>CM061920.1:378733228-378849523 GCA_031002005.1 Vandiemenella viatica
TTGCTGTTCTCACCTAACGAAGAAAATTACACTATATATATTCTCGTGTCAGAAACATCTACGCGCAGACGGTACAATTATTATACAACAATGTTTTTTTTAACTTGTCTTCTGTGAATTAAGATGGAAATTTGCCCTACTGTTTCATTTTATTCACACTCGCACTTCGCCCTACCAGCGTTGATGCAATGTCATTACATCTGCTCATCCCTGACATCGGCCCATTCAGAAACTTTCATGTTATCCAATTCTCGTTGTAGCCAGGTGATACACCATCCTGGCAATAAGGTGGAGATCTTTCTCTTCCACATATATAACCTTGGCTTTTGAACAGAAACATATTAACTATTGGTCAGGATATATAGCACACGTGACAAAATAGAACACACTTACAAGAAACGTAAGCTGAAAAGAGCATGGCTGAAATCTGATATCTCGAAAGTGAACGTCGGTCACCTTCATGCTAACTCAATACCAGAATACTGAATGCGTTGCTAATAAACAACTCGCTGTCCTCTCTCCCACAGGATGTATATGTTTCTGCAATATCCGATCAAACGTTCTTCCCTGTAACTACCTTCAAAACCAGCCGCATAAACACCTTTCAGATTTCTTTCAGAACAATCACGTTTATTTTATAGTCCATCCTTTCCCCTTAGAGATTAGACTATTATCGCCACGAACCTCTTAATAATAATAACAATTTGAAATTGGTTATTCTAGAACTGTCATTTGATTGCTTGACACGCTTCTCGCACATTGTGGCCAGAATTCGAGTGTTCTCACACTTCCATTTATGCTTTCTTGATCATTAATTTTATTTTTATTTTGCCCACGGACCCCTTAGGATAGGTTCGCGGACCCCAGGTTGGGAAACCTTATTCTAGCCTGATTACCTGATGGCAAACAACCAGCTCTCCAAAGGCTGACTAAAAACTAATGCTATAGCAGGTTTGCCAAACCTCGAACAGGCAACAAACTTTCACAAAAAACAGATATTATTTACACGCTGTAAATTTTGTGATTTGATTTCAAGGAATTAACACAGAACGGTTTAATTTGCCAGTAATATTGTATACATGGCACGGGAATTCTCCGTCCCTTGGACGATGTATAAGGGTGGGGGGTACCCACTAGGCGAACGCATGCGACCACACGCGAGCGAACGCATACGTTCACTCAGTGTGTACGTGAAAACGATGGCGAATGAACGCTTTCGACCGCATTCGTTTGCCTGCGCTCGGTTTCGCTCGGGGGGCGGTACATCAAAGCAAAATGCGCACCACACGTTTCCGGCTTAGTTATAGTGTGTACGTCAAGAAGAACGCTTTTGTTGTTTTCTATGGAACATGACATGATCTATCTCAGATTCCTTAAAATTAACAGAATTATGTAACCAACACTATTCCTAATGGTTACAAAATTAAAATAAGGAAACATGATGCCTGGAACGAAATTAAGAAATGTGACTCAAAAGACATGTAAAAGAAATCTCAATTGGAATCCTTCAGGCGTCAACGTCCAAAAACAGGAAAATTAATTTAAAACAGACTCTGTAACTGATGTCATATTTAAATCGACATGGTTTGCTTTTAAAGACATGTTTTTTTTTTTTTTAGGGATAAATTTGCATCAAGGGATAGAGAAAATACTGGCGTTTTCAAATCTTCGGAGCAATCTGCTGCAATAACGTTTCAAAGTCGGTCGACTTCATTCTGCAGAAACTTTCAAAAAGTCCATATCCAATTTCCATCTATCAAGTCTGTCCCTCCATAGTCTATACACATTTCTACTTTCGAACAAAGAAGTCACGCACCACCGTCAATGTGATCTGCGCCTCCCTAATAAATAATAATGTACGACACACTAGCAATGATTAAGTCATCTTCTACCGCCATTTTTATGGTTGGTATAAAAATATTTTTACCGCATAAACCCGCGAACGTGAAAGAATGACAAAAAACGCATTCCTTCGTTGTAATGTGGACAACAAGTAAATTCTTAACAAACGCCGCACAGATTCGGCCGTGTGCGTTTGCTTGCGTTCGCCTAGTGTCTACCCACCTTAAGGCTTGGGTTGAACCAGTGGACTCACCTGTTGGGTCCTCATTGTCTGCTGTCTGGACTGGTACTGTGGCACTGGGTCAGACTGCGACCTACTTGCTGGGACCCCTGACCCCGCCAAGTGTTGAGGTGACAATGAGTCCTCGCCTATCAACCACTGTGTCAGCCTTCGATACCGTTAACACCACCTGCCTTGACTCCAGCTCGCAGGGTCGGGGCCGGGCAGATGTACACATGACAGTAATTCACGCGTCACAGTCCTCAGGGAACGTTACTTCATAATTCATATCGACCTCGCTGGAGAAAGAGAACATCAAACGGCAATGACAAAATCCACCATAGCAAAAATCATATACTTTTCTTTCCTTATGGCGTCATCAAAGTCACTAGAGCCTGTAACGGGCTGGGTACAAGGAACACTAAGGAATTCGGCCATGGCCTTATCAGGGAACCATCCCGGCATTCTGGAGTGACTTCTGGAAACCACGGAAAACCGAAATCAGGATAGCCGGACGGAATTTTGAACCCGCGTCCTCTCGAATGCCAGACCGAAAAAGTCGCGTCCACACTGTGCTCCAGTACCAACATTCAGTTCTCTAGGCGTATTTGCAACCTTGCCTTTTAGAGCTTGATCATCTTAATCATGAGCCAAGTCGAACACAAATGACGTGGCCTCTTATTAGAGTTATAAGTCCAGATACAACTTGAACGGTCTTAGGTGATTCTCTGAAAACTAACTCCAGCGATCCTGCGTATGTCGTTGTTCCATCGGTCTGGTGGCCTTCCTCATGCTCTTTGATGGTCTCTTAGTGTCTGCTCGAACACTGTTTTGTCCATCTTTCCACCAAACAATATAGCCTGTTCAATGCCACTTCAAGCAGGCTGTCTTCTTCAAAATGTCTGATCTTTATAACTAAATCTGATTACGGTTACTGTCTTCATATACTTCTAGTGAAACCTAGAATTAATATTTTCATAGCTTTTTAGGTGGTTATAAGTTTTCCTTTTATCCAGATCTCTCAGCCGTAATTCAACAAGGGAAGAATGCACAGGTTGTAAACTTTAGATTTATCACATTTGATTTGAGGACAATAAAATGCCTCCAAAAAGAATGCCATCCCAACTTAATGTGATGAAATTTTTTTAGTCTTTCGCTTTTTTTCATATCTACAATCTCGCACGATAAATGTACCCATTTTCTAAAGATAAATTATTTTTTTGTGTGATCCATTTTTTAAACATTTATTTTTGAAAGAAGAGTCATTATCAGACGAACTGCTTTCTTTACACTAAGAGACAAGGTAAACAACCAAGATTTGAAGCTCATCAGTGCCAATGGCCAATAGTGAACGTCATCCTCTATTTCAAATGTTCTGCCATTTTCTCTAATTTCTTCTTTAGAAATGTGAGAAAAAACTTGTAGGTTTAAGTGATCCGTTCAGTCATAAACTATTTGGTTGTTTTGCTATCTTATGTTCCTACCATTTTTGGAGTCTAAAATCACCCATAATCCACGGACTCGGTCTGCGATGTTATATTGCATCAGTGCAGTTAGTATAGCGGAGTAGTATGTGTCGTCTTATCAGCTAAGGAAATGTTTCATGAACCGATTGAAGAAAAAATTTTCTTAAGTGTACAAACATCTCCGATTACGTAGATATAACGTTAGACGAAAACACTTTATAATTCTGTACAACGCACTAAAACTTATGAGGTTTCGGACAGAAAGTACTTCGAAATTATACGCTCATGTACAAAAGTGGTCTGTGGGTGATTTGAGAAGATGGGTAATTTATATTAAGACGTAAGTATTTAGCGCGTAATTCAGTGAGCGAGATTGCAGAATGGGTAACAGACGTTGGAAGAAAATAATTCTTGAGTACATACCATGCAGTTGGAGTTTCCTGAGGTGGACGGACGCAATTCAACAAGATTTGATAAGGAAAATGACCGAGTGCCGTGAACGGCAATTGTGTCAGATCTCCCGGTCCCACTAGATGCAACGTGTTATATTTACAATCAACCTGCGTCATTTCTCAAGTTATTATAACGCATTAACTGTATCTGCCGAACAACTAGTTAGTTTCCCACTGATGGAATGAATTTCACCATCCAGTGCTTGGACAGAAGATTACGATACGGAGGGATTCAAAATTTGTAATCATAAGATCGTATACCAATGACCTGGTAAAAATTTCAAAATTGTTTCCAGCGCATATGAAGTAAGGGTATACGACAGTGTTGACGGTGATTCTTCAGTAAGATGGGAGCGTTAAATTCGCAGTGAGCTTCTTGTTAAAAGCTTTTGTTTTGGTACTAAGATTAACCCTCTCCTATCTTTTTCATTCTCATACACAGTTCGTATTACTCTCTACAAACAAAATTATCTCAAAATAGTAATTTAAAAATATTCTGTCACAGTAGGTTTCGGAGGAATGGAGCTTCCAATATTACCATTCTTTTATTGCCTTAGTACAAATTCTATGGGAGTTTACAATCAGAATTAGTGCCGATAAACTCTCCTTGTATGCAGTTATGTAGAAACGTGATAAGGAAATTCTAGCATTTAACAACACAGTCATTTCCCATCACTTTGTTGCGTACCATCACCATGTGTCCTAACTTTAAATTTCGATTGTTTTATGATCATTCAAGTCGAACACAAGAGGAACAAAACACTTTAACACACGTGTCCGCGGCAGAATACCAACAGGCACCCGCCTCTAATGACCTTAGCCGTTGACGAGGCGTAAAGCCATAAATAAATAATAATAATAATAAAAATTAAAATGAACGGGCACGTGGAACCGGGACTCAAGCTTTTACCATACACTACCGGAACATTACATTATCTCACTAAAATAAAATTCTTCAAAAACTATTACTTCGATGAAATAGAGAAAAACAGTAAATGATTTGTAAATGGCTTAATAGCATCATCGCAATAACAACACAATTCTTTGTAACACAAATATAAATTTCTTACTGAAATAAACAAATTTGTCATAACAATTCTAAAGAAGTAAATGATAAAAAGAACTTTAAATAACACAAAAGTTGCAACTGCAACCTTATTCCACCTTGTAAATTGATCAACGAGCATACCTGAGAGGTTAGAGCAGCCGGTGTCCGCAATTCTAGAGGACGCGGAATCGATTCTCGGTCAAGTGGTACAGATTTCGGTTTTCCGAGGTTTACAGAAATCGATTTTCTTCCCATTACTTCTCGACAGATGGCGAAGAGAGCAGCAAATAAAAAACTCTTTCACTCAGCGACTGAAAAATGTTTGGGGTTTTCCGAACTAACAATGCCTATGCATTTGTTTTAATAGTCTGCTGGATTTAATGAACATATCGTCGACGAAATGTAAAGCTCTAATAAAAAAATCTTTTTAGACTTTCACACTATATAGTATTAGGCTCTGTGTGGTTAATTCTGCTCAGCTACTCAAGTTAGCAATGACTCTTAAACACGCCAGTTTATTTAGCCAACAAGCGAAACACAGTGCTTGTTTCAAACGATTGTGTTCAGTTAGGAATTTAGTAAGTAGGCGATATTTTTTGTTACTTTTACTTTGTAAGGTGTGGACACTGGAGGGGGGCTGATATTACATTTGTTTATACATAATCAATAAATTTTACGGTAATACTTTTTTCACAAAAGGTTTCTTGGTTAATAGACTCAGTTTTGTTGTTAATATTTTATCTATAGACTCGGAATTTCTGTGGTATTAAAGCAAGCAATTATGTGGTTTTAGTTTTTCTAATGGTTTCGGGTATTATTAATCAGTAAGCGTAATAAGTCTAGCGAGATGATTCTGTTGTAGCGATTTGAGATTGCAGTTTTATAAAAATTGGTTTGGCAGGTGTCTTGCAAAAGAACAAATTGTAACTACCTATGTGAAAAAGGTTCACTACTGGAATGTGACATACTATGCTAAAACATGCATAACAGCCATTAAGAAAAGAAATACACGGGAATTCTGACTGTGCTAATTCGCGGTGGATTCGAACCTTTGGATGAGTGAAATGATATAAATTAAGTTAACGAAAAGTTTTCTTGTACTGGTATGCTAAATTAAAAAAAAAAGCATTATTTTATTTGTGTCGAGTGTGGATATCAGTTTTTTTTTTTTTTTTAATCTGTTGATCAATAATTTGTACCGCGCGATTATCTTCCGTAGGCTCATGGTATATCACCATTATGGGAGGACAAAATGTTAAAACAAATTAAAGCAGCTCAAACTTTATTAAATCAGGTGTTAGAATGTGAGCATTCCTTTATTTACTACGTTATAGAACCGAGTTGTTTTTTCATTTACAACCTGCACGCGACTGTTTTGTTTTATGACTGTCTGAATTGGAGCCTTGGGAATCGTTTTAAACTCCAGAGTTGAGGATTCTTGACAGTGATTAAGTGCTTCTGCAGGTCACTGAATTTGTGGGAACGTAATGGCCGACGAACCGGGAAGGAATCGACGACAACGACCCTTGCAGAAGACATTATTTTGTTGGCTGTTGGCAGTTCCCACGGCCAACGCGCGCACTCACCCACGAAACGCTTCCATCTGTCCTGAGCACGCAACACATCGGGGTACACAAACCAGCTCACCAGGCTTCATGCTGCACGGATAAACCCGATCTAAGTCTCGCCTCGGCTGTCAATAGTTATACATTTTTTAATTCGTTTTATCATGGCTGCTGTAACTCCGCAGTCTCACATACCTTTGAACTCAGCGTTTAATTTTGTTGTAACTGGTCTATTCGTATAACAAATTAAAAACTGCTGTTTATCACGGGGACTGAAGTAAAATTTTAAGGTTTGATACAAAGAACGAAGATACTGTTAGTTCTCGTAATTAACCCTTTACGAAGCTAAAACCCAGTTTGGCTCAGTTGGTTCCGGCTTCGTGTTAGCTCATGGTAACCAACGCAGGGTTAGCTGGTAGAAGAAGAAGTTTACACTATCAAGCAGATGCTGGGGACTTTGTAATCTCAAAGCGTACTAAGAAGGAGATGATTTTCTCTAGCTCGATTAAGTCTAAGGGTTGTCACTTAGTTCCCAGCCTGATGTGACCTAAAGTACAGGACGTCCACCATGAATCTGACACCTTTCATTTAGCTGCCAAAAATCAACGAATGGAAGTAAGTTCGTAACATTCATTGTAATATATAGAGAAACTGTGGAAGTTCTGTAGACTATTTTTGAAAACACGCGCAAGAGGTTGTAGGTGGCACTGCAGTAGCTTAACTGAAAATGGTGTCACCGCAAGAGCTAGCACAAGTTATTTGGTGGTAAATGGAAAAAAATTCAGTGATTCAAGTGCAACGCAACTTTCGTCGCGTGTTCAAGAAGGATCCACCATCACGGAACACCATTAAGAAAGGGAAACAGCGCTTTTTGGCAACGGGAAGTGTGAAGAAGTTGCATGGTGGCGGTAATGAGCGCGTATCAGAGGAGCACTTCTTCAACCATAGTAAAGTGAATTAGAGCCCTTTCTGTCGAGCAGTCAGATTAGATTTTTGTGTGCATATAATCTTTTGTCATAAGATGAGTTATCATGTTTCCAACATCTATGGATGTCTCGATGCTAAGAATAATCGTTGCTGCAGCAGGACTGGTGTGTAACTCAAGGAGGTTCTTCCATAGTTGCGCCGAGAAACGTTTACCTTGGTATTGATCGCTACGAAAGGAGCAAGCAAATGAAAGACAGAAGCAAACAAGAGGATGCTATAAACCGAGGGGAAAACGAAAACAGCTCGATAGCCTGTCTCAGCTGTGCTGCCTCAACAAGATCTATCAAATGATAGAGTTGTCAGGGACTCCACCAGTGTTTAAGCAAAATGGAAACCTATAAGCGGGTGAACCGTAGGTTTACGTGCAGTTCGCAATAATTAATGTATCTGTCACCTTTCTAAATTTTGATGTGTTCATCGACCTGTTGACCGCGTACATTGATGACGTCTGGTGCTTCACATGAAGTGAGTTGCCTTGAACCCCGATAGTTGGTGAAACTTCGCGATTTGGTTCTTAGCAGGCGGCGTAGGAGAGGTTATTATTTACGAATTAAGATTAAGATTATCTACTAAACGTCCATATTAAATCCAGCAGCTCTCCAATGTGAGTTCGGAGACACGTCTTATGTTCTTCCGTTGGATGGTATCTTAAACATTTGGTAAATCATTTGCTGTCTCTCTGAAGAACAGGCCTCATAGGACCTGCACCTGGATTTGCTGTGTCCTTGTTCCATCTTCATATACACAAAAGAACATACCATAGCCGGTTCATTTAACAGAGGCGGCTCGAGGTCAGTCTGCGCTGTTCCCACTCCATCGCCCTCACATACGATCGGGAAATATGTCACTCGTCTTCCTGGATACGGCGGTCAGCTCGGAGATGTAGGAACGGCGAGCAAGGAAGCCAGGCGCCTGTTTCTTTGGAGTTATCGAAGCAACAAAACAATTTCAATTCAATGTAGAAATTAGAATGCTTTCCACGGGGAAAGGCGTCATGATGTTAATAAAAGTTTAGAGTTTGTATTTAACTTACAATAAGTCGGGTGGGTAGCTAAATTTAATAGTTAAGTTTCACTAAATTGTTCGGAGAAACAAGACGATAGGTACGAACCGTCATTTCTGTGTTTTTCCATTAATTGATATCTGCTACTCAAATGAAAATTCACAAAACTTAGTGATATTGCTTGGCACGCAGGCAGCAGAGATGTGTAACTGTGATGTCTTGCTTAGATCAAGTAGTTTACTAAAGGCACCGTCCATTCCCGAGTTGCGTGGCAGAATCTTATTACTTAAAACGACCAATATATATACATGGGTATCTCGGAAAAGGCTATAAGGATTTTCTTGAAATTTTGTTATTTAGATAGTATTTTTATTTTCAAGTTTATTTAAATACGTGGCTTTCTTAATAAAACACAGTTTTACAAAAAGAAAATTAACGCAGTTTTATAACGCCATGTCGTAGAAGTCTGAGGTACCAGTAAGCCTGATTTTTTTTTGCTTGGGCTTTACGCCTCGTCGACAGCGAGGTCATTAGAGTCGGCATGGGATTGGGGCAAGGAACGGGAAGGAATTCAGCCATGGCCTTTTTGAACGAAGCATCCCTGCATTCGCCTGGAGTGAGTTTGCGGAAACCATGGAAAGCCCAAATTAGATGCTCAGATGGGGATTCGAACCCGCGTCCTCCCGAATGCGAGGGCAGAGCGATAACCGTTCACCCACCACGCTCGGTAGAGTAAGCGTGAAAGTGACTTTATATAATTTGATGAAATTTCATATTCAGATAATTTTTTACTTTCAAAATTTGATGAGATCGGTGTCATCCTTCAAAAAACGCAATTTTATGCAACAATTTATAACGCAACAACATCTCGTAGAATTTTAAGGTGCCAGTAAGTAGAAGTGATTGGGCGATTATAGCAAAGTCTTCTGGAAGTCCGCCAAGAAGGTGCAATGCATATGTTGTAAATGCAAATCTCCCTGATGGCAGACCTACTGAAGACCGTTGCAATATGTTGCCTCACCTAGCGCGAATACTCGCGATGCCATGTAACATTTGATCAAATTTTACAAAATAATTGTTTTACACGTTCTCGAAAGTAATATCCTTTTGACAAAGGTTGCAGTTAATGTTGCACGGTAATACAACAAATGAATTGCGTTAAATATACTGCAAAATATAATGATATCTTTAAGTATGATAGCACTTTATGAATGCTGTTCGATTTTAAGTTTCAGAATTGTTACTTGTGCTCTATGAAACCTACTTAGTGCCAATTTTGAGATAGGGATCGGAAACATCACTAATGAGTGAGAGGGGCAAAAGGAGAGTAGAAGCTAAGGAAATGAAATTTCAGAGAAGTGGGATAGGAGTAATGAGAAGGGACAGAATGAGGAATAAGAAAATCAGGGAAATTATCAAGGAAGAATCGTTATAACAAAGAGATATCAAGGTTACAGTGGTTTGGTCATGTGAAGAGAATGGAAGAGGGGAAGATTGCAAGGAAGGAAGCCCGAAGGAAGACTGAGGGACAGATGGGTGAAAGGGGTTAAAAAGTGTGTTAAAAACAGAGGAAGAAATAGCTGACAGTAGAACAAGATACATGAAGCGTTGTTGAGTGGTTTCTACCTGCCACTGGTCGGGCTGCCAGTGGAGAGGAAATGGCTGACAGTAGAAGAAGAGAGGGGATGCGTTGGTGTTACCTGCCACTGATTGGGCTAGCAGTGGAGAGGAAATAGCTGACAGTAGAACAAGATACATGAAGCGTTGCTGAGTGGTTTCTACCTGCCACTGGTCGGGCTAGCAGTGGGGAGGAAATGGCTGTCAGTAGAAGAAGGGAGAGAGAGGATGCGTTGGTGTTACCTGCCACTGATCGGGCTAGCAGTGGGGAGGAAATGCTGACAGTAGAAGAAGAGAGAGAGGATGCGTTGGTGTTACCTGCCACTGATCGGGCTAGCAGTGGGGAGGAAATGGCTGTCAGTAGAAGAAGAGAGAGAGGAAGGGTTGGTATTACCTGCCACTGATCGGGCTGGCAGTGGATGCGGGCGAGCTCGAGCAGGCGGTGCAGAGAGACGACTCCTGTGCGGTGAGGGTCGCACAGCGAGAAGACGGCCCGCAGCTGGGCCGCCTCGGGCTGCCACGCCGCAGGCATCGCGCACACCGCATCGCCGCCTCCACCGGCCAGGCTGCAACACCAACACACAAGCTAGTCAGGCAGCGGCACAACCAAATACGGCAATACACGTCACCTAGCTGCACAGTGTACACTCTACCCTATCCAGCAAGGTTATTGCTTTTCTATTATAGTGAATTTCTGATGTTACGGAGCGTCCATAAACTACGTGGCTCGGTCTAGGGGTCAGGGGGAGGGGTTGGCTGGTAAGCTACGCTGGGCTACGTGGAGGGGGGATGGGGGTTTCCGAGAAAAGCCACGTAGCTTTTCGTTCATATTATTTGTCAGAGTTAAATTAAGGTACAGAACACACAACAGCATGCGAATATACGTTTCAGTCATTTAATTATCTCCGTATGTAATTTACGATAGTCTGACAAGAGAAAACAGTACAGAATATCTTCTGGAATTAAGAGGGAAAACAGCTACGTGCAACGCGATGTTTGGGGGGGGGGGAGGAGGGGGTTGAGGCAAAAGCCACATAGGGAAAAGTGTTGGGAGGGGGGCTTCACAGGACGCCAAAATGGAGCTACGTGGAAAGCCAGGCCCCAGAGTTATCTTGCAAATGGTGCGGGGAATGTGGCTTGCTCATCCAATAAGAAGAGCAGTGAGAAAATTCAGGGTGCTGGTGGCGCTAGTAGGTTTTAAGGGCTGAGCCTTGTTCATATCGGAAGCTGCTGGGTTCCATCCAATTCCTCGTTAATCTAGAGCTCCAGCCACGACAGACATGGAATGCGCAGATGATCATATCTCCGTCATTTGTCACCATCAAGCTTCGGGAACGTCCCACTCAACAATGCATATTTATTTATTTTATCTGATAGAGTTGGAATAATACGTCGTAGGTGAGTGTTACGGGTGCTTCTTAAGCCTAATATGTTATAAATCAGGATAAAGATACCGTGAAGGTGAAATCCTGCAACGACACTAAAGTTTATACTTTTGGAAAGCCATACATACACGAGCGCACAAATTCTTTGACCCCAAGACACTTTTAGCGTACGATGAAGACGGTCGATCAGTGACGGCGTTAGGGGAAGGGGCTAAGCGGGTCAAATGTACCCCGGGCCCGCCGTCTGATGGGGGCCCCGGTCATTACAAGTAGTTTTAGCTATGTAGCGTAGGGGTTAGAGCACTAGCTCCACGCGCCGAAGGTCGCCGGCTCGAATCCGGCCGCGGGCATCGATGTTTAAGTGTTGTGTGTCTGTGTGAATGTCCTGTCCGTCCTGTGGTGTCTATACACAGGAAGCATAAACGCACAGGAGAAACTAAAAAATTCACATGAAGAGATATCATAAACACATTGAGCTGGCTGAATGGCTTAGTCGCCGAAAGCCATTAAAAAAAAAAAAAAAAAAAAAAAAAAAAAAAAAAAAAGAATGCTATGTGAACGTCGGCTTTTTGCATTGAAAGCGCTTCCAACAACAACTGTTCTCACATGATTAATGAGAAGTGGACAGCGTTGTCATGTTGTTGACTCTTCTCGAAGAATTCCTGCGTATTTCAAAATTTGTCCCAGTTTCAATCTACTCCCACTCGCCAGGCATACAATATACAGTGAAAGTGAATAAAACATGCAAGGACACATCGTGTATATTACTAATATCATAATTCCATTTTGCCAAAATATATTGTGGATTTTTTTCTTTTTTACTGCTTAACGTCTCTTAACAGCGAGGTCTTTAGAGACGGGAAAGGATGGAGGGCAAGGAATGGGAAGGAATTCGGCCTTGGCCTTTTGAAGGAAGCATCCCGGCATTTGCCTGGAGTGATTTTGGAAACCATGGAAAACCCAAATCTAGATGCCCGGACGGGGATTCGAACCGCCGTCCTCCCGAATGCGAGGCCAGAACGTTAGCCGTTACACCACCACGCTCGGTATATTATGGAAAAACATACCGAACAAATTTTCCGTATCTGAAAACTGTATTTATCAGTGGCACTGATTTAGCATTTATTGCTGGACGCCCAGTTGTTCTTAGAATATGGCCTCATCTGTCTTTAGGCCCCCTTCAATACTTCCGGCCACAATAGACGCCTGACCTTTTAGTTCGTCCGACCCTCTTCCCCGCCCTTCACCAGGAAGGGAAAACTCCGGAGCACCAATATCGTCTCCTCAGTGCCACCTCCTCGAAAGACTAGACAAGAAGAAAGGTACGAAATTGGCATGGTTGCTCAAGTGGAATCGTCAGAAAAACATCTTCGACAGACCATAGATTACGAGGCAGTAAACTCGCAGGCGTAACGTTATGAGTGAACAGTCATATACGGACTTAACTTATCCCGCAATTTAGCCTTGGCAATTAGAATACAGTAGCAGTTTTACTCAAGGTAAAATGGATTGAAGCAGAAACTTAGATTGTGGCTTGTCACTAGGGAGGGCAATCAAAAAAATATATCGATGAATGTCGAAACGATATTTACAAACACTATCGATATATATCGGGGAAAAAATATCGATATTTTTGTCTAAAGGGAGTAATTATCTAAAAAAAAACATAAAATACATCAAAATATTAAAAAAAAATTCTGAAAATTAAAGACACAGGTAGAAATTATACAAACTTTTATTAATTTATTATTTTTTTCAATCAATCAAACCAGTATTCGTCTGATATGGACATCAAAAGGACTCTCTGTTTTATGTGCTCCCCCGTCAATCTACTCCTGTTGTTCAGTACAGCTAAGTTGACTGCAGAGCCACTCTCTTAGACGACACAGAAGAAGCTGGAGCACTGGCAATTCACCCAAAACTTTACTGGGTCTGATTTTCTGTCTATTAATGGTTGGTCCAGATACTGCTTAAGCTCATTAGGAACTGAGCCAGAGCTTGGAACCCCTTGCAAAACAGTAGTGCTAAGGGATAATAGCTTTTAATGTGCGGACCAAATTGATGCGTTATCTGCGATATATTGTGTTGCTGCTGTAGACCTTACTTCTGGAGAACTTTGTCCTCGTCGTCTAAGTTCCAAGCGAATATCATTAATTATTGTAGATATCACATTTGACACACCGATTGGAGAAGTGAAGTGTATACGTTTGAAACGCGGGTCCAAAATGGTAGCTGCTGCAAGGAATGTATTTCCTTCTAAAGGACTTAATTTCTCTCGAATTCTTCGGAGTAAAGCCTCTTTTACCGTGAATCCTAAAGTGGTCGAAGGAGTAGCTTGTTCCGTTACTTGTCGAATCAGATTTGTAACAGGAATGGCTAAGCTAGCAGTCACATAATTTGTACCACTAACCTCTTCAGTGGCTTCTTTGAAAGGACCAAGCAGGACAATGAGGTCACGTATTACATTAAGCTGTTAAGTTGCAACCATATCAAGTGTGTTTATATTTGACTGACTTTTTGTAGCTAAGATTTTAGCTACAATTGTAGAGAGTCTGACAAATCGTTCTAACATAATGCCGCATTAACGCCAGTGTACCGTCTGCCAGCATGGCGCAGCGGGTAGCGTCACGAATTGCGGTACCGAAGGTCGCCGGTTCAATCCCGCCCACTGACAAAAATTATTTAATTCTGTTTATTATTTCCAGAAGATTCTACATGTTTCCTAAGGTCACTTGTAACTTCTACACATTTCATTTGTTAACTACTCTTGTAATCTCTAGTACGTTCTATCTGTGTATAAATAGAAGAGCATTCTGCCCAAGAGGCAGTCAGTGCTGCGTGTATGTTTGAGTTCTCAATAAACCTGTTCTCAGTTTAAGTGCTGTGTTCATTGACAAGTAACCTTCGAATTCACACCTGCCCCGGTTGCAACGCGACATAGTTTGGTGGAGACGCCGGGTACCCTGTGCAACAGCTGCATCATCGTGGCTCCGATTAGGCAACGTAAAAGTCGCCGCCTACACGGACTGGAACCGGACTACAAAGGATATACTCAGTACGTCCTTCCGAAAGTCCGCGTCATTAGGAAACCCATGGCGGCAAGCCAGCTGCACATTCGACACCCATCGGTGTTCTCTGGAGACGCTGGACAGGACCCTAACAAATGGCTAAAAGGGTTCGACCGAGTCGCCAAGTACAACAGGTGGGATCATACCATGTGCTTGGCAAATGTTTATTTCTATCTGGACGGAACCGCCCAGCAGTGGTTCGAGAACAACGAAGATAAACTGAATAACTGGGAAATGTTCCAGACGGAACTTAAGAAAACGTTTGGGGACCACCAGCGACAAATCCGCTCGGCGGAAGAACAACTGAAGAACCGGGCCCAACAACATGGGGAGCCGACGCAATCTTACATACAGGATGTTTTGGCCCTATGCAACGTAGTCAACCCGAATATGACTGAAGCCGACAAAATCACGCACCTAATGAAAGGTATTGCAGAAGACATGTACCAAGCTCTTCTGATAAAAGACGTCGCTACGACGGAAGAGTTCATCAAGTGGTGCCAGCGGATTGAGGAGATGCAACAAAGGAGGGTTGGGCGAAAGAAGTATGACAGACTTCCCAACGTAGTCCCTATGGCAGTTGTGGAAGACCAGCACGACTTTGCGTCTCTCATACGACAAATTGTGAGAGAAGAATTACAACAGTTCATGGCAGCTGGGACTCTTGAACCGAGTGAGCATCAGATCATGGCCATGGATGTAAGCCCAGTGGGTCATGAAGGAGCCGACGCGGCGGAAAAAGAGGTATTTCAGACAATAGCTCCTGTCTGCCGAGCCAATCGCACTCGACGTGAAGAATGGCCTCGCCCTGATATGACGTATGCTGCAGCTGCCAAACGGCAGCCTAGGAACCGGCCGACACGGCCACAACCAAATCCTCCGGCACCTATGACGTCCCGCAGACGAACGGACGTCTGGAGGACAGAAGACAACGCGCCAGTATGTTTCCACTGTGGGCGCCCTGGACATGTCATACGCTACTGCAGAGAGAGAAGACGAGTATTTGACGATTATTTTGCCGCAAGACGTCCGCCATCCGAACAGTTCTACCCCAGGCAGCCACCCGCTGACGAGTTCGGTCGACCTACGGGAAGAAGCCCATCGCCGTACCCTAGACGAGGTCGATCCCCGACGCGCCGCTGCCGTTCATCGTCGCCGGACAGAGCTACCAGCCGCTCCCCTAGCCGCCGCACGCAGGAAAACTAAGCAAGGCGACCATCTACGGAGGTGAGGTCGCCGCAGATGAAAATCCTCCATGGATGACAGTCACTAAGATGTCGGGAAATCTCATCAACGTTATAATCGACGGCCAACCTGTCCGGGCGCTGGTTGATTCAGGAGCTTCTTTCTCCGTATTGTCGGACAATTATCGTCGCACACTAAAGAAGACAATGTTCCGTGATACGGGGGCAACTGTGCTAAAGGTCGCAAATGGAAAGTACGTCCAGCCAGCTGGAGCTTGTGTCGCGAGAATAACCATCAACAACAGGACCCAGCCAGTTGAATTTGTCATTTTAACAGAATGTAGTCATAATGTCATCCTTGGATGGGACTTCCTTAAGGCATCCCAAGCTGTCATTGACTGTGGAACGTCTGAGCTGCAAATTGAAGAAGTCGTTGCGACGGGTACACGTAACACAGAATCTTCTGGGAAGTTATTCGCCGTTGACAACGTGACAATCCCGCCGTTCGCAATGAGAAGAGTCCCAGTCAAAAACACGGACGACCGCAACCTTGAAGTGCTTGTCGATAGTAGAAAGTTTATTAGGCTCACGAAAGAAATCTACATACCAGCGGCTATCATAAGCATTATCGGTGGTCGAGGAGACATTTGGATCACCAACTGTCACGAGCAGTCACAAATTATCCCCAAGGGAATGTGCATAGGGACAGCTGAACCAGTCCAGGAGGGCGAGCTCAACGTCATTAACGAAGATCCATGCTCTGTTACTAGTACCGACAACACGCTGGAGGAAACAACTATGGAACTGCCAATAGGGTCCGGCCTGACCAAGGAACAACACCACCGGGTGTTAGCTATACTACGCCAATTCTCTGGTGTATTCACACCCCAGCAAATAAAAGGTCAGACGAAACGGCCCACGATAAAGCATCGTATCAATACTGGGGATCATCCGCCCATTAGCCAGCGCTCGTACCGATTGTCACCAGTCGAAAGGCGAATAATTCGAGAGGAAGTGGAGAAGATGTTGCATAATGACATTATTCAACCTTCGGAGAGTCCTTGGTCATCTCCGGTGGTCCTCGTAAAGAAGAAGGATGGTACGTGGCGATTCTGTGTCGACTATCGGCGGCTGAACAAAATCACAAAGAAAGATGTCTACCCACTGCCGCGCATCGACGACGCCTTAGACTGCTTGAAAGGAGCTACATACTTCTCAACCATGGACATGCAGACAGGCTACTGGCAAATCGAGGTTGACGAAGCTGACAGAGAAAAGACGGCTTTTATTACACCTGATGGCCTCTATGAATTCAAAGTAATGCCATTCGGATTATGCAACGCTCCGGCCACATTCGAACGCATGATGGACAACTTACTTCGACACCTTAAGTGGACGACGTGTCTTTGTTATTTAGATGACATTGTTGTTTTCTCGAAAACATTTGAAGAACATCTGAGTCGCCTGTCAACGGTGCTGAAGTGTGTTCAGACTGCAGGACTCCGCCTCAATCCGAAGAAGTGCCTCTTCGTCGCCAAAGAGATAAAAATCCTGGGGCACCTGGTCAACGGAGATGGCGTCCGCGCTGATCCAGATAAAGTAAGGGCAGTCATGGAATTTCCAACTCCTCAGCACATTCGTGATGTGAGAAGCTTTCTTGGGCTGTGCTCATACTTCCGGCGTTTCATAAAAGGATTCTGTAACATGGCACGTCCACTGCAAGAACTTTTGCAGGGAGACGCCAAGTTTTACTGGGATGAAACTAAAGAAAGATCTTTCCAGGCACTTAAGGAGGCTCTAACTTCCGCACCAGTTCTAGCCTTATACGACGAGAATGCAGAAACTGAACTTCACACTGACGCCAGCGGTTATGGGATCGGTGCAGTGCTTGTGCAAATTCAGGAAGGTGCTGAGAAGGTGATAGCCTATGCATCAAGAGTACTCTCTAAGCCCGAGATAAACTACTCTACAACCGAGAAAGAATGCCTCGCAGTTGTCTGGGCTATCAACAAGTTTCGTCCGTATTTATTCGGCAAACCTTTCACCGTCGTGACAGACCACCATTCTTTATGTTGGCTAACCAGCTTGAAGGATCCATCAGGTCGACTAGCAAGATGGGCACTTAGACTTCAAGAGTACGACGTCACGGTGGTATTCAAAAACGGACGCAAACACAAGGATGCCGACAGCCTTTCAAGGAATCCTTTAATAGAACACAACAGCATGAATGGAATTTCAGCCCTCGCTGAATTAGGTGACGTTGCAGCTGAACAGAGGGAAGATTCAGAGTTATTAAGAACCATAGACGCCTTGGAGAAAGGAGAACCGGCCAAAGGAGAGTTTCAATTGATAGATGGGACATTGTATAAGAACAACTACGATCCACTAGGCCCCAAGTGGCTTCTGGTCGTTCCAGCTCATCTCCAGCCAGCTATTCTCAAGTATTTCCACGACGCTCCAATATCCGGTCATCTGGGATTTGTGAAGACCCTGGACCGAATCCGACGCAGGTATTACTGGAAGGGTCTCTACCGATCTGTCAAGCATTATGTGAGTCACTGTAAAGAGTGCCAGCGACGGAAACATGTGCCGCAATTACCTCCAGGTCATCTAGTACCAATTCCGCCTGCAGCAGTTCCATTCCACCGAATTGGGATCGACCTTTTAGGGAGGTTCCCGAAGTCGACAGCCGGTAACCGATGGATAATAGTCTGCACCGACTACCTCACGCGCTACGCTGTCACCAAACCTGTGCCGACTGCAGAAGCTCCAGAGGTTGCAAAATTTCTAGTAGAAGACATTATTTTGAAGCATGGAGCACCACGTGTGATGATATCCGATCGTGGAAAGGTATTCCAGTCAAGACTAGTATCAGAGGTCATGTCAAGATGCGACGTTGTCCACAGGATGACAACTGCATACCACCCTCAGACAAACGGTCTCACAGAACGCTTCAACAAGACATTAGCCGATATGCTGTCGATGTATGTGGATGTTGAGCAGAAGGATTGGGATACAATACTGCCAGTGGTCACATTTGCTTATAATACAGCAAGGCAAGATACGACAGGCTTCACTCCGTTTTTTCTGCTCCATGGCCGTGAAGCTGAGACCACAATGGATACGCTGTTCCCATTCCAGCCGGACGACACTCAGGATGACTATATAAAACAGCTCATTACCAGGGTCGAAGAAGCAAGACAGCTGGCTCGCATACGAACACTGGCCACCCAGGAGAAGGACCGTCAGCGGTATGACGGCAAGCACCGACCTGTTGCGTACAACCCAGGAGATCTCGTATGGATTTTTACCCCTGTCCGGAAGGTTGGGCTATCAGAAAAGTTACTGAAGCGGTACTTTGGTCCGTATCGTGTCATACGCCGCCGGTCAGACGTCACATACGAAGTCGAGGATTATGAGCCGTCTTCGAAACGACGAAAGCGAAGGGACATTGTTCACGTCCTCCGCATGAAGCCTTACTACAATCCTGACGAGCAGCTAGGCACAACCAGCTTCTTGTTCAAGGACTCTGAGGACGGTTTGGATACTGAGGAAGTCGGACAGGAAGATAATAGTACAACCAGGAGGGGCCCTCCAGAACTACCATACAGAGGACCCACGACAAGATCAAGATCCAGGACACTTCAGCGTGCCCCAAAAGAAATCTAACAGCGGGACGCTGTTTTCCTCAGGAGAGGGAGCAATGCCGCATGAACGCCAGTGTACCGTCTGCCAGCATGGCGCAGCGGGTAGCGTCACGAATTGCGGTACCGAAGGTCGCCGGTTCAATCCCGCCCACTGACAAAAATTATTTAATTCTGTTTATTATTTCCAGAAGATTCTACATGTTTCCTAAGGTCACTTGTAACTTCTACACATTTCATTTGTTAACTACTCTTGTAATCTCTAGTACGTTCTATCTGTGTATAAATAGAAGAGCATTCTGCCCAAGAGGCAGTCAGTGCTGCGTGTATGTTTGAGTTCTCAATAAACCTGTTCTCAGTTTAAGTGCTGTGTTCATTGACAAGTAACCTTCGAATTCACACCTGCCCCGGTTGCAACGCGACAATATTAAAGCAGGAGTTCCATCAGGTGCTAACAGCTTGTGTCAAAGTCAACACCTCTCCTTCCTTATCCCCAGATGCTTCTTGTTCAGATCTTAATAGATCCATAGCATCGACAGACTGCTTAAAATAAGTCACAATACCTTTTACGTGATTGTAGAGTGCTGCAAATGAATTATTTTCACTTAACACTACATCAACGATTATCATCATCAGGGCTTCACCAGTAAGTTGCAATTTCTAATCACCAAACCTCTCTGCATTGCGTATGGTGCAAGGGCATACGATGTTGTTGATGGTGATTCATCCGTTGGATGGGAATGTTAAGCTTGGCGCCCCCTTTAGAATGTTTCGCAAAAGTAGGCCTGAACATGCCGACACCGGCTTCCACCCTCTCGCTTCTTTCATCTCTCATCCACAACACTCTATACCGAGCCACACAGTGTCACTGTCATACACACTTAGGAGCACTGTCACACTGAGGAAGTATACGGGAAATTTTTTTAACTGCTTAACGTCTCTTAACATTGAGGTCTTTAGAGACGGGAAAGGATAGGGGGGGGGGGGCAAGGAATGGGAAGGAATTCGGTCATGGCCTTTTGAAGGAAGCATCACAGCATTTGCCTGGAGTGATTTGGGAAACCATGGAAAACCCAAATCTGGATGCCCGGACGGGGATTCGACCCACCCTTCTCCCGAATGCGAGGCCAGAACGCTAACCATTACACCACCATGTTCGGTGAAACGGGAAACCACCCCAGTTCATCTTCCTAGGACTTTCCTTGGAGGGATATACACCACCCATGGTAATCGCCTACAACCTGACACGGGAGAGGCGTTGGAAGAGGACCTTACTATCAGTAAAAACCATTGGTGTCTCAGTGAATAAAAAATTAAAAACCGCTCTCACTACATCAATCGAAGACAGCAATCACAAGAAACTATTCTTTAGTGGGGCTGTAATTCACGAGAAAGCTATATGCATATTTTAAAGAGCATTACAATGAACTTTAGGATAGATGATTTAAAGCAATCCAGAATTGGTCTATTAAGTTCAAAGTGCGATAATCACTCCATTACATCAAAATTTTTCTGTATACTTGGAACGTATTCCCTATAACCCTATATAAACTAACGTTCTGTATTCAAGGTTTCCGTATTCAAGATTTTCGTATTTGCGGCTAATTTACGGAACGTATTCCTTGCGATTAAGGAGTTTTGACTGTAGACTAGATTGTAGACATTTAAATGAATTAACAGTCATTCATAATGACTTGTGGTTCATCAACCCATTAATTGTTATTCGTAAATGAAAAAAAAACAGTTGAAAAGATAATATTTCAACTACAAAGATAAAACAACCACTTACATGCTAACATAAAAATGACGTTGACGTAAATTTGTTAAAATTTAACAGCTTTTTTTAACCTATCAACCGCTGATGAAGCTGTTATATTTCGACGAATTCACTTTTTAAGTCACTTTCAGAAGATTGGATATATACGTATATTTATCCTATATACATGTAACGATTAAATTAGATACTGAATTGCGTTCGTAGGAAAAATATCGAATTGGTGCTTAAAATCGATACACTAAATACAATATCGATGTATCGACATATTGAAAATAAAAATATCGGCGATAAATATCGATATTTTTTAGAAAAATATCGATATATCGATACATTGATATATTTTGCCCATCCCTACTTGTCACCCATTCCACTTAAGAATTACAGGCGGTTTTCTTTTAATGATTTCGCGAATGCATGGACAGTATCCATTGTTTACCTCAAATACTACAAGTTACATAAACAGAAAAACACTTCTCATCTTTACACAAAATTTTACTCGATCGCAGAAATATGGCATCACTATCGCCCCATAGTTCACATTACCGTCAAAACGTTAACCTCTAGAAGGAGTGGGACTGGAACCAATTTAGCTTCTACTAAAAGTGCAGAACTAAAATTCAGTCTGCTATAATGTTTTTACAAACTGTTAGCGTGCTCATTAACGAACCCAATTTGTACTCGTCATAAAGCCCAAGTTAAAATAATTCGTAAAGTGAATCCCGAGCACGCATACCATAGATTTCTGTAGCTTCAGTGATGATTATGTTGATGACCTTGCGAGCTACCCTCTGGAGTGGCCTATTGATTAGGCTCATTAACGACAATACGAATTTACGATGAACTTGTTACAAACATCGCCAAAAGACATAATAAGCAGCCCATTATTAACGCACTTTATCACGAACCGATATTCCTGCCACTTACCTCGTTAATATATATATATATGTTTGTGTGTGTGTGTTATATTTCTCTTTGCAGCCATAACTACCCAGCGCGGATGTGCGTGTGTGTGTGTGTGGTAGTATTCTCGAGTCTCCCATCGTGCACTGTGATGGTTGGTTGCATGTCGGTAGCTGTGGGGGTGTGGGACATATGGTGGTTGAAAATGGCCGACCTGGGGCATTTTCATATTTCGACCAACGTGTTCTAAAAGATTTTGAAATGTTCTAGAATATTCTTGAATGTACTAAAATGTTGTATAATTTTCTTAAATGAACTAGAATGTTCTAGAATGCGACTCATCTTTCAGACATATACATGTAAATTTACTCTCAATTGAAGAATGATATGGGGATGGCTTCCCCGTCATATTATTCTGACTCTGTGCTGTTTCGGACACTTTTACGTAACTTACAACTTTCTGTACCCAATTTTAGCATTAAAATTCTAGGTCGACGCGTACGAAGAAGCAGTTAACAGCTACTAAACTCATAAGGCATATACGGAGATAGGTATTGTTACTACACATTCAACAGTCATTGATGTATTCCCAAATAAATAAAGTTAAAAACACTTTATATCATTTTAATGCATGAAAAACACTTCGCCGGAAGATGAAGTTCCAGAGCGACATTGAAACCCGCTCGCCTGGTGGAGGCCCGAGAACATTTTATATAGTTGATACATCGGGGAAGCCTCCATTCATTCATTACAGTTATTATTGTATATGTATATATTTGATTAAATGATTGGTGCGGAGTGTTCAGCACCACATTCGAATTATCCGTTGTATAAGATGGTGATAATATTTGAATAACACTGAACAACAGCTGTTAATCTGTTAACAAACTTGGGGAACATTCGCATAAAAAAAAGAACAAAACTAAATAAGCACTCGCAATGGCAGCATACATTAACGAATATCAGCTGTAGGACGAAATATTTCACAACAAAACTGTTTCTGTTTGAAGAATACCTGCGTCTTTATTCATCTTTCTGCGACATGTACACAACGAAAAATTCTTATCACGAGCCAACAGCTTGAATCTTCGGATTTGTGTCAAATGGTTGAAAAATTAAAGAAGGGGCACAGACTCATTCTTTGGGAGATCATATTATGATATAACCTATATTTTGTGAAATAATTATAACTATAAAGAATCCAATCCTTTTGTTTTAAACAGTTTTCAGAATATTATACAAAATTTATATTCTTTTAGGAACTACATCGAACTTCTGTAGTATCCGAAGATGCAAGGTCGTTCAGCAATGAATGTTTTAAAAGCAACAGATCTGTCTCTATGTAGTTAGCCTCTGTGTCTTTCTTTCTCATCTCCATAGCAACCTACACTTCTTTTCTTTAAGAATAAATATATCGATTTTTGTCTACACTCAAGGAACAAAAATGTAATTTTCTTATAAAATATTTTGTTATGTCACAATATCTCGTGAAATGTGCAACTAATAAAAATATCTGGATACGACACTGATTGCATTTTTGAACACGTAATCAATGAGACTACATTCTATGCGTGACTTTTCTGGGGAGTACTCTCAGAAAATCTTTAAGTTTTTTTTTATAAGGTTCTTCGTGCAAAAGTTTATGACAAACGAGGCCTTGACAGACTGACGCATGAACATAGTGAAATTGTAGTGGCCATTCAATATTTAGGTCAATGCAACTGAATAATATTTACTTTTTTTTTCCTTCGCAATTTTTTGTATTTTGGGTTGACTTCTTAATGTGGCGGTTTTGAAGTTGGTCTGTGATATTTGTTTATTCTAATTTTCATTCAAAGTGTAGGAGATGATTTTTATATCTTTGTCATCGGCTGATGGGGTCTGATTTTAGCGCAGTAATGTTATTTATCACATTTAAAAATAGATTTACTTGTACTTGTAATGGCACACAACATAACCCTGAAATTATTTTGCTTCCATTCTAGCCATTCTGGCTACGAAAACCTAACAAAGATGGTACAGTTTGTTCAAAATGAATTTTTGTCTGCTTCCATTCCTCACAACACGGAAAGAAATGTGAGGTTTTGTATGGGTCTGCACGGTATCTAATTTCTATGATATGTATTAGTCTTCCCGTGATTGCCACTAGATAGGCTACTACACCTTACTAAAGCATTCATAGCTTCATGTTCTCCGCATTTCCACGCAAGTAAGGAAATGCTGTCCCCGTAAGATTTTAATTAACTCCAGAGTTGTTGCTCTCTTAAAGTTTCGTCACAGCCAGCGTCACAGAGGCGTTGGTCATTGTTCCCCAGGGCTCTTGACATAGCCGAACAAAACGTACACACACGCGTTCCATTGTGAGCTGTACGAACCGGCTTGGACACTTCTATTACATCACTGTTAGCGCAACTTACAAGGCTCAAGCAGTGAAATAAGTTCAAAAATTACTTTTACTTGTTAAAATTTACATTTCAGCCCTATTATACATCTAGAACTCTCTCGTCCTGTTTGCCTTTCTTTTTTACTGCAATATACTGAATTGTTTCAGTTACACAACTGGTAAACTAGATGTCATGACAGTAT
This sequence comes from Vandiemenella viatica, assembly GCA_031002005.1. Classification (NCBI taxonomy): domain Eukaryota; kingdom Metazoa; phylum Arthropoda; class Insecta; order Orthoptera; family Morabidae; genus Vandiemenella; species Vandiemenella viatica. The sequence continues at coordinate 378,757,973 of CM061920.1, forward strand.
ATCATATTTTAAAGTCAGGTGAAAATTCATTGATTGAAACAGAGAAAAGCTGTTTAGTACATATTTCGCCAGTTTAAAGACTAGATATCATAAAGTCGATACTAACGCTTGAAAAAGTTGAATTGTGGATGCATCACTTAGCTTCGAAGCAGTTTAGGAACTGTGCCTTGAGGGGAGGGGGGGGGGATTGTAGACTCTGATATTTAAAATAGTATTCCTTAAGTTTTTGGATCCAATGAGTGTGCGTAGTGATGGAAAACTATGTTAAGTGAAACCTTTTTGGTTTTTATTGCGAATTTCGTCTTATCTTTCCACTGCGCTGAATCTAAGCGTCAAATTTGCATACATTCTCACGAGCAGTAAAATAATTGCTGTGAACCCCTCAGTTACGAAACAACATACCTTACGACCTCGATAAGCTCAGCAGTCAGTAATTACACTTAGCAAAGCGATTCCGTCAGAATTGTTTCCCCGGATGAGTGCGCATCCTAGTGTTAAATGACGAAGTTTCGACCGACTTGCTTCGACCTTCTTCTATTGCGAAACTGCACCGCGATGCGTTTTACATGCTGTACTAAACACAGCTAACTCTTCACCTGGGGTTTTCGATGTTCTGGAAGGTTTGATCGGTCCGACCAATCAGGAGATTGCAGCTGTCACGTGGTTCGGTGGAGATCATGGCGTAAGTTGTTCTCTTCGCAGCAAGGTATGTCACGCAGCATGTACTGTCCATTATACTGTCTTCCACATATCCAATGGTTGCCACACCAGATTTCAAAAAAATTAACGTTACTATAACGCAAGGATTTTTATTAATAAACGCGTTTTCACGGCTTCTTCCGTAATAACCTTGAGATGATATTTGGCAGGCCGACAGATCATCAAACACTGACAACTCTCGAGCAGGGCCACTAAATGTAAGCGCAAATGTGCTGTGTTTACTTAGTGAAATTCTGCTGCATGAGCTTCAGATTTCTTTGAAGTTACACGCGGGGCGAAAACGTAGGACCAAGTTTGCATTTCCGTCAGATAAGATTACGGGGTTATCACCTTCGATCCTAAAAACTCGTTTCTTGTCCCTAAAAAACTGAACTCTGTGCAATGTATTTTTGGTTTTCTGACCTTAAAAACTGAACTCTGTACAGTATATTTTTCGTTTAAATCGACCTTAAGAGATTTAATAATGATCAAACTCAAGGAAATATCAGATCAGGTCACGCGGGCTTAATCTGTGACCCTATAAAGTCATGTGACCCTAAAAACTCCCCAACATGATTACTGGTAAAGTGGGTGGGCTTACCAAGGGGTGAAGTTGTGTTTATTCCACGCATAACCTTTCGAACACCAGAAAGCGGTGGTGACCTTTCTTTTCAAAACCGAGCTAGTAGAGTGCGCGACGAGCGATAACGCGTTCGGGAGGATGCAGGTTCGAACCGAGTCCAACCATCCAGAATTCGGTCTTCCATCGTTTCCCGAAATCAGTATAGACTACTGCCCGGATGGTTCCTTTATAAAGCCATGACTGAATTCCTCCCTGTTCATTGCTCCCAGTCCTTTCTTGCCTCTACTGACAAGGCGTAAAGTCATAAGCAAAGAAATATTTTCAAATTGAAAGGAGGCAATCTATTGTTATGTTCGCATGTGCCATGACAATTAGGAGGCGTCAATTAATTACGTGAGGGGAAATAGGGGTGGGGGGTCCGGAGAAATCTCATGAAACCTCACCAAGGGGGAAGGGGAGAGGGGTTTTGAACGTCTTGTAGAATGGGGGACCGACTTTACGGGGGTGTAACCGCCCCTGGGAGCATGAGACCTAAAAAAAAAAGGTCTCAAAGAGTTGCGAGGTCCATTCGTAGGGGGGAGTGAGGATTCGTATCCAACCAATCTCACTAGAGGGGGAGCGGAGGTCCGGCAAATCTCACGAAGTCTCACCAGAGAGGGGGGAGGGAAGGGTCCGGAATTCTGGAAAAACACCTCACGTAATTAACGGACGCCCCCTTACCAAGTTTCAAAGGCCGACCATGGGTTAATCAGACATTCACCTACCTGAAGCTGTCTGCCAACTGAGAACTGTTCGAGACTCGTCACGGCCGCTTGTTTATGCCTAGTGCCATGTAGTCCAACTTTTTTTGCCTGTTTCGCTAGTGCTGACATGAAGTTTATTCTCTTAGGTCTTACGCCCAGAGGCGTGAGACGCCCGTTGGCGCTCGCCCATTAGCAGCAAGTGGCCTTGTGGACTTCCTATGACTCAGCCAGCTGTCTATCGCTGCTTTACGCTTGTTTATATGCTGATTGCGGGAACCCACGGAAAAAAGCTGTCGCACATAATAACTGCTGCTCTCCTTCAAACTGCCCGCCGTATTTCCCCACACACACACACACCTTTCCTTTTTGTCCGCCTCGCTCTGTTAAGTGTCTTAATTGTTCGCTTACGTCAGTCCATGCTATGGCCGAACGACGGGAACCAAGCTGTGCAGTAGCGCATCCTTCCTGTGGAAAGGGTATTATTGGCATATTACTAATAATACTTTCAAAGGGGGAGTCTACTGCAGACAACAGTCACGGAGCTGTTGTTATAGCGATTTAAACATACCACTGCTCGAAATATTGCTTTATTGTTTATTTCCTAAAATAACCGCAGGTAAAAATCTGTACATTTTTAATACGCATGAATACAATGTCTGTGAATATACTGGCAAATACACAAATTAATTTAATAGCTTATCTTGTGAATACTTTTAGGGAATATTCCCGGTTTACCGCATAGATCAGGTGCAGAAGACTTACGGTTGTAAATTAGAGAATCGTCGAGATACTTTAGACACGAATTGCGTAGGTTTGAGTCAATAAATACATGAATTACTAAACAAGAAGCAGATATTTCTTATCATCAGTCTCCTGACTCAAATGATGCAATCTTCCATCTCTTTTTGCTCTGAGTCAGTCACTTCAGCTGAATGTACACACTTTGACAATAAATTTGTCGCCACTGAAAAATTCTATCACTCTTATTTTGCTCAATCTGACATCAATGTCGTCCTAAGAAACAGTAACATAATACTGGCTTGCCAGTATTATGTTACTGTTTCCTGGGATGACATTGATGTCACATCTTGCAAAATAAGAGTGATAGAATTTTTCAGTGGCGGTCAAATTTACTGTCAAAGTGTGTACATATAACAACCTACGACCTCAATTATCCTCCACAAATTCTTACCTCCAATTATTTTCCACTATTACTAACCCAATCCCTCATGCCTTGAAACGTGTCTTACCATTCTGTCTGTATTGTCTGCAGGTCTCTTCCACACCCTTCTTTCGTGATACATCATTTCCAAAATTCGTTCATTGCGTTCTTTTTTTGGCCTCTAAGTTTTCAGCACCCATCTATAGCCCCACCTTTCAAACGCTTTAAGTTTCACTTTTCAAAATTTTTGTTATTTTTAAGTTCAAGCTTCATTTCTATGAAGTGCTTCGCTCCACGAGTGCAGTTTGGGAAGTTCTTACTCAGTGCTCAATGTAGGAAGTCAAAAAATGATCTCTTCCTCAAGAAGGTTCTTTTTGTTGGGGCAATATGTAATTTGACAGGGTTACATGGCCTCGAGACACGCTTTGAACCTTTAAAGTAGCAGCTTCCCGTTGCCTTCTACATCCCCGTACCGTTGATCATTTCTCATTCATTCATTCATCTTTAAGGAGCCGCTTGATAAGTTGCCTGAATATTTATAACACAAAAATAAGACAAGAAATAAAATTCGAGTCCATCATAATAAAAAGTGGATGTCTAAGAAGAAATAAGATGGAATAACTTGTAAGTCAGCTACCTCCGGAGTAGCAGAGAATTCAGAATTTCGTGAAAGCTCTTTATCTGACAGCCAAACTGCTTTGGAAATCCCAATTTAAATCAATATTTTTCTTTACGAGATTTTCTGAAATTATTGATTTAGTTGGGATCAATGAGTTTCATTAGTGATTTACCTCCTGACGAAGTTTTTTTTTGGCGATATCAGTCTAGATTGAATTCTACTGTCGGTGACTGCAAGTCGAAAACAGCTTGAAAAAAGGAAGTTTAGCACAGTAATATTTTTATCGGCCTCTGAAATCGTTAATTATTTGGCTCACCATCTTTTTAAATATAATCTTAGAACAAGTATTAGGACTTATAACTCGGCTGTTGTGAGAAAGTCAGCACAAGATACACTATTTAACAATGTGTGAACTGAATATTATTTTTTTACTGCTCTACTACCGTTCACCAAAAACACATTTAATCAACAAACTATGAAAAAAAGTTAGTGTCAATTTACTAAGTTGTATGCAGAATGAAATTCCGAAAGATACGCTACGCTACTACCATGAACTATAGTATATTAGTGTCAATATGGATATTTAAAGCCTTGTCAAAGTAATACTGTTTTCGGGGTAGTGAAGTATAATCGTCGAATTTAAAGAACGTGTGATTTAGGACGGAGAAATGGTCAGAGGCAACCTCCGACCATTTCTCTTGTCCTGGGAAAGTATGAGTCAGTTTATAGAATCTTCAAGTTTACTTACAGCAGTTGCGAGAATGATGCGAGTTATGGACGCTGACTAAACAAATGAAGACGACGGGAAGTGCTGACGCTTCATTCTTAATGGCACTGACTGGGAACATTTTAGTAATTATTAACCGCAAACTCGTACATACTCAAACGGAGGAAACTTTTAAGACTCTTCTCTGTCTCTCTTTTCATTCTGGAGCTTAAATTTCTATCAATTATGGAAGAAAACTGCCCCTTCCAAGTGTTCTAGGTTCGTTCCCTGCCATTTGCCATACTGTGTCCTCTCGAATTAGCTAGCGCCGGCTAATATGAAGCTGTGATTCACAATAACAGTTTTCTGTATGAGTCAAGGCTACCAACTTGGGCACTCATGTATGTATATTGATTTCAATTCATGCACGCATGACAATTTTTTTCCTTATTGCTTTACGTCTCGTCGACGTAGAGATCATTAAAGGCCGAAAAGGACTGGGGGCAAGAAACGGGGAAGGGATTTTGCCTTGGTCTTTTGAGGGAACCATCTTGGTATTCGTCTGTTGTGATTTCGGAAGATCCTTGAAATCTAGGTTGCCGGAAGGGGATTCAAACCTGCGTCCTCCGGAATGCGAGGCCAGACGGTGAGATGAGCAAAATTAAATGATTGTATTTGATTCTATGCTTAATCAATAAACACTGTACGGTCTTATCGCCTGAGTATCATAGCAAGAATAAGCAGCCTGGCTTCTCCAAAAACTCAGGTTCGCTTGCTAACATTTTGGTTTCCAAACCTCATAACTCTCTGACTCTCCGGACGGCGACCTCTCCCGTACAGCAGATAATCTTCTAACTAACTATCTATCCCGTCGGAATTCTCTCTCCAGCTTCTGACCAACCAGATTAAAAAATCAGAATAACAGAAAGCATCAATGTGTGCCATTGGGCTCAGAGATCATGCTTAATATTATTGTTACTAAACACCGGATCTCCTGGGCCTTGTGAGCAGGAATTACAACCCATGAGGTGGTTGCCTTGCAAACCCCTCATAAAGCACTACATGAACAAATCCCCAGTGGACGCACAGATATTCCTCAAACTGATTGTGCCTCGCACATGTTCCCAACAAGACAGAAATAGGGGCTCTTGCAAATACACCGAGCGTGGTGGGTGAGTGGTTAGCGCTCTGGCCTTGCATTCGGGAGGACGCCAGTTCGAATCTCCGGCCGGGCATCTAGATTTTGGTTTTCCATGGTTTCCCTAAATCACTTCAGACGAATACCGGAATGCTTCCTTCAAAAGGCCATGGCCGAATTCCTTCCCGATCTCTGTCCCCAGTCCCATCCCGCCACTAATGACCTCGACGTCGACGAGTCGTAAAGCCATAAGTAAAACTAAAAAGTATTACAATTACGGTCGTCATGGAGGACTCTCTACCTCAAAGGAATGTTAATAAGGGCTATCATTTATCTGCAAAGCGAGTATATTTATGCAAACGTGTTATAAGCTATTCTGTTTGTATAGGCAGAGTGTGGGAACCATCGCAGCATTAGTTGTCTAAGAATCATAATCATAATATCCGGTCAATCGGAACCAAGATTTGTAAACGGACAAACCACAGGATTACAAGATACAGTGAGGGATTAGGAGACACCAGAACATCGAAAGAGCTACTAAAATACACTCATGTCATTGAGTTAAGGAATCTTCGAGATCCACGAAAAAACAAAGGACACGGTGATAATGATGCACTAAAAGGAGCGTTGATAACAGTTTGAGTCGTGACTAGAGGATTCGATTTTCGGGATCCTGGTCTTATTTTAGTCCCGAAATTTTCGGGATTAAATTTAATGAATCCCGGGATTTTCGGGAATAAAATATTTTTTGATGTAAGTCAATAAAAATGTGTGTGAAACGAAACGCACTTACTTTCATTTGACGTGTTGACGGCCATCTTGTTTACACAGCTGATTTCATTTGTTTTTGCTAACGACCGGTGCCGAGTTATATGTAAAAGTGTGTAAAATATCCGCTTCTCGTCGTGTAAGTATTGATATTTTTTTGTTAATTGGTGATAATCAATGAATTTATTTAAGAACAACAATGTATTAATGTGTCTGAGTAAATATAGATGAAAAACAACGAGTGTTATGTTCTGTAGCTCTAAAAGGTTATGTTTATGTTGTGCATAGACTTAAATGATTTTTTATTTTTTAGGTTTAAGAAGTAAACAATGTCACAATCCAAAGAAAGTTTTTATGTGAAACATAAAAAAGATGAAGATGTTTCGTCAGTGTGGAGTCATTTTTTAGTCGATAAAGCGGGTAGCTCAGCACAATGTAAGCGTTGTTTATCTATTTTAAAGACCTTAGGAGGATCGACCAAAGGCCTGCATACTCATCTATCTTCAAAACATTCCGTGAAAGTAGATTCTGCTAAGGCATGTTCCTCAACGGGCCAAAATAATGAAGGACCACCTTTGAAAAGAAAAATTACGTCAGTCGCCGACTATACTCTTGACGATGTTTTGGCCCGTATGACTGCGCTAGATGGTTTTCCTTTTAGCGTATTTGTGACATCAAAAGATTTAAGATCGTTACTATTAACAGACTTACCTAAATCTGCTTCAACAATCCGCAACAGAGTAGTAGACTACAGTCGAAACATAAAAAAAAACAAATGGCAGCTGAACTATCTACATTGAAAAAAGGAGGACAACGATTTAGTCTCAGTTTTGATGAATGGACGTCTGCCTCTAATAAGAGATATATGAATTTAAATATTCATTCAGGCAAACAAAATTGGAATTTGGGACTTATTCGAATTAATAAATCGCTGACAGCCGAAACTTGTGTTCATACACTAAAAAAGCGGCTTTTGGAGTTCCATATCTCATTAGATACCGATATTGTGGCAATAGTGACTGATGGTCCAAATGTAATGCTGAAGGTTGCATCTGGCGAGCAGCCTCTCGAAACCTGACGGGAGATGAGTGACGAAGAGGCTGCTGCGAGGTCTCTAGCCTGTGCTAGTCGGACGTCATCGGACACTTAAGACATGAACAATTATCCCGACACTGGGTTGCCCGTACTGCCGTTGAAGTTTCCTTCCCCCTGGAATATTATCCACAGCAGTAAGATGACACTACAGGCGAGGGACACCTGGGGCTGACTGTTGCTGGCCTCTAATATGTCGATGATCCAATCACGCATAATGTCATCCAGACGTATTCTCTGTGCCATCCTGCTTCCTGCGACCGTATACTTGTGCCAAATTCACATAACACGCAGTCAGAACCGTTGCATCCAAGACCTCTGTCCACGGAATGTTTCCGGCACACTAAGCAGTTTCGTACTCAGCTGCCAGGTAGATCAATGATTTCCTGGGGATCTCTAATACTCCCTAACTTATATACTTGAGTGTACAACAAAACTGAAGGAACAGGAATCGACGTGGAACAACTTCTAAGAAAGTAAGGGAATGGAATAATCCATGATATTTGAACTTTGTATCCAACACCAATACTTCGCAATCCAGAAAATTCAAGAGAATACGTTAAGAATATTGTCTTTTTGAACTTTCACTTTTTCGAAGAGAAACTGAAATTATCACCGACTATATGGAGGCTGCAAGAGAAGACTTACTACGTGATCTTAAACGCGATAGCAATTAAAAATCAATAGACACATCAGTAAGTATGATTTGTTTGTTGACCATACTATACCGAACTATATTTAAGGAACTAGGGTAATGGAAATTGAAATTATTCATTGATTTTAGCTCCAATTAAAAGAAAATAAGTCAAATTTGGCAATGGCGCCTGATACAATGGAACGAGTTACATAAAAAAAAGAAATTTGGTCGACTAGACCAGCCAGTCCACTACAGTCACTTTAAATCATATGATCACCAGATTATATGTATCATTCATTTCATAAGTTTTGTTTCCTTCAAAGTGTATTACAACATCAAGACGACCACAACGCCTAATTAAAAAAACTCACGCCCGGGCCGAAATCTAATTGCCTACTTCAGCAAGCGAAGCTTGACACTATATCAGACGAACACACGCATTATAATCGTTTAAACGCAAACAACTACCTTTTTGACGCTTCTTAGTCTTCGTAGAACTAGGCGAACAAGCAATATTTTTAAAGCTGTTACTAAACCTGAATATCAACAAAGAGTATACAAGACGTCAAACAAGTGCTAGAATAATATTAAGAAATAAGTTATCTCCCTCTTAGGTGCTTTATTATCTCGAGCGCTCCTCTACTCGTAAGGTTTTATACTCCATTTTACCCTCTGAACTTGATGAACATAACGGGTTTATCGTTAACTGCTGACTGATGTTTACTGAGTTTCTTTTAGTTGCAGTAAAAAAAGGAAAGAAGTCGGTGACCTCAGACATAAGACAGAGAGTGGGCCCGACTAGCTTTTAAACTTCTCAAGAGTGTAACACTGTTTGTTGAGCTTTTTTTTGTGGGGGACCTGACCTGTGTGCTGGCGCTTTAGAAGTTCTCCAGACGGGAGATAGGGGAGCTGGAATGTGTCAGTCAGTCCCTTGTTCCTTATCTTAGTTTGAATTAATACAAGCATTCGGTACCATAAAAAATAACAACACCCAGCCTAATACACTCCCTACCTGTACACGTATTCTTAGTCAGACATTAATGGCATGCTCTGATGACTGATGCTAAGCACTGATACAACAGATTTCGTCTTTTGCAACATCTGTGCTAGCAGCTTTTATAGCAAAATAATTACCTAATAACTGTAAATAACAACGCTATATTCGCTACATGTAGATAACCTCAAACAGATGTTCAGTAACTATTTTAAGCACTGCGATGGAATTATAGTAAAATATTTTTTTTTTTTTTAAACACCTTCAAAAAAAGCACACTAAAACTTTAAAAATAATTTTATACCTTGCTTAGAAGAAAGTAAATCTAAATTGATAATATTTTACATTACTGTTATTGAAATTTTTACATTAATCAGTTATTTTTCGAGCAAACCTGGTAAAGGTTTACTGATCATTGGTAGCCCCAATGTCCGACATTTGGAGAAACCACTACAAGACCTAGCTACGAAGAATGGTGCAGCCCCTCATTACAAAGGTCATTCTCTTTGTCTTCTAGGAGCAACTAAGTTACTTAGGAAACTTCGTGGTTACGGCATATATAGACAAATATGAGACTGGGTAGCAGACTTTCTGAAGCGTAGAATACAGTGTGTAGTTCTCGACGGTGAGCGTTCATCACTGACCGAAGTGAGGTCTGGGGTTCCCCAGGGAAGCGTCATAGGGCCTCTGTTGGTTCTCATATACTGTACATTAATGATTTGTGCGACATAATAAGGCGGATGATAAGATTATTTGCTGATGATGCTATTATTTATCGTGAAATCAAAACCCAGGACGACTGCGCTTTGTTACAAGGCGATGTTAGGAAAATAATTGTGTGTGTAAAGATTGGCAGTTGAAGTTAAACGCTAAAAAGTGCCAAGTCATGCGTATAAGTAAAAAGGTGAATATACAATTAATAGCACTGCCTTTAGGACAGTAGATTCCGCTAAATAATTTGTAGTGGAATGAGCATATCGAGAATGTAATTGGGAAAGCTAATCGTATGCTCCGATTCCTAGGTCGTAATTTAAAATAGTGCACACCGGAAGTTAAATCGATTGCATACAAGTCAATAGTGCGTCCTCTCTTAGAATAGAAAGGATTCCCATCAAAAGGGGTTAATGGAGGCATGGGAGAGAGTTCAAAGATGAGTCGCCCGATTCGTGACAGGTATATGTTGTTGGAGGGAAAGCGTAAGTGCGATGTTGATGGAGCTGGGTTGGGAAGACCTGGAACACCGATGATGTCGCTTTCGACAGAAGATAATTGAAAATTTCACTACTGACTTATTTCGGAATGACAGGAAACAAATCTTACTACCAGCAATATTCATATCTCGGAATGACCGTGATGATAAGATAAACCAGGGCCAGAACCGATTCATTTCTGTACTAATTTTTTCCAAGAGCGATTAGGGAGTGGAATAGGAAGGATTTACCGGACGAGAAAACTTAAAATACAGAAGTAGTTCTCGATAACTCACTTCAGCCCTCGTGATCCATGGTTTTCCCAGCTCGCTGCAGGCGAATACTGGGATGGTTCCTCAAAATAGCCCATGGGCGCCTCCTGCCATATCCCGTACATCCCTTCCAAACTTATTACACTTTCGGATAGGTGCAATGCACTCTCCGCCACAGACGTTTAGTGAATCGCGGAGTAATAATAATAATTGTCAATTGTTAGGAAAGTTAGTACGTCAGACCTTTGGAAAAGGCGTAAATAAAATAAATTAAACACTCAAAAATTTAACTTGGTATTAAATAACTTCCTTCAAAACGTAGTTGAAATAAAATCTCCTCTTTTTGGGCTTGCTTATTTTGGAAAACCTGTACGAAATAACTTCAACTCAGATCAAACCATAACCTGAAAATTTGTCCAAACACATTTACAAAGAGATTATTGTTGTTATTTATGGTTAATTACGAGATTCTACTACATGGATGAATTAAATCCTGTGCAATGTTTAAGAGTCCATGCAGTCTCTAACGTCTAATCACTTCATGGACTTCAGTGTTTGGCTACTCATCTTTACTTATAAAATGGCATTTTGCTTCTTGAAATCTGCAGCCTGTTATACTCATTATCATATGTATTTGTTATTTAATTGGTTACTTGGGTGTAGTGCATTACATGCACCACATCAACAAAACATATTGTAAAATCGTTATTGAGCTATCTGGTTGTTTCAGCTTTGTTGCTTCGTCGCTAAGTCACAGGATTCCTCTTGTTTCACCTGCTCCCTCGGTCTGAATTACTCGCAAACGAGAAATTTCACGCAACCTTACTCCTGATATAAAGAGCTGGTGCATAGTCATAGCGATCTCTTCACAGCCTACTGGTTTTCTTTACTTAATATACTTTTAGGCCTCATCGCCTATGCATGCCTAAGCATTTCGTTACTTACAAGTTATGGGGGCATCCGTTTATTACGTAATGTGAAATGGGGGGGGGGGGGGTAGGTGTCCGGCGTAATCTCACCAAGAAGATGGTAGTCGACGGCAATTCACGTAAGCTATTAAAATTCTTGATGGACAGCAGAACTTAAAAAAAAATCTACAAACGACGCGGAATATCGTCTTTCGCTTTGTGAAGCTTCGGAAGGAGGAGATAAAAAAACAACAACAAAAGACAGAAAAACTACGACGTCGATTAGCAGGGGTACCACCAGATCTTACCAATTCTCACCAGAGAGGGTTTGGGGGGAGGGGGGGTGCGGAATCCCGGAAAAACACCTCACGTAATTAATGGATGCCCCCTAAGTACCACATAATATTTTCGTTTTTACTAAACATACGTTAGTCCGATATTCCGAAAGAACATGACACTATAAATTAAACCGCTAGGGGTACCCGCCAGTTTGCCACACTGGATCGCAGAGGAACAATGGGACCTGGTTGAAATCACGGGACCCGGGTACTGGCCATCCTGATTGAGGATATTGGGCGATTTTGCGCTATCACCTAGCTTAGTGCTAATTATCGCCTAATAATCTAACAATTTCAGAACCAAAATTATACTTGATTCTTGGCTGTCCGGGTGACGCCGCGTCATGATTCGTGTAGCCGACGTTTCGACCATCCTTCTGTGGTCTTCTTCCAGTGCAGCCAAGAATCAACTGACACTTTTCACACATAATACAAGTTGCTCGTTTCTCAAACAGATAGCAGCACTTAGCTCTCCCTATCAGAATAGGATCACCAATCCGTCACTAAGGAGGCTTGGGGATAAAACCTTTACTTCCTCAACAGTTCGTGGGACCACACCATTCATGACTGAAACTGGCTGAAAAAAATAAATATCCGTTATATTAACCAAACTAATTTAAATGAGGTATAGCAATTACTAACGAGCTATTGTTTACAGGAAACATAACATACAATGTAAACGAGCTATCTCCCAAACAACATCTCCGATGTAGTGAAAGCTATTTCAACGGGAACTCAGTTTTACCTCCATGCAGGATCTTGAATGGATGTGGTCGGGAGGACTAGGTAGAAGAGACGCAAGCGAAGTGGTGTAGGTGGCGACTTTTTGCTCTCGTCAGTCAGTCCCACAGCGCCAGCTGGTGCAGGGGCCAACTTTTTTTGCGGTCCATTTGGTAGGTCTGCAGGACCAGGCTTTCTCTCCGTGTGTCCGGGAAGCTGCCTTTCCGTGACTCTAATGTCTGGACGAAGAGGCGGGGAGACTGTGCCAGTGGGACAAGAACAACATGTAGGGCTTATGACTGTTGCGGGAAAAACACTCACCAGTTTAAATGCACAACTTTGAAACAAAGAAATGTGAAATAGTGACATTCGGTAAAACAATCATACTCTATCATTTCCATGACGGTGACATCAAAGAAACTTCTCACAAGGGACACCGTTGACCTCGAACGCTCCGAACCACACCAAAAAACAGCTTAGAATAACAAGCGATCATAAACAAAACAGTGGTGTGTGTCATTTCCATGCAAAACGTTGCATTCAACCTTAGAATAACAAGCGATCATAAACAAAACAGTGGTGTGTGTCATTTCCATGCAAAACGTTGCATTCAACCTCAAGGAACATTTTCATAGAGAGAAACAAAGTAACAAGATATCAGTACCATATGAAGGAAATTATACGTAATTTAATGACGTCAGTGTATCATTACATTTTAATTCAACAGTGCTAGAAACTCTCTACTTAAAGTACTTAATATAGCGCAATACACGCATTTACAGCAGTACCACACACCTCATAGTGCTTATATTAGTCCTCAAAGTGCAGATGCGGGATTTCGATGAAGAGGTTAAAACAAAGTGGAAGAAAACAATGTGCACACCTCACTAAAGCCACTCTGGCCTCGCATTCGGGAGGACGCAGGTTCAAATCCCCGTTCGGGCATCCAGATTTTGGTTTTCCATGGTTTCCACTATCACTCAAGGCTAATGTCGGGATGCTTCCTTTAAAAAGGCCATAGCCGAATTCCTTCCCGTTCCTTGTCCCCAGTCCCATCCCGCCTCTAATGACCTTAGCCGTCGACGAGGCGTAAAGCCATAAGTAAAAAAAAAAAAAAAAAATCTAAAGTCACTTTATCACATTCCAAATTACTTCCGCATTCACGCAAACCAATATCAAAAGCCACACTAATTGACAAACCAACATCATCATTTGATAATTTAATTTGTGTGGCTTTTGATATTGGACTGCGATCCATTAAAAATTCTGTCATAATTCACAGTGACATATATCAGAAATAATATAACAAAACACAATTTTCCAAAATTTCCCGCTGATTTTTTTTTATACACAATTTAAAACACAATTTTGCAAAGCCAAATAACGAACTCAGTTTTAAAACATCTCATTTTTTTAAAAGTTTAACAAAATATGTTTTTGTGAATTAAATTCAATACACACAATCTATGCATGAGACATAGACGCGACAGAAATCCGTACTCTAAGAGTTCTTTTCCTTAATGTTTCGAAATATCGGTGGTAAAACCGTAGATATTCGACTGTGCAAGAAGACAAACGATTATATCTGAGGGAATACAGCGGAGCAGTGTGTTTCATCAGACAGGTGATAGGAAGTAACAATCAAGTGATTGTCACGGTTCTCACGCCGTTTGACTTCCCTTTTCGTGATACGTATCAGACACTAAAACAATTTAAAAATAAAAACATTACAGCCTGTTAATGATGTTAATTATCTAAGGTGACCGGACATTATTAGGAACAATTATAACAGAATACAGTAGCGCGAACTTAGAAAGTAGCGTTTCAGACAAAACAGGAGAAAGCATTTGAGGTGCCAAGAACGGAAACCTGTTGTTATAGAATGTCTTAATCACTTGTTCGTTATTCTCAACAACATAATTCTCCGGAAGATGTCTACTACTTGGGAAGAAATGTTGCAAGTACGACAATTATATGATAAAGAGCTTTGTCTAGTATTCCCTCGTCAAGAACAATCTGTGAACTATCTTCACTAGGAACAGAAATATTAATGAAAGATTTTACCGTGTATCATATCTCAAAGTAAAACTCTAAAAGTGAAATCTGTTCTGTTTTAGGCCTACATAATTTTTTTACAGTAGAAATAAATGTATTTGCAGACCCAAAGTGAGTATTCAGAAAGATGATTCTATGAATGACAATATTTCTGATCGCCATGACAGGTTTATGGGTGGCGGTTAAAAAGTTACTTCACTCTTCCGATTCCCCCAAGACCAACGATTGCTTTCTATTCTCATCAATAAAATCACTGAGCTTATATTTATGTTGTATTCATAACAGGAATTCTCATATGAATAACAGAGAAAGGCAGTTTTTACCATATGCCATTTGCGAATAAGACTTACGAGATGAAGGAGGGATCGAGATATTTAGGCACAGAAAGCATGTGAGGTAGAGGAATTTTAGATGGAGGAGACGCTACCGAGACGATTTTAGACACTTGGTTGTTTGAGTGGCTAGAGAAAATGACACTAAACTTGGTAAAACGCGACTAGTTTTGCTGGTACACAACATAAAATTCAGGATTGTAGGAATTGTTCCAGATGGAATTTTTTGTCAGACCAATAGCTCTGAGGTCTTGTAATATATTTCTGGAAATTTTGGCTCACTATTCTCAACTACTGATAATACTGATAAATAAATACTGCCAAAGCAATTGAATTTTGATTGTTTATTTTCTTTCCGAAAACATTTCACGTTTTTTGAAGATGCTTCAGCAAAAGAAGTGACACACGACCAGAAAGTAAATAAACGAGCAAGAAATAAATTACTTTTGAAGTGTTTATTTATCAATACATTTCTGTTTGATATCAGGGCATAACTCAGTCATTATTACGGGCAGGGAGCTGTCTGATGGCTCAGTGATTCAGGTGTCTGACTGGGGATCGAAAGGCCCCGGTTCGAATCCCTGTCACGGCGGGGATTTTCATAGGCCCTTAACTCGACTTTCACCTCTGGCACAGCTTGTTATGTAATGTGGAGTACGACAGAACGCTTCCGTGGTTCGGATTCCACATTAAGCTGTAGGTCCCCTGCATCTAGTAGGATTGCCGGATTGGGTTAAGGCGGCTACGACAGGAACGCTATGCGCAACCAAGAGAAACCCTGTCACCAGGTAATTACGACCACACGGGATTATTAATATTAGGGGCAGAATACTTAGTTTGAGGTTGATTCTGAACTCCACAAGTGTTAAGTTATTTGGTCACAATGTACGGCAGTTCCAAACA
Source organism: Vandiemenella viatica (assembly GCA_031002005.1). NCBI lineage: Eukaryota > Metazoa > Arthropoda > Insecta > Orthoptera > Morabidae > Vandiemenella > Vandiemenella viatica. The sequence goes on from CM061920.1 coordinate 378,773,832, forward strand.
ATTTGTATGATGTGACATGGAAAATTCCCCAGTCCAAATCCCAGTCTCGGCTGGCACTTCTGAAATCCGTAGTTTATTTACAAAAAAGATTGCTTTGTGTATGTGAGTTTGAACGCTTATATAGCTCGACGTCCACATCAAACTGTAGATCTCATTTATCCCAGCATTGCACTGCCCAGATAATGAAGACATGCCGTCATTACTTTTTTTTTTACTGCTTTACGTCTCTCGACAGCGAGGTATTTAGAGATGGGAAAGGATGGGGGGCAAGGATGGGGGGCAAGGATGGGGGCAAGGAATGGGAAGGAATTCGGCCAAGGCCTTTTGAAGGAAGCATCCCGGAATTTGCCTGGAGTGATTTGGGAAAGCATGGAAAACCCAAATATGGATGCCTGGACGGGGATTCGAACCGCCGTCCTCCCGAATGCGAGGCGAGAACCCGTCATTACTCTTCACAAGAATAGTTAACCAGTCATTTGAGGTTTACGAATTATTTAGTAGCTGCTCAATGACAATTAATATAAATAACTTTAAGGCTAGGCTGAAGAATTTCTCAATTTATAATTAATTGTTTCTAAAACGAAATTACTACACAGCGAGTGGTTTTATTTCTTATTCAATTAATAAATTTGAGCTTAATTATAAAATAACGAAACGAGATATTTAAATACTCGATATAAATTTTTCGCACGATTATAGAAAATAAACACAGTATTACAGTCTTTCTTAACAGCCTGTGCACCGTAGAAAAAAAATCACACGTTTTTCGATATGGAGATGGTTTATATTTGAATCAGGTTATAACATATGCTGTAAATCTATCAGTAGTTTCAGTTTCTTAAAGTATCGTGATAAAGTTTCGTGATAACCACTTCCTTAGTGACCTAATGACCAACGATTTGAACATTTCATACTGACTATAAGCTATCAAGGTTTCCCCTTTACGAAACACTATTCTTAAGGATAGCGCAATGTATAGTACCCACGTGTAATATATACGCTTCTCAAACTAGCTGAGGTAGAAGATTCAAACTCTCATAGAAAAACGTCATATACTACTTAGATTGTACGGTGCTTGGTATTCGGAGGGATGCGAGTTCAAATCCCCGTGTGGCTATTCACATTTCCGTTTGCCGTTGTTTCCCGAAATAACATCACGCGAATTTCGGGATGGTTCTTTCAGAAGGTCATGGCCGAATTCCTTTCCACTCCTCGCTCCCCTTCCTCTCCAGCCTCTAATGATATCGGTGTCGACCAGTGGTAACGCTCCAAGCGAAAAAAAATACAGTCTTTAATCGTAAAAAAGTTCTTTGCATCGCGGATATTACATATTTTTTTTCCAATTTCCAAAATTATTTCAGATATTTGGAATTGGTTCTCTTTTCTGCGCGACTACGGAATGAATAACTTGTTTCACAGTAGCGAAACTGGACAAAAATGAGAGAAATTTGTGTTGTCATGGTATCTACTGCGCGATTCAGTCGTGACTAGGACACTAAGCAGTCAGTACTGAATGGAACAGGCAATGAGAGGAAAAGCAGCTCACCGAGAATAAAGCTGTTTTTGTGGTGACACGTTCAAGGCTGTCGTCACCTTGACTAATAGTCCTTGGGCTGAACAAAGGTTATCCCACGCTGACACCTCCGGACTGTTTGGTGATTCCTCCAGTAAGCATTTGGCATCCTCTAACAGATCACAACAGCATGAGAAAACAACGCCGCAAGTTGCTACGTTACAGCTGATAATGCTTTTGCGGGGTAGGGGGAAGGGGGCTTTGCACCACGTCAACATTAGAGGCGGAATAGGACTGTGGACAAGGAACGGGAAGTACTTCTTCCATGACTTAGAAGGAACCTTCCAAGCATTCGACTAGAGTGAATTCTGGAAACCATTTAAAACCGAAATCTGTGTTGCAGGTTGGGGATTTGAACCTGCGACCTGACGAATGCCAGTCCCGAGTTTTACCGCTCACTCGCCGAGCTCTGTTTTATACTGTTGTTGAGGCTTCAAAGCTCGTTGACGCCAATATCATCAGCTCCCGCTTTCTTTAAACATTTTGGTCCACCACTCGAGATTTACTAGACACATTACAACTCTGCATAATTTAGAATTGCAGACTGCAACAGATGTTTATGTAAGTGTTTTGAAGCTGTTTTGATTTCGTTTTGGTGATTTTAAGCGTAATGTCTGTCTTTGCAACAACCAATCTTTCCTGCTTGAGTGCACGTCGGAGTTATAAAGCGCTCAAAGATATGTGTGAATGTTTAATTAATTATCTCTGAAAAACGAATGTGGATTTTCACAACATGAGTATTTTTAATCCGAGTTCCTCTAAAGTTAACAAACATCTGTCAAGTTACCCATCACACAAACTGTGTATAAAATCGAATTCACTGAATTTTTTGTAAAAACAATTAAAAAATTCAATAACGAGTTATTTTTAAATCGAGTTCATTATTAGTTTTCCATACCGATTCAGTTGAGTGATAACAGTCTGGCCTCGCATTCGGAAGGACGTGGGCCAAAACCAGATCCTGCCATTCGGATTTATATTTTCCACAGTGGTCATATTCCGAAATCACTGCAGGCAAATGCCGTGATAGTTCCTACTACAGGCTACGGTCCTATTCCTTCCCGTTCCTTGCCCACGCCCCTCAGTATTCTCCTGTCTCTAATGATTTCAACGTCGACGACAACATAGCATGAAATCCTAAGGAGAAAAAAAAATTTAGAGAACTTTTCTATTAAATATTATGCATAAATCAAACAAAAATAATTTCAGTTGAAAAAAATTGTACTAAGCCCTAGAATAGTTTTGAATTTTTTTTTTAAATAAATATTTTTTCGTCTTGTTTATAAAAGTCTCTGCCGAGTGATATAACAATTTTTTAAACACAAAAAATTTCCTAAAGTAACAAATGTATCAAAATGATTGGTTTAACTTTTTCGCAAAATAACTAAAGTGGTGAAAGATCGCTTTAGTTGTCTCGTAATCTTCAGGAAGGCACATATCACTGTAAAATATGAAAGAATTTTGCCATCAGTAGTTCTGGAATTAAATTGAGAACATTAAACAATGTTATTTTCTAAATATTCTACTAAATGTGAACAAAAGTGAAAAATCCAAGCATTTGAAGAGTCAGCAAATTGCCAGTTTTCATTTTGTAATCCTGAAGATTATCTAAATAAAAGGTTTTCTTTCAACCTCAAAGAAAAACTCCTATAATTACACTCCCTAGATTTTTCCAAATTTTACTTTTCAGTAGCGTTGAAGATAATGAGAACTAAAATAGACAGACAAATGAGGAAATACGAATCCTTAACACCTTGGTTAGTCAAACTGGTGAGTATTGGTTGACAGCTCTTGCTACAGAGTTTAGCGGAGCAGCAGGAGATCTGACACTGATGGAAACTGGCAGCAGAGAAATTAGGTAAGGCGATACGCTGCCGGACCTAACGGCCATGTGGGATGCTGTTGCTGCACCGAAGTCTGAAGAGATCGAGTCACGGCGTGCGGCTAGATGTCGACTATAGTTCACGCAGAGTCGTCAAAACCGAGCTTAATGTAGTGTGGCAGATCCTTCCACCTGATGTGAGGCGGAATCAAGTTGTCTTGACATCAAATGAGAACGGCAAATCCTCATTAATCAGACCTACTTATTTTGGATACTGCATCCCACTTCAATTAACATCAGACCAAATTCTGCATTATAACCACACCCTGCGTTTCACAAAACAGTAGATGATGTGTAACGATAAAAACAGAAAGGACTTGAGGCTGATAAAAACCAGGAGAAAGGAGAAATCTATATAGCTAAAAAATTATTTCATTCGAATTCATGCCCAATAATATCATACAGATAAACTACTGAAGAGGCGGTGAAACTCGTACGGAGGAAAAGTTCATCCGAACTGGTGTAGTACTGATTACATATAAAAATATAGATGCAACTTCCAAAGGAGCCGTCTGATTAATTCACGCAACATAGTGAGGAAGTTCAAAGAACGTTTACATAAATTTATGATCTAATCACTTGCTTATACGGCTGTGAAACGTAGGGTGGAACCACTCAAGACACTGACACAGCGAGCTAGCGTGTTGGAGGACTCGTTCAACCTTGATGAGAAGCAGACGTCTCGAGTGGGGCACGTTGCTCGTATGAAAGGGCATGTGTTGCTTGGAAACATGCTGGAATTCATCCCTCGGTGGCGATGACAACACTAAAGACTGAAGAAGGGGTGGATCGACGGAATCGGTGAACGTCTGGTGTGAGGAAACAACTGACGGGAAAGAGCAGTTGATAGAACCCAGTGCTGACGAATGTTCAAGCTGCACGCGTTCCTCTGGGTCTCATCACGCAAAGAAGAAATAGTAGACTAATTTACAACATCTAGTTGTTAACTTAATTATGTTAGGAGGAAACCGTTCGAAAAATTACTTCGGCAGTCACGATGCAATACGGGGTTTTCATATAACCGTAAAAATTAAGGAACAACTTGAACAAAATCAGATATTGATTACTCGTAAATTTAAAATTTAGCTTTATGTTTGAGACATCTGTCATTTCTTTGCATGATTCTGTTCGTGCCTTATGAAAGTTATTTTTCATTGTGGTGTTCTTAGCGAAATGGTTTTGTTCACTCTTCTCCGGTTGTTTACCTGTCAATGTTAAACCTGTGTTTGCCAGCAGTCTTAGTAACACAAGCTGTGTTATGCACTAAAAGCGTTAATTTGTGTGTTGTATAATTTTTGGTGTGGAAATCACGAATTGACCTAGCATTCATGTAAGAGATTTTGAAACACCTCCTGAGAACTTTAGTCTGAGGTTCGACTTTTCGTTGTGCTAACGCCTGTATGTGAACACCCATTCTGGCCAATGTATGTCAAAGCACTTGTTAACAACGAGGTTTGTAATTTTGTTGTACGGTAAATAATAATTTAAATCCTGTTGCGTACAATTTGAGTCAGAAGTTTATATCCCGATAGCATGCGATACAGCGAATGTAATAATGAGCGTGTGATTGAAGCTTTGGTTGTTCTGCGGAAATATTAGTGGAGGTTGAAATGCAATCTGGACGAAAGTGACAAGTGAACATGTTACACCATTAGGCACAAAGAATTTTAAAAGTAACTTGGGCTGCTTTCATGAGCACCATGTTAGTGACGTCATGTATAGCTATGTAAACTACTACCGACAGAAAATAAACGCTCATCCCTTTTCAGCCTGAGTTAAAAAACATAGTTATGGCTCCTGACTACACTGCTGAGACACAAAGCTTAGTGAAGACACGGCATTTCTTTCCAAGCGATCGGTAACAGAATGAAGATACTACTGCTCTAACTTCCACTATTATGAGCGGTTCGTTTAACACGTTCAGCTCGATGGAAAAATCTTAATTGGGATCTGAAACCATTTCTGAATGAAATACTGCGTTCTGGTCAAACAAGAAGTCCTCAAGGAGAACAGGTCGTTTCGAAGTCTCGGACAAACTTTGGGAGGAAAACGTTTGGCATCAAGGCTAGTTCTCTGATCTCGGTTGGGAGATTCCAAGTCATTTGTAGGCAGTTGTCGTACAAAGGTCGCAGTACTAGTTTCTAAATTTTACCCGTCTGAGATTTACAATTCGCGGCGCTGTACATCAGGTATGTTATGGCCAACAGCAACGGAACAGCAAAGGAAGGGAAAATGGAACGCTGAAGAACCGTCAGAACAATTGAGGAGGGCATAAAATCAGCGAAGGAGAGGTAAATGTCGCGCCAACCATCTCACAGAGCAGAGTCAGTTCAGCCAACTATAGAGTCTGGAAAGCGCATTTGAAGTGACAGGTAACGAGGCGATATTTTTAATTTGGTGTTATTTGTAGAAGTAGTTTTGATCTTGTTAATGGAACACTGAATTTCCTGGCACCAAAACTAGACACACCCTTCTAGGTTTTCATTTTCTTTCCTTCCTTTCAATTACAGACGCAGCTCGTCTTGTGGAAACTTTCGTGTTCCTATCTGACACGGCCTCAGACTTTTTTTTAACGCATTCGCTTTCCATTCTTAGTATCTCGAATATGCTTAAAGCGTAAAAATTTGTAATAGCGACGGAATCACTAATTTCTAAGATATCTATTGGTGTAAATAGCTTCTACATCATCCAGTTTTCAGGATATTTGATGATTGCAGTAATGTTAAATCCGTGATACTGAAGAAATGTAAATAAATTTGCAAATTCACAAGCTTCCTTTAGGCTACGAAAGTAACGGACATATTGTAGCCCTCTTCATTCATGTCACCAAATCCTTTGAAAGAGTTTGGAGTTCGGATGGTTTTTACAAACTAAATCTGCTCGATAGTTCCTCCAAAATCTTTCTGATACGTATAACAAGTATAATGACTACTGAAAAAACAATACGAGCAGTAATTCCCGGATATTCCTAGTTTCCGTACACTTTGTGTCACTATGTACACTGACGATACTATGGTTTTCATCCTGCGGTTTGACATCGACGTCGCAGCAATTAAAATTCAACAGTCAATCAACATTCTTTCTCACTAGTTAAGGAAATGGTGCTTCAAGCTAAACACATCGAAATACGAATATGAGACTAAAAATTTTTATACTCTGGCGCCTAGCAGATGCTAAGAATTTGAACATTAACGGCGAGGAAATACGAGCAATGACATCCAGCAGACAAAGCGATAAAATATCTAGGACTGCATATGGAAAGCAGGTTCAGTTGGAAATACTGCATCAGTCATAAGCTATATTGAACCTATGGTTCTATTTCTACTTATGTCCACTTCTATACAAACAAAAAACAAAACTTTTCTCAGAGTTAAAAGCGCTGTGTTAATCTATATATCATTAATCCCTCCTGCCATCTTGAATGCTTCTGCTTTATGGTTTACTGCTGGTCCTTCGGAACTTCTAGTTTGTGTGTAATACACAACTCCACGGAGAAACTGGTATCCCAAGCATTAAAACTTACATCATAAAATCGACAAAAACCTTCCTGGACAATGTACATACTGTTTCAGGAGCAAACTTTTACAGTCTAAGTTGGGGATCATCAGTAAAACCGCGGGTAACGAAAAAGATGTAAAATTTTAATTTCCTTGGTTTCACTGACGCCGTGTTATTTCAGACGAATGTTAAGTAGTTCAAACTGTATCGCGATGTAGACTACAACCGAAACATGTACAACATTGAGCGTTATTTCATAACAACTGCGAAGAAATGTCTTGTCAACACACTCTGTTCAAACTGTCATTTTTGACGGGATTAGAAGCAAGTGCAAAACATTGTAGGCCGGGAGACAGGTAAGGACAGTGTGGTCTCTTATCTGGCAGAGTTTCAGCTGCCACGAAATCCGCCTTTCTAGGTAAAGCGCATCTACAGTTTAACGCGCGATTCGAACCACGGAGCGTCCTGGCTGATTTCACACGAACAGAACAAAGCTTTCTCGGAGGCCTAACTTCCCATTGCAAAAGGAATACGCATCGATGTTGGTGTTTTCGTTATTATTATTATTATTGTTGTTGTTTTTTCGTTGTTATTATTATTGTTTTCATCACCATCATTATTATTATTATTACTCTTATTATTAATATTTTCGTCGTCGTCGTCGTCGTCGTCGTTGTTGTTGATGTTGTTGTTGTTGTTGTTGTTGATGTTGTTGTTTCAGGGTGCGTCAACGATGGGATCATTAGTGCGGTGATATACGAATCAAGGATATATCGATCCAGCAGAGTCCCTACCTTAACACTGGGTTATCAGACTGCTTCATTAGTTCTAGAATCTAGAGGATGGGGAGAAATGATTCAGAACTAGACCTGTTTCGTCTGGAGCGCTTTCGGAAAATATTGGAAAACGAAATCAGATTAGGTAGACCCATTTTCACGATTAACATTTTTATTCACAGGTGTTACTTGTTCTATGAATAAGTACTAGGCCACAATTCAAGTGATAAAATCGAATGTGAAACCATAATCAAGGAGTGTCCTAGCATATTTCACACTTTAACCTTGAAGGAAGCCTGTTGTAGAAAGTTTGATTCATTTGAGCTGCTGTAGAGGAAAAGGCTTCTCTAAGTACAATGGACAGGGAGGATCACAAACTAAGAGACCTAACCTGGTGGGTGACCTGTAACAGGAGGACGCTGGTTCGAATCCTCGTCGGGCCATCCAGAGTTCGGTTTTACATGGTTTCTGAAGTAACTCCAGGCAAATTCCGGGATGGTTCCTTCAAAAGGCGATGACCCAATTCCTTACCGCAATCCTCTTCTAATGATCTCGATGTCGAAGAAGTCTAAAACCCGAGCAAAAAAAATCATGTTCTAGAGCGATTTAAGTAAAAAAAAAAAAAAAAAATCGCTTTAGGGAATGATAAGAGAGTTATTACCATTTGCTTTAGCCTCTCGTGCGCTCAGACTCGAGGCATAAACAAATGATGGAACAACAAAGCGAGGCCACCGAACACGAAATGCATCTACACCATTAAAATGCATATAATAAAAAGAGGGGAGGTCCAAGAAATGATCCATATAATCACCATGTGACTAAATGGTTAACATCAACAAGGATGATGTGAAAGTGTGTCCCTGTTAGCACTATTAAGTGTCGTGTCGGCCTAGTTTTGTTTTGCTGGCAGCGGATCAGGTGTGCAGTAAGTGACCCAGTGACCGTAGCTGAGGTACACGCTAGCTACTCTGCGTGCGTACAACGGGGGCAACGGGGAGCAACTACTGTGCGAGTTCCGGAAGACCACTGGCTACTATCGCACGGTTCTCTACACTCGACATGAATAGTGCTTTCAAATTTATTCCACACTACAAAAAACTCTGAAGTAGCGAATTCATAGCACACAATTTGACACTACATCTTAGCACAACAGATCTAATATTTACCTTGAGAATGCTGGTAGAAAAATATTGGGAACGAGGGAAAAACATAATCACTATGTTTAGGTACCTAGAAAAGGATACGATGATGTTCCTAGATCAGCTATTCGGAAAAGTCTTAGAAAACTTAAAATACCAGAGTACCTCATTAGAAAGATCCAGATACTGTACAATAACTGCAAGATTTGTGTCAATGTTGCGGATGGTCAAGCTGAATGGTTTAGTACGATCACAGGAGTACAACAAGGAATGCCCTTTCACCTCTTGTGTTCATAGCGCTGATGGATAACATCTTAAAAGAACTAAAGAGAGCAATCAATAGAGATCTACATGCACTGGTGTTTGCGGATGATGTGGCAGTATGGGATGAAACCGAAGGCGGAATACAAAACAAACTGAAAATGTGGAATGATAAGTTTGAAGAATATGGAATGAAATTGAATTAAATAAACCGTAGCACTAAAAATAAGCCGAAAGAACACAGACTGTCATATAAAATTACAAGACCACCAAGTTGAACTTAGAAATAATGAATAGAGTAACCAAATGAACCAACTTCTATAGTACCATGCGGGGCTTACTATGGGACATGAAGGTTCCCAGAAGAACAAAAAACTGTCTTGTACAAATTATATCTCATTCCTATTCTCACATATGCTTTGGAAACATGCACACTAACATCAAGGGACCTTAGCAAGATCCAAGCCTGTGAAATGAAGTTTCTTAGAATGACCCTCCAGAAAAGGAGACTTGACCATATAAAAATGATGAAATTAAATCAAACCTAGAGTTAAGGGAATCCATGGAAGAGAGACTTAGGTCAACAAGACTTAAGTGGTTTGGGCATGTGAAGAGAATGACTAGTAAAAGACTGCCAAAAACTTATTTGGAAAAAAAGAAAGTGGGCAAAAGACCAGTGGGAAGACCAAGAAGAAGATGGACAGACCAACTGAAGGAGGACATAGAGAGAAGAGGCTGTAACTGGGAAAATATTTCGGACACAGAAACTTTTGTGGATAGGAGACAGTGGAAGATGATGATCCATAAGAACCATGACAGAAACACAAGAAGATTCGCAAACCAAACTGGAGATGGTCCCCAACGATAATGATGATGATCTTAGACTGTACCACCAACGTCCGAGATCCATAATACTATTGTTTAAGCAGACCATCAAAGAATTTTCTACGCAGAAGCGATAACCATCGTTTTGTGTGTGATGGAGGGAATGCATCACAATTTTGTGGATTATTTCGCTACGCCTATAAACGTCCGCGTATTGTAGCTTGCAACAAGATGAATTTTTAGGGCTTTATGTCGCGTTGACACTAAGATCTTTATAGGGAGGATCTGGATCAAGGATGAACGTTGAAGGAACCACTCCGGCATTCTCCGATAGAAGCTGTGGAAGTCATGGAAAACTGTAATCTTGATGACCGGACGTGTAATCGAAGGAGGTCCTCCAAATTGTTAAACCCAATCTTTACAGTTAGTCCATCATTTCTGGTCCCCGCAATTTGTCCAGGCGGATTAGAGTAATGCAATACTGGAATCTCAGAGTCATAAAGTTCCAGGATGAAATCTCGGTCTTGGTGTATTGATATTATTTTATGTAATAATGTAGGCGAATGCTTGAAGATTTCTCGGGCGAGCAGCCGGGTTAATTTATGTGTTCTGGAATCAAAAGGAAAAAAAGCTACGTGTTACGTGGGAGGGGTTGGGGGTGGGGGTTCACAGGAGGCCAAAATGGAGCTACGTGGTTAATGCACGCCCCCTTAACGGGACCTCCATTGATTAAGTGGGACATTTTTTTTAAAATTTGGTCCCTCTTTCCCGTTGGTGAGATTTTGTAAGATGGGGTGGGACTCTCCCCCTCTCCCCCCCCCCCCTCCGGATCACGTGCGGTTTACGTTATAATTTTAATATTTAAATTTATTTTATATGTTCGTGTATTTTGCTTCATTCCACTAAAATACCTAAGCATTAATTGTGATGTCTTCTATGTGCTATATTTTTTCTGTGAAATTAGAAAAATTATAGAAAAAGTTGTACCAAGATTTTTATTGACGTCCCCTTCCTCTAAATGAGATTTGGTGAGATTTTGTCGGCACCCCCACCTCCTATTTTAGGTCGAGTAATTAGTGGACATTTACTAACCAAAAAACCCACCCCATCGCTTAATACTGAGAAACAGAGGTAAATTATAAGCATGGCTCTTATATTTCCACTACTGAAGGAAATTATGCAGTCGATCGCAACACTAACCGATTAGAGATGAAACTTACCGTCTCCACGTTGCTCTTTTTGTGTCTGATAATATGTCCTTAGTCACAGTTAGAACTTACTGGCTGTCAGCGTGTACTGCACTCTGGTCAGTATGTGTAACACGTGTTTGTAATGTACGGTGCTAGTATCAACACCCGACCGCCGCGTGTCTGGCACCAGATGGAAGTCATCTCCGTCCTGTGGGATGCTTCCGATGTAGCCTCGGTGCACAAATTACTGCTCGTCTCTGTTTACGACAGACTAAGCAGTAATCAGAAGGGCTACACCTCGTGCCTCTGACTGTTGTGAAACCAGAGCGCCCAGATAAAATTGTATTTTTTAGAGCAACCCTTACCTATCCTTTCTGCAGAATCAGTGGTAGCTCGGATCATGCTGCAAGGTAATAACTTATATTATTCCCCGGTACTATCATATGATTCAGGAGCAAGCGTTCACTTTTGTTCTCGTACTGGCAACTGGAGCTACTGATATGTTGATTAATGAGCTGATGTCTGGATGAACAGGTTGATTTGCTTTATTTTGATGTATCAAACTTTCTATCACCTAATGAAAATGGCAAAAACATCCGTCTCAATCTCATCATTGAGGAGGACGGGGTTCAAATCCCGTCCGGCCCTCCTGACTGCGGTTTTCCGTGGTTTTTCTGCAGTCCTTTGAGGCGAATGCTGCGATGGTTCCCTTCAAAGCCACGGCTGACCTCCATCCCCCCTCCCTCCCCGTAGTGTAGTTAGATTGAAAAGGATCTCCGTGATCCTCCAGCAGCCCTCCTCCCAGCCATCAGCTGGGAGGAATGAAATTGTAAAAAAAAAAAATCTCCGCTCTGATGTAGGATTCGCCTTCAAGATGATATAGTCCCTATCAACAATAAATTCATTTTCACTGAAACAGAAAGGTGTATGTTGCATTTAGCTTTACAACAAATGTAATGGAACAATTTGTGATGAATAGCAACAACTACTAGATACATTTTGTGGGAAAACCTGGATGGTGCAAGAAGTCTCGCATCATAACACACAATACCACCTTTCTTTTCTTTTTCTTTTTTGCTAAGGGCTTTACATCTTTTCGATGTCAAGCGTTTAAGTGATTAGAGGCAGGAAAGGACCAGGAGCAAAAAAAGGGTAAGAAGTCGGCCCTTGCCTTTTGAAGGAACCATCCTGGTATTCGCCCGGAGTGAATTCGGGAAAATCTGGATGATTGTATAGTGATCTGAACTCACGACCTCCCGAATGCCGGCCCGAACGTTACCACTCACGCATGGTTACTGTACCGTGTTAAAGGACACACTTCTGTGAATTTCTCATATTTGGTAACTGAGAACCACGTGGAGTCCATGTACAGTTACAGTACGGGCTCATTTCAATACAGAAATTAGCAACATACGTGTTGGGAAAGATAATACATTTGAAACATAAACTCGTCTTGGCGTGGTTAATTGCTTACTCGTGATGGAAACAATGGTTACCAGGTCGACGATCTACTGGATATTTTCTACAGAAAAACCCTTCCAAGTAAAGAAAGGTAAAGGCAGTGGGTTTTCACAGCTTTCAAGCCATATTCCCGTAGGATTAGCGGAGGCAGGACTCCGCATTCCTATTTCCTGACCGTAGGCACTAGAGTGGACGTGCCGTGGTCAGTGACACGGTCCGGCCCTTTTTTTACCATCCCATGGAGTTTCATTTGATAGCAGGCTGAGAGGTCATTCTGGACGTTCAGCTTCGAGGAAAAATACTCGGCTTCGTCGAGAATCGAACCCCGACCGTCTTTGACGTAGGCGGACGTTCTACCGCCTGAGCATCGCGGCCACCCTCCAAATAGAGTACACCAAAGAAATATAGTTTTTGGATTACAGAATGAAGACTGAATGATGTACGGAATTTGATGCGAATCTTAACGTCTGGCGTCAGTTACGTATTGTATCCCGGAAGGTAAGAAGAGGCTGGTCTTGAGGCGTTGATAACCGTTTGACGATGGTGTATGGAACACTTGGGCAGAGAACATTTGGGAGCGTGTCTGTACCTAAATCATTGTAAAATTGAGCATCTGACAGTAAACGGGAAAGAAGCAACACTGTAATAATCTTTGCGCGGTAGGTTAAGTGTGGAATCACTCAAGAAAATATGAGCAAAGTACAGGAATCGGTGATGGTAAAGAAGGGAACAGTTCGGAAGATTGAGTTGGTAGCAGACATTTCAAATACAACAGTAAATAGCATTCTGAAAGAGAATGGATGCTGAAATTTGTGACAGCAAAGGGAGTCATTTGTCTGTGAAAAATTTAGTTGTCTTTAAAGCCAATCTAGCAGATTTGCTGAACAATTTGTAACAAGTATGAGATCTAACATCATAACTTTACTTTTTTTTTTTTACTTATGGCTTTACGTCTTGTCGACGTCGAGGTCATTAGAGGCGGGATAGGATTGGGGACAAGGAATGGGGGGGAATTCGGCCATGGCCTTTTGTAGGAAACATCCGGCATTCACAAGGAATTATATGGGGAAACCATGGAAAAACCAAATATGGATTCCCGAAAGGGGAATCGAACCAGTGTCTTTCCGAATACGAGACCAGAGCGTTAACCGCTAATCCACCATACTCTGTGTGCTAAAGTTTATAGCGCCTGGCCATATCAAATAGTTTAGTTGCTTGACGAAACCTAGTGCAACATGTTATTAATATTGTTTCTCCTTTTCGTTAGCTTTTTACGGCTCGCCGACGTCTAGATCAACAGTGCTGGTAAAGGAACCGGGTCAAGGAACGACTAGGCATTGCGCCATCGCCGTCTGGGGGAACCATTCGCCGGCAGTGATTTCGGGAAACCATGGAAAACCGAAATCTGGATGGGCGGACAGGATATCGAACCCACTATCTCCCGGAAGTCTGATCCAAGCATTAACTGCTCACCCTCCAGACTCAGTCCAGCTAGATGCATTAACAGCAAACTGGCTTCAATGCATTTTATAATTAGAGTTTTTCTGATATACCGAACTAATGCATAAATTTTCGCATGTCGAAATATTTTTTAACAATTACGTTTTCTGAACCTTGTCATAATGACTGTTCTTAAAGTATTAAACAAAAATCACGGTATTTTATTGCCAAATGTATATTCCAGCTGCTTGTCAGCGCATGTCTCACAATTTGTAACAACATTACATCCTACGTGTATTTTTTCTTTTTTTTATTTTTTTATAAAAGATGATTTAATTTAGATTCATAGAATGATATGGAAATGTTGATTCCGTAGTTGTATAGCCATATGATAAACGGGTTTGGTATGTACGTGTGACTAATTTGGTCTGTAATTTAACTCCATAGGCCGACGGCTCTGTATGACTCAGATGTGAGGTGGCTTCATATGAGCAACGTGTGGTCCGTGCTTCGAAAGGTTTTTTTTTATCAACATGTGGCTAACTTGTGTATGCTCAGGAAGTCATTAATTTTACGTGGTTCGGTACCCACGCTGAAGTCTCATCAGATTGGCAAAAAAGTAAAGGAGGATAAATTTTTTAATCCAAATCTTTATTTTTGGTCGGGTGTTTCCATTTGCCTCCGAATCGCGTTATCTTTCTGTTGACATCTTTTTGTCTTACAGATGAGTTTTACCGTCTCCCATTAAACACGGCCGTGTAAACTGAAGTGTTTCCTTCAAACCGAGATCAAAAGAGTATTGCTACAGTTACAAGTTCAGTGAAACCCATTTTAAAATATTCTTATCAAGTCAAATCAGACATGTTGTTGTATAGGAGTTACGTTCAGCAGTTTAAGAGTTTCTAACTAACTAATTTTGGTACCAGAAGGCTTAAATGCGTATTCAGCGACCATTAACTTCATTGTGATGGAGCGCATGCACCAGTGGTAATTTCCCTAGTTATCAATACACCCCTTTCTTATTTTTTTATTATCATATATATTATTTCTATAAGGTATTTTTTTGTCACAAGCCTGTATCTTCTTTCATACTTAACCGAAATCAATGAATGAGGTGTCATTTTAAAGCTTATGGTCTCCACTTTGGTCACATCATATTTTAAGAAATGAAGTTTTCGGAATTCGACCCTTAAAGGGCAAAAATGTCAATCTTTCTAAAATGCTGTTTTCTGTGTAACGAGTCATTTATCTCCCTGGATACGTATATGAAATCGTTTAATGTAGTATCATTTTAAAGATTAAGATCTCCGCTATAGTGACGTCATATATTAAGACAGATATTTTTTGGAATTCGACCCTTAAAGGTCAAAAGTATCAATATTTTTGCAATGCTTAATTGTGTCACGAGCGATTTATCTCTCTTAATATCTCTTAATATCTAATCATATTAAAGATCGAGGTCTCCGCCGTGGTAACATTATATTTCAAGAAATAAGTTTTCGTTTTTCGACCCATAAAGGGCAAAAATGACGATTTTTCTAAAATGCGTTTTTTGTATCTCGAGCCATTTATCTCCCGGGATATTTAACCAAAATCGATAAATGAAGTAGGATTATGAGGAGTAATGTCTCAGCTTTGTGACATGATATTTTAAGAAAGAATGTTTTTGGAATTCAACCCTTAAAGGGAAAAAGTATAAATTTTTCAATAACGCATTTTTTGTGTCACGAGTGATTCATCTCCCTTAATATCTAACCGATATAGATAAATGAGGTATCATATTAAAGAATAAGGTTTCCGCCGTGGTAACATTATATTTTAAGAAAGGAATTATTCGTAATTGGACCCTTAAAGGGCAAAAATGTCAATTTTTCTAAAATTCGTTTTTTTTGTCTTGAGCAATTTGTCACCCTGGATATCTAAACAAAATCGATAAATGAAGTAGGATTATGAGGAGTAATGTCTCAGCTTTGTGACATCATATTTTAAGAAAGAATGTTTTTTGAATTCAACCATTAAAGGGAAAAAGTATAATTTTTTCTACAATGCATTTTTGTGTCACGAGCCATTTATCTCCCAAAATCGATAAATGAAGTAGGATTATGAGGAGTAATGTTTCAGCTTTTTGACATAATATTTTAAGAAAGAATGTTTTTTGAATTCAACCCTTAAAGGGGAAAAACTTTAAATTTTTCAATAACACATTTTTGTGTCACGAACGATTTATCTCCCTTAATATCTAACCGATATAGATAAATGAGGTATCATATTAACGAATAAGGTTTTCGCCGTGGTAACATTATATTTTAAGAAAGGAATTATTCGTAATTGGACCCTTAAAGGGCAAAAATGTAAATTTTTCTAAAATTCGTTTTTTATGTCTTGAGCCATGTATCTCCCTGGATATCTAACCAAAATCGATAAATAAAGTAGGATTATGAGGAGTAATGTCTCAGCTTTGTGACATAATATTTTAAGAAAGAAAGTTTTTTGAATTCAACCCTTAAAGGGAAAAAGTATAAATTTTTCTATAACGCATTTTTGTGTCACGAGCCATTTATCTCCCTTGATATATAACCGATATAGATAAATGAGGTATCATAGTAATGATTATGGTCTCCGCCATAGTCACATTATATTTTAAGAAAGAATTTTTAGATATTCGATCCTTAAAGGTCATAAATATCAGTATTTCTAAAATGCGTTTTTTGTGTCTCAAGTCATTTACCTTCGTTGAAAATTAAACAAAATTGATAAACGAGGTATCATTTAAAAGATTAAGGTCTTCTTAATGTCTTCGGTTCCGTTACCGCATTTTAAGAAAGAAATTTTAAAAAATTCTAACCTTAGAGGGCAAAAGTATTAATATTTTACAACGAATTTTTCTGTCATGAGCTATTTATTTCCCTTGATACCTAATCGAAATCAATAAATGAGGTATCGATTTAAATATTAAATCATCCACTATCGTCACATCATATTTTAAGAAAAAACTTTCTCCAAATTACACACTTAAGGGGCAAAAATAACATCATTTCTCAAAACTTTTTTTTTTTTTTATCTTGCTTGATAACTAACCGAATAAATGAGGTATCATTTTAAAGACCAAGGTGGCTGCTTTGGTCACACCATATTTTATAAAAGAAATTTTTTGTAATTCTACCCTTAAAGGGCAAAAGTATCAATATTAGTTATAGAACGTGTTGATTTTTTAAATTTTGGTTTTTATTATATGCCATTTATCTCCTTCGATGCCTAGCTGAAAAACGATAAATGACATATCGTTTTAAAAATTAAGGTCTCCAGCTAGGTAAAATCATAAATTAAGAAAAAAATGTTCAGAATTTGGTGCTAAAAGTGGTAGCGCGTTTGAGACTGTTCAGAGCCAAGTCCCCAGATTTCAGCAGCGGATATCACTGAGAAGTCAATAAACTTTTTTTTTATTCAATAAGTAGTTTTTCGTATATATTGTTTTCTTTTACAGAAACACTGTCGTTTTGCTATACAATTCCAATGTAATCATTTTATTTGCTCAGCAACAAATATCACAGAGATGTTGATATGTTGTGTGCAGTTTTTTAAGGTTGGTTTTATTCTACCAAGGTCGGTGACAGTTTGTCATAAATAAAGTGTGTTTTAAATTTTCCTAACTATTTCATAATATGTTCTGAGTATTTTGCTGTGTACCTATTACACTAAAAAAAAAATATATGCTACAAAACTACAGTTCTACTATTCATTATATTACAAGCATTCAACCTCACTATTCGTCGCATTTTATTCGCGAAATTTTCGCACGGGTCGTCTAGTCATATATATTATTTCTATAAGGTATTTTTTGGTCACAAGCCTATATCTTCCTTCATACTTAACCGAAATCAATGAATGAGGTGTCATTTTAAAGCTTATGGTCTCCACTTTGGTTAAATAGTATTTTAAGCAAGAAAGGTTTCGGAATTCGACCCTTAAAGGGCAAAAATGTATTTTTTTCTAAAATGCTGTTTTCTGTGTTACGAGTCAGTTATCTCCCTGGATACCTATCTGAAACCGTTTTATGAAGTATCGTTTTAAAGATTAAGATCTCCGCTTTAGTGACGTCATATATTAAGCCAGAAAGTTTTCGAAATTCGACCCTTAAAGGGCAAAAGTATCAATATTTTGTGCAATGCGTTTTTGTGTCACGAGCGATTTATCTCCCTTAATATCTAACCGATATAGATAAATGAGGTATCATATTAAAGAATATGGTCTCCGCCATGGTAACATTATATTTTAAGAAAGGAATTTTTCGTAATTCGACCCTTAGAGGGCAAAAGTATCACTTTTTCTAAAATGCGTTTTTTGTATCTCGAGCCATTTATCTCCCTGGATATCTAACTAAAATCGATAAATGTAGTAGGAATATAAGGAGTAATGTATCAGCTTTGTAAAATCATATTTTAAGGAAGAATGTTTTTGGAATTCAACCCTTAAAGGAAAAAAGTATAAATTTTTCTATAACCAATTTTTGTGTCACGAGCGATTTATCTCCCTTGATATCTAATCGATATAGATAAACGAGGAATCATATTAAAGAATAAGGTCTCCGCCATGATAACATTATATTTTAAGAAAGGAATTTTTCGTAATTCGACCCTTATAGGGCAAAAATGTCACTTTTTCTAAAATGCGTTTTTTGTATCTCGAGCCATTTATCTCCCTGGATATCTATCCAAAATCGATAAATCAAGTACGATTGTGAGGAATAATGTCTCAGCTTTGCTGACATCATATTTTAAGAAAGAAGTGTTTGGAATTCAACTATTAAAGGGAAAAAAGTATTAATTGTTCTACAACGTATTTTTGTGTCATGAGCCTTATGTTTCCCTTGATATCTAATCGATATAGATAAATGACATATCGTATTAAAGACTAAGGTTTCCGCCGTGGTAACATTATATTCTAAGAAAGGAATTTTTCGTAATTCGACCCATAAAGCGCAAAAATGTCAATATTTCAAAAATACGTTTTTTGTGTTTCGAGCCATTTATCTCCCTGGATTTCTAACCAAAATCGATAAATGAAGTAGGAGTATGAAGAGTAATGACTGAACTTGGTGACATTATATTCAACCTCACTATTCATCGCATTTTATTCGCGAAATTTTCGCACGGGTCGTCTAGTTATCTTAAATTTCTTAAGCGTAAATTTTCCCATCCATCTAAATGAGTCTTATTGGTCTAACGGCTTGACAAGAACATCACCGAATACCATAACTTCCAGTCAGGAAATAATATGTCTTAAAATGTTGCAGAATAAAAAGCACAACAGACCTTCAACGATTTTTTTTTATTAAATATAAGTTTTTTATTTAATGATGCAACTGACTTATAGCAGCTCTCCAGTTCATATTGCTACGTGTGAAATAATACTTATTTAAAATCAAACTAAAGGCATCTTGGGAGTAAACGTAGCATGCTATTAATTGGATCATACCTTGAAAACTATGGCAGTAAATCAATGACCTGTGGGGTGTAGCAGACATCGCAGATGCAGTGCCACGCTGGATGACGTAGTATTAGATACAGATTGAAAGGAACAAGGAACGTGTAGCCTGCGTGTCTTACCGAAATCAGATGTACTGAGAGAAACCACTTGTAACGAGCTGAACGGGAAACGAAAGCGGAAAGCTTCTTATTTCCACCCGAAAGTGCGGAAAAGTGGAAAGCAGTTACGCCGCATGAGCTCGGACCAACAGTATCATCGGAAAATTTAAACACTTTCTCACAGTCACGTGTACGCAAGTTTGCTTTTAATATAGAGATTTAACATAAATTACTTGTTCTTAGGAAACAGCAATCACTAGCTATGGTAGCTCCAATAGGATAAGATCGTACTCTTTATATTTGTGTTAATATCTATACCTTTATGTATCATAAATGTAGAATCCTTTGTTAGATCTGGTATGAAGATTCATCAAAAGCCTCTTGGGATATGTCTTCTGGATTTCTTTCTTCATATTTTTCTGGAGTTGCCTTTAGGACTGTGTTCCTTCTTAAAATTAAATCAATCACGGAAAGCCACACGATGTTGATGATATTCTTATTGCGGCATGAATTTAGATGCTATTAGTCTATAATGACTATTCTAGAATGCTTCATAACCTACTTTTACAGAGCAGTATTGGATATTTACACTAACAAAACAGTTTTCAGGATTATGTTTGGTTTTCTATATTTTAATCATGGAAGATTTTTTAAATTTAGAATCATATAATAGGTTTAGACTTTAGACCATTTCCTCTGCCCATTCCACAAACGGAAGGCTAATTTTATCGGTTTCCTTGTATCCCGACAAAGTATTATCTCCTATGACGATTTTTGTCTTGATTTTATGGAAATTATGTGATAATAATATTTTGAGTACTTGCAGGTTTATTACAGGGTGGAAGAAATGTTCTCCATTGGATAACCTCTACAGACCAGCTGGATACGCAAGAACCTGCCTCCCGCAGAAATACAACTGAAGGTTAAAAAAATAAAATAAAAAAAACTTTGACGAACGATACCTCCTACATGGAGCGGAAAGTGGTGGCGAATTCTCAGATCACGAAGACGGACTGGAAGAACCACCATCCGCTTACCCAGCTACAGCGGAAATGCCCAATGACTCATCATAAAAACTGGGATCTTGGAGAACACTGAACCGCATTAGATCAGGTGTGAATCCAATAAAAACCAACTTGTCAAGGTGAAGTCTTATAAATGAAAATGATATAGGCTGCAAATGTGGAACACCTGCTGGTATGTCCAAGTTGTTCTGCCACCTGTACCCCAGACGACATGTAGACTCACAAGAAAGAGGCATTTAACATAGCTCAAGGGCTGGCCAATCGTGTTAGTCCTAGGGGAGCGTGCACAAACTACGTGGTCCGGTCCAGGGAGGGGGGGGGGTGGAAGGCTACGTGGGGGGAGGGAGGGTTCCGAGCCAGGCCACGTAGCTTTTCTTTCATAACATTTTTTACAGTTAAAATGAGAAACAGAACACACAACAGCATGTGAATATTTATTTACCTCAGTTAATTATCTCCTTATGTAATTTACAATATTCTGACAAGAGAAAACAGTAAAAAATTTCTGGAACCAAGAGGGAAAAAAGTTACGTGCTACGTGAGTGGGGGAGGGGGGGGGGGTGTAGAAGCAAAAGCCACGTAGGGCTACTTGGGAGGGTTCACAGGAGGCCGAAATGGAGCTACGTGGTTTATGCACGCTCCCTAGGTGGGTAGTCAGACAAAGGGTGGTCTCCCTGAAAATGTTATTTGGTTCTTACCTAACACGAAATATAATAATACTTATAATCATGCAAACAAATTCATAAGGGAAATTCATAGAAGTCAAAAGTAAATTTTTTAATATTTACCCTAGAATTTAATATGTAATATATTTTAATTGTGTTAAAAATTCACTATTTTTATTTAAATTTGTCATTACTCAATATTAATTGCGCAATGCAAAAATTGTACGATGCTTTGCATTTTTTGGAATGAACTACTTTAAATTTTTTTCCCAAATTAACTTAATCAATAATGTTACTATGTACATGTAATATAGCGATTTTATTGAGTCTATCCTGCTACTTTGTCGATCTTAAGTAACCCTTAAGTCAACGTACGACCTAGAAACTTCGTTCATTCGAACTGTGATGTGTAATCGAACGAATCGCACAAACTCTTGTATGAGTCCTCTATTTTATTAGTAGTTTCTAAAAAATCTACAATATCTCTCAAGTTTTTTTTGCCAGTTCATCTTGGTTTTTCAAATGTTGGATACGCATAACGCACGCTCACATTTAGTGAATGTGAGTGTACCATAGTCATACATAACAGGCCATTCTTCAGACTGTAGATAAAAAAAATATCAAAATGGGGATAGAATCACGACCATTCTGTGTATCCTATGCTTCTGTCTTTATGCCTCGTCGACGTCGATGTCTTTACGAGCGGGAAAGGATTGACGGAAAGGAATTCGGCCATTGCATTTTGAAGGAGCCATCCAGGCATTCACCAGGACTGGTCTGGGGAATCCATGGAAAACCCAAATCTGGATGGGCGGATAGTGATTCGAACCCGCGTCCCCCCAAATTCGAGGCCAGTTTAAGAAACATTCACATTTTAAGAAACATTTTGTGCCAAACGACCGAATGACCGGCATTTCATCACCAGGATTTGAACCTAGGTGAGTTGAACTTTCTATCTCCTCGCAGACGCCTTAGCCACTGAGCCAAAGCACAAACCAGATGAATTGCAATTACTTATAACTGCATAATTTTCGCCGTTTTTTTCATTTATTTTGTTATCAAAAGTTGTTAAAGTGGTTAGCGGTAATGCAGCACCCGTTATAGTTGCAAATCTTGATTCACCAGGCGAGGCAAGGATTCTCGCCTGATGTATAGTTTAAGAATGTTTTCGTAGCAAACAAGTGGAAATCCATGACACTGTATCATTTATTCAATTACAGCAATATATTGACGCAGCGCAATAATCATTCATCAACACCAAACTAGATGTTTAGTTTTCATATAGGCCTACTGCTATCTTTCCCGCTAGTATCTCAAAATACACATTTCACATTTGCCATTAATGCCAGAATAATCTCAATTTTTTTCTTAAAAAATAAAACCCATAAAAAAATTCAGCTTGGATTCAACAGGCTATTTTGGCTATCGATTGGTATAATTGAATATAGATTATAGATTCGGAGATAGAAAGATTACATGTATTTCCAAGTATTCGTTATCATTGTGTTCTCTGATGTAAGTGCCTCTGTCCCCTCATCGAGAACAGAATAGTGAAATCCTTGAGTACAATACATAGCTATGAAACAATATTATTATTATTATTATTTGCTTACGGCTTAACGTGTTGTAAACACCAAGGCAACAGAGAAGCGGGTACAAGAAACGGGAAGGAATTCGGCTATTACAGTCTGACAGAACTCTCCTACCATTCGCCTGAAGGCATGTCGGGAAACCAAAATATAGATAGCGGGACAGGAATTGGAACCCATATCCTCCCGAATACCAAGCCCGAGTGTTGCCGCCCTCCCACCACGCTAGAATACACTTCGTTCTGTTGCAGAAGAGACACAAGCTGTGCGTGCACAGTGGATGGTCGAGTCTCAGCAGGTGGCTCGGCCGTTGACGGCGGCAGGAAGTTCGTATCCGCCCACGCATCCAGACGGCGATACTCGATTATTAAGTCGCACACGCCACCTGCCTCTTAACTCCTCCCAGAAACAGCTGGAGCGACTCCACACACTGCAGTGCACTACTGCAATTAAAAGTCACTAACTGTACCGAACCCTGAAAGTTCAAAGTCACCACGACAAGCATTCGAGAAAAGCTCAATCTCATTCGTCAGACAATTCAATCATGTTTGCTCTTACAGACACGAACTAAGACAAGTTTACCTGGTAGAAGTGTCTTGGGACGTTCTATGTCAACTCTATACAGTTTTGTCTTATCACTCTGGCAGTCTTTCTCTTGGTCTCTGCCGATTTCTTGGACTCTACTCCAATTGTCACTTCAAGGTGACTCTTTTGTCTAGCATAACTATCTGAGATTTTCACTTAGGTATCTGAATGTGGAGGAATGGCAGCGCATTCTCCCTCAAGAGCTGAAACTAGAGAAGGTAATGATGATGTTGGACGCTGGAGTCTGGAGCGAAGTCGATTCATCCAAAAGATGTTTCATTATACTCAAGTAGGGAATTTGGACAGGACAGTCCATTACCACTGCCTCACAGATACAACTTTATAACAGGATGTATTGTCATGCTGTCAGAATCATCGTTTCCGAACCGGTCTTCTACCACACACAATGTACAATGGTTTCAAATTTGTCCATGTCCTTCCGCATTTAGAGTTTTCTTAAGCGCAATAACGGGACCATTCCCTGACCACTAGAAACACCCCCCTACGACAACATCACCTCCTACGTACTTCACTATTGGACTACACTTGATGGCAGATAGCGTTCTCCAAGCATTCGTCAAATTCAAACCACTTAATCGGATTGCCACAGGGTATACCGTGATTCATTGCTCCAAATTACACATTTCCAGTCATTGACTTCCCATTGGCGTGGCTCTTTACACCACCTCAAGAGTCGCTTAGCACTGACCACAGAAACGTTTGCCTTGTGAGGAGCAACTTAACCTTTGTACCGCATCTTTTTAACACTTGACGCACATTGATTGATTTGGTAGGACTAAATTGTTCTTTGGAAATCACGAGTGATTCCTTCTGCTAATTTCTTGTGTTTGTGTGTGTGTGACTATAATCGGCAATGCTCGACGCTCCCTGTTCGTTGTAAAATAAGATCTGCCTTGTCTTAGTTTAGTTGTGGAAACTTTTGATTCGCAGGCAATGGCTTCAAGAGAAAAATACTGGTCTTAGCTGATTTATCCAGCACTTAATAAAGAAAAATTTGGGAAAAGTCTTCAGCTTTAATACCACAATCATAAGGAAAGCTTTATGTTTAAATTTTATTATTTTGTTGTTCTACCATCCTTAAAACGAGAAAACTGTAAAATTACTTCTTTCAGAATTTATATTTGAACATACATGACATTACCTTCCCAGCTTCATTTTTGTCAGGTATGTTTTCTGACACTTTACAGCAACACCTCCTTCAGTATTAACTTGTTCAATAACGCAGCAAGAGAATTACTTTTGTATTCCCACAACTTTGAATACCAGATTACCTTCAATAACCGTTCTGCCCACCTCTTGGCAGACATTGCTGAAGCACAGAAACAGTGCTTGGCGCGCTCCCAAGGTTAGCTAGTTCTTGTCGGTATGGTGGAAGAGGAATGGATGTTACAACAAGACGTAGAGATATGTGCAAACTTTAGCTGGACAATCATAGGATCAGAGAATGTTCACGGATGTGATACAGAAGCACTGAACAGAGGGGATAAAATGTGGACATAAGAGCAAGGGAAGGAGTTGATTAAGGTGATTCATTCTCTAAAAAAGTAGAGATGGAAGAAATTTCCATCATCCGTTATCTGAAAAATGAATATTATTTGTAATGATCCACAATTTGTCATCATCACATCGTGAGCAAGATATCTGGTTTAAATCGAAAACTTGTCGCCACTGCATCTAGGATGAGGACCTCGTAGATTGGTCCGTTGGATTGGATTGGTGAGCGTACATACACCAACACTTTGATCAAAGTAACAGCATCAGATTTAACTCTTACTCTTCTTTGACTATCATGCACAATAAAAAATGCGATACACTTAAAACAGACTAGTAATTATCATGTGTATGCATATACAGATCTCGGGAAAATGAAATGTCGATCCTACCACTGTGCCAATAGCGCAGAACATCTCATATGGGTGCATCATGCTTACTTCACCTTATACTGTATTATACATCTACTTCTTCGATGTATCTAGCTTGTGACACGATAACTATACATAAGCAACAGCTGTCACTAAGGTAAGCAACTACTGTTCACAGTGAAAAGTACCGAGCGTGGTGAGTGAGAGGTTAACGCCCTGGCATCGCATTTGGGAGGACGCCGGTTCAAATCCCCGTCCGGGGATCTAGATTTGGATTTTCCATGGTTTCCTCAAATAACTCCAGGCGAATGCCGGGATGCTTCCTTGAAAAGGCCATGGTCAAATTCCTTCTCGTTCCTTGCCCCTAGTCCCATCCCGCCTCTAATGACGTCGACGAGGCGTAAAGCCATAAGTAGAAAAACAGGTGAAAAGTTGAAAGTGCCGAGATAAATAAGTCATTTTAAACTGTTCGATTTCAATTAAACAAACAACAGTAAATGGGCTGTTGGTTTCATACGGTAGCAAATTAGGTTTTTAAATTATAATTCGAATTTAGTACCTAATTGATAGTTTTTTGTTTCTTTTTTTAAACTGCTTTACGTCTCTCAACAGCGAGGTCTTTAGAGACGGGAAAGGATGGGGGACAAGGATGGGGGGCAAGGATGGGGGCAAGGAATGGGAAGGAATTCGGCCATTGCCTTTTTTGAAGGAAGCATCCCGGCATTTGCCTGGAGTGATTTGGGAAACCATGGAAAACCCAAATCTGGATGCCTGGACGGGGATTCGAACCGCCGTCCTCCCGAATGCAAGGCCAGAACGCTAACCGTTACACCGCCACGCTCGGTCTAATTGATAAAAATAAATTTGGAAGACTGCAGCACTGCCAAATGCGTGGTAACAAGCACTGAACTATTTAAGTGGTTTAAGTGTTATTAATGTGATAGATAAGGCTATGACGAAAACATGCCGATACGAGATGTATTGTTCTTAAATTTCGTGCAGAAAGTAGTGTAAAGTCATCAGAAACTTGTAAAATATATCGAAGGCAGTTTGTTGAGAAAATTTTATCTCATATCACAGTTTCGAAAGAATTAAGGGCATTCTCGACGTCCAAAATCATGTGCAACAAAAAAGTATTTTCCCCTTCAAGAAATACTAAAGGTGCTACAGAACTGGCGCGAGCGCTTTGAAAAGCAAGTGACCATAATTAAAAATAAAAGGTAAAAAAGCGCGATAATAGAAAATACAAACGTCTGAAGTTACCACTGAGTGACTTAACACGGCTACTTCTCACATATGAAATTCCCGTTCCTCCCTCCAAATCTTCAGACTGTTGGTTAATGTGATGGCACATGTCTAACCTGAATTGTCTTGCTTCTGTTACAAATGAGAGATGAAAGAAGAGGACATCGAAAAAAAAGTATGGTTTAGGCTTCCGAATATACCGCCAATATCCCCATCGAACGGCCGAATCGCAGTCAAACTGCGTCATACAGTCTCCCCACATTCACATCGTGGAGAGGTTTGAGATTTCATCCCAGTGTTTCGTACATGATCTAGGATTAGGAATTGCGTACCAGCACATCTGTAAGTTTACTGGGCAACTACTGAACAGTAGAAATTTATTCCATAGGGAGCGTCCATAAACCACAAGGCTCCATTTTGATCTCTTATGAACCCCCTTCCCCCCACGTACCCGGACGTGGCTTGTGTCTCTATCCCCCCACGTAGCCCGTGTCTTTTTTCCCTATTGATTCGAAAGGACATTTTGTATTGTTTTCTCTTGTCAGACTATCGTAAATTACGTACGGAGATAATTAAATGACGAAAAAAAAAATCTCATGCTGTTGAGTGTTCTGTACCTCATGTGAAAAATAATATGAATGAAAAGCTTCTTGGCCTGGCTCGGAACCCCCCCCCCCCTCCCCTCACTTAGCTCAGCGTAGCTTTCCAGCCAACCACTAACCCTCCTAGACCGAGACACGTAGTTTACGGACGATCCTCTATCAGGGAATCCTATTGAGCTCAGACCCTGTCATACTTTCCTAGTGATCTCGAAAATGGTAGCTTTCTTTTTTCTTTTTAGAAAGAAATGAGAAGGAAGATGTCGAACAGTTGTAGCGCTATTGTCGACTAGTCTGAAAGCTGAGTGCAGTCAGATGTGTGCATCTGGTCATCGCAGCTCACGCGAGCAACCGTTACTACTGCGCTCTGGCCTGGAAAATAGGTGCAGACCCGTACAATTATCAGAGCTTATAATAAACCTCATCTGGCACTTCTAACGGCTCCGTTTCCACTCCAGGTAATACACTCACTGTTTAGATGGAGTGGTCAGAATTAACGGCATGCGCTACGGTATGGCACCGAGCGGGGCGGTGTAACGGTTAGCGTTCTCGCCTCGCATTCGGGAGGACGGCGGTTCGAATCCCCGTCCGGGCATCCAGGTTTGGGTTTTCCATGGTTTCCCCAAATCACTCCAGGCAAATGCCGGGATGCTTCCTTCAAAAGGCCATGGCCGAATTCCTTCCCATTCCTTGCCCCCATCCTTGCCCCCCATCCTTTCCCGTCTCTAAAGACCTCGATGTTAAAAAGAGACGTAAAGCAGTTACAAAAAAAAAAAAAAAAAAAAAAAAAAAAAACAAATACGGTATGGCCAAGTCCCGAAATGCGTGATGAGTGTTTAGCGTACTGTAGCGTTACCTTTTGGTAAAGCAGGCCCGTCATTTCCAGTCCACCCTGGTTCTAACTCGGTTTCAGTTCAACAGCCTTTCGCCAAAAGGTTTGAAACACATGAGACACGACCAGTTTGGATGATGAAAGTAGCAATTTTCAAGAAAATGCAATAAATACTTCCCTTACAGAGATATGTCATTATCAATAATAGGACAGTTTCTGAATAAGTGAACAGTTAAAAATAACTATCAGTTGAGGCTGGAAAACGTTTCGTAAAAAATTGGATTACATTTACAGAAATCAAATATGTCTCTAAATTGTTTTTGAAACCAACAACGATGTCAAAAGCAGAGTACCTCTAACAAAAATAACCTTGGACCACAAAAGAAACGTTCTGGCCTCGCATTCGGGAGGACGCGGGTTCGAATCCCCGTCCAGGCATCCAGATTTTGGTTTTCCATGGTTTCCCCAAATTACTCCAGGCGAATGCCGCGATGCCATCGCCGAATTCCTTCCCGTTCCTTGTCCCCAGTCCAATCTCGCCTCTAATGACCTTAGCCGTTGACGAGGCGTAAAGCCTTAAGTAAAAAAAACAGTAGCAATCAAAAATTTCTTGTTCTACAGTGATGTTGAAATTTGACTGTACAGATAAAGCACGAAATGCAGCTTTTTTGGAAATCTTTTTTGAAGAAAAGAGTTTGTGCAAGATTATCATATGAAGAACAGACAGGGTGGAGGAACATATTAATACATACGGTGTTAGTTCATTTGTTAATGGCGGCAACAGTCGAAGGGAGAAACTGTAGAAGAAGACATGCTTTATAATTTTTAGACTACATGCGGCAGATAGTCTAGGGTGTTTGTTTTAAGAGATATAACGAAATGAAAAAACTAACCGATAATAGAAAGAAACGGATGATTTAGGAAATCATTCGATATACGAGCGTAATGCGTGAGTGATACCGTCCTGGCCTCGCAATCGAGAGGAGATGGGTTTGAATCTCTGTTCAGTCATCCAGATTTGGGTTTTCAACAGTTTCCCCATTCACTCCAGACGAACGCCGGGAGGGTTCCTTCAAAAGACCATGGCCGAATTCCTTCCCATTTATTGCTCCCTCCCCTAACCCACCTCTAATGACCTCGATGTTGACAAGGCCAGAAGCAAATATATACTGAAAGCAGAGGAGACTAATAGTTATTAACACTATTTTCTTAAACATAAGCTACTCAACTGACAGCGTTAAGCAAGTGTTTATTGAATGTTTCTTTGTAACTGCTGTCTAGCTACTAGTCTCCCAGGACGGCCTCCCGGTCCCAGTTCGCCCACATCTCATTTCATCATCCTTGTTACATCGCCCACCTCCAAATGGTCGCCTATTAACATATAGTCACTCAATAAACACCATCACGTTCCTTGGTTACAAACTTACCAGATATTTTCCCTTATTAACTACATAAGTCACACTGAGTAGGAACGATGCAAATTGAAATCTCACTCAAATCGTCAACGAACAGATTTTTTAAGCTTCAGTTTAAATATGGAATGTGTCGTTTTTACTAAATCCTTTACGGTTACTTATGTTATCTGGTAATAACTGTAGGAAGTATGTAGCTTTTTGATTTCGTACGGTTTTGAAGGCTTCTGAACGATATAGCCCGAAGCAGATATTCGAGTATAGTAGCTGTATTCAAGTTGCAGCAGTAACGCTCGGGCCTGGAATTCGGATAGACGTGTTTTCAAATCATCGTCCGGTAATGCAGAATTTGGTTTTCCATGGCATCTCGAAATCACTCCTGGCGAGGGCTACGTCGGTTTCTTCAAAGGGCCATGGCCGAATTCCTTCCTGTTCCTTATTTCCAATTCATTCCCGACTTCAACGAGCAGTAAAGCCACAAGGCAAAAAAGAAAACAAGCTGCATACGAATATATTTCTTCCAAATACAGTTGAACTATTTTTTCGCAATTGAATATCTCCCTGCATTTGTTTGAGACTGCAGCGATTGTATGTTCCGTGAGTAGTTGTAACGTTTGGGAGGAAACTGAATCATTCCCTGTTCCGGCCATCCAGATTTCTGTTTTTGGTGGTTCTATGAAGTCACTCAAGGTGAATGCCCTAATGTCTCCTTCATGAATAAGTCTCGGCCGGTTTCCTTTCTGTTCCTTGCACAGATCCTATCTCGTCATCAAATTTTAACGACATTCTGTAAATTCCTTTATTGTTAATACTAAGGGTAATGTGCAATGTTGGGGACAATAAGCAATAATTAATTGATCAGCACATTATTCTGTTATTCTCTTTGGACCAGCGACAATTCTTCAAAGTGTTGAAGTACAAAAGATAAAGCGCATGAAGGCATTTGTCTTCCTGTATTCAGCAGAAAGTTCGCCAAGCAATACCACTCATAGAATAGATCACTAAATTGATTAATGTTCTAACAAATTATTCTTGGAATTTTACACAATATCGTAGTAGTACTAACCGATAATATTGTTCTATGCAGGGTTAATGCACATATCTTTTACATCACTTTTAGCGGCAAATTAAATTACAAGACTAAGTAAGTGACAGACAAAGAGTGTGATTTTGCATAATCAGGTAACGTGTGCGTGGGATAATAACTCTTTATTAAAGCTGACGATATGTAAATAATTTATACACATGTGTGAACGAATTGTATTTATAGCGGATGGTTATAATTAAACTTTCCCTATTTATGACGTTATAACACGGAAACTAATTCCCATACGAGTACCAAACTTGGTTGCATTAATGTCCAGATTGTGGGGTGCATGATCCCCATGCATCACAGCGCCACCGTCCAGTTCCAACTATGGCCACCAGGTGCCGTGATCAGTCATCGTGGGAAGCGATCGAATTATCAGCCGATCGTTTCCAAATGCTTCGTCGGCACGATCATCTGACCTCACTCCTTGTGTATGGGGCTACCCGAAGAACAGGGTTTACAATCACACATGCAATGATCTGAAGGGCAGCATATCAAGAGATGTAGCCAGCATACCTAGGGACATGCTTCTTTCTGCTGTCCAAAATGCAATCTTGCTCTTTCAGACTCTTCTGGACACTGATGGACGCCATATTGAGCACCTTTTTAGCAGTAATGGTACCGGTATGTAATGGTATAATGTACCGTAGCAGCACATTAAAAATGTTTCAGTTTCATTGATTCTGCATTATTTCTCTTCCCCATGTCCTTGACATTAATGCTACCAACTTTGTTGCTCGTACAGTAATTAGTTTCCGTGTTATAACGTGTTAAATAGGGAAAGTTTAATTATGACCACCTGGTATATAAGCACAGACAAGATAAAAATGTCAGTTGAGTGTAGGATATAAACATGGGTTTCCTGGACCGTTCAGAGTCGGCGAACTTCTAAGGTGTCGCCGCCGGTAAACACGCATTCAAAACCTCTCAGTTTATAGTATTCGCAAGTCTTGTATTGCAAGCGGATGCAAGCAAATGGCGATGTGTATTCGTTTGACTTTACAAACAGTGGATCGTGGGAAAAATTACATAGTAACAAGTGGAACTGAATGTGTACTACCTTGTAGGGACTTTATCTCACTAGGATGGCATACCTTAAGTGGAATGAACACTGATCCCGGACACAGCTACTCAGAGGAAAACATTATGCAGCAATACAACCAACAATACAAAAGAAACCGTGGTTTACAGAACACCGTATTGCAAGAAGACACATAAGAACCATTATTAGGACACGGTTGTTATCCACACCATTTATGCCGCCTCCGCATAATAAAATCACCGATATGCACCTCCGATCAAGAGATCTGTGACCTCAACCACATCATGCTCTCCTGTTCGCGGTACCAGCTACAACGCAAGCGATTCTACAGGCACCTAGAACAGCTTTCTGTCAGATTCACAGCGAAAGTTACTACAGTCTTGCAATCAAAACATGTACAGGTTTATAAAGCAATTATCAGCTTCCTCCAAGACACTGAAATTAAGATAGGAACTCCACAACTGGTTATAAGAAAATAAGGACGAACATATAATAATACTAAAAGCTGGCTAAATGGTTTCAGTCCAAAGGTCAAAATAAATAAATAAAACTGAATGTGTACGAATAAATATATCGAGGACAGCCAATCAAAGAATTGTTTAGAGATTGTTTTTAATTTGTTATAAATTCTATTCCTACATGCTTTGAGATATATCATTTGCCGGATGAGAATCCCAATCTCTGGTACCACCATGACCGTTGCACAGGAGGTGACCAGGATGTGGGCTGTTATCGCGATTGGCAACTGTCAGGCTAATTCACTTTTGTGATCAGCGGACAGAAGAGCGTGGAAAAACTTTCACTTCGTAGAAATTTAGCACTGCAGGTCTAGCATACATTTTCAGGTTAACATGTGTATTCCATTTAGCTAATTATTTACTGGGTGATGTTTATCTAAGCCTTTTATGCAAGCTAGATCCCATTATGGCTAAACGAGTGCAAAAGAATATCTTATGCTACGTTTTCCAGACGTGCTGTACAAACTCGACGGCTGCCTTGACCAAGACATTGTGTAAACGGGTAAGATCCGCATCCCGCTGATGGTTGCAACAGAGCTGTTTTCTCTCAAAACCGATCTTGATCCTGATCAGTGTGGACTGACATTGTGAATCCAGTTATAACGACCTAAAATCCAACGGTAGTGTTTTCGCGATAATCGTATGTCTCCTACTGCCCTAACCAAGATAATAGTTGTGCCTCCAATTTGATATCCTTTAACAGCAGAAAAAATAATGAAGTCATTCGAATTGTTGTTTATTATGTTCCTCTGAGTTCATGTTTTCTTAGATCGTCCGCAAGTAAAGTTGATGCAATTGTAAAATATTTGATGTTTTATTGTGGCACCCAACGCATTCACTGTAAATACGTGTCGTTAAACTTTTTACCTCACATGTTAAAAATAATTACAATGAAAACAATTTCACTGTACTCTCTTTTCTCAGTTCATTAGTATTGTTAAGGTTTATTTTTGTTTATGGCTTTACGCATTGTCGACTTCAAAATCATTAGAGCCGATAATGGACTATGGACAAGGATCGGGAAGGAATTCAGCCATAGCCTTTTTAAGGACCGATACTGGAATTCGCTTGGAGTGATTTAGGGGAACCATGGAAATCCCAAACCTGTATGGCTGTATGAGAATTTGAACCCGCGTCCTCTCAAATGGGAGGCCAGAGCGTTACCGTTCACTCACTACGCTCGGTATATTGATAACTATGAGGCAATTATTATTACATGTGTTTGTTTTCATATTCAGTTGTAAAATGTATTAATAATTCTAGCAATCCTATTTCAGTTTTCACTTCAATATTTAAATGCTCCATGCAAAGCCTTTAAGCAGCAACGTGTGGAACCCCTTTGTTCCAGGCATAGTCAGCATTGATAATATTTGATCAGGTGCTTGCTCGGCAAAGAGGACTATAAAACCGTGTCACCAGACTTGTTTATTAATACTCAGACTTAGATGCTGTTGTGTGGAGAACCTGGTTTCAAAGTATGTATCCACTAACAAGTTAACCAATCCTGCATGTCTCTTCTTTCTGTAAGACTCTTCCACAATTTCTTTCCTCACCCATCATTTCTAAAACTCTTTCGTTTCGTACTTTATCCGCCCAATTAATTTTCAGCATCCTTCTATAACATCACACTTCAAATGCTTCAATTTTCCTTCTTTCTGGTACTCCTAAAGTTCATAAGTCATAAATTTTTAAAAGTTCTTTCTGAGTCCTAGATCAATGTTTGAAAGTAAACGATTTCTCTTTTTCATTAAGGTTCCTTCCTGCAGTGCTATTATTCTTTTAACATCTTTCATGCTTCGGCCATCGATTATAATTTTACTTCCTAAGTAGCAAAATTCACTAACTTCTTCTACCCGTCCCGATTTTTATATTTAATCTACTATTATTGGTAGCATTTCTGCTACATTTCATCACTTAGACTTGCTTTGATTTATATTTAGTCCAAAATCATCCTTCACAATTTTGTTCGTGGTATTCAGTAACTTCTCAACATCCTCAACCTTTTCTGCTAACAAGACAATGTCATCAGTAAATCGTAATAAACTGGTTTTTGTTCTCCCTGAACACTTACGCCACATTCAAATCTTTCTTTCACTTCCTTTATTGCTTCTTCTACATACAAGGAGATATAGCATAGATATAAATACATATCTCAAATGTGATTTGCGACCGATTAACTGTTATACCAGTTAAAAATATCACGCAAATATTGACTACAAATAGTTTTGGATCATAATAAGTGTGTCGACTCCAGCGCTTCTTGCTTGGTGCAAGACGACTTCGCCCTAAGCTAGTCACTGACTTTATGTGAGTTAATACCAGCTGTTGGCTTGTTGTTACTTGCGATAAAACTTCCAGGTGGTGCAGAGGGGGCGAGGGGTAAAGAATCGAAATGATTCGTGTGGTGTCTATTATAGGAGCCATCCCGGCTTTCACCTGGAAGGATAGAGGGAAACCTTAGAAAACCCGAAGCTGGATGTCATGACGAGGGTTTGAACCCGCGTCCTCCAGAATGCTAGGCCCGAGCGTTACCGCTCCTCCTCCGGGCTCGGTACAAAACCGTGCGGTTACCCTGAAACACTGTGTGCCATATTCCAATGCCGTCATATCGATAGTTCGAAAGCAAATGTATAACAACCTGCCATACACGACACAGAAGTCGTTCCAGGCTGTTGGAGATCGCAGACCGGGACGAATGGAAGGCTGCGGTGAACCGCAGG
The DNA here is from genome assembly GCA_031002005.1 of Vandiemenella viatica. Taxonomy (NCBI): domain Eukaryota; kingdom Metazoa; phylum Arthropoda; class Insecta; order Orthoptera; family Morabidae; genus Vandiemenella; species Vandiemenella viatica. The sequence continues at coordinate 378,808,667 of CM061920.1, forward strand.
TAGACTGTCCAGTGGCCGCCCCGAATCTGGCACAAGCAGTTGTGAGTGGCACCCGCTCACGCACGCTACAACCTCCCGTCCAACGGCCTCGGTAGCGTAGAGGCTAGAGTGCTAGCTCCGCGTGCCGAAGGCCGCCGGTTCGAATCCGGCCGCGGTCATGAATGTTTAAGTGTTGTGTGTCTGTGTGAATGTCCTGTCCGTCCTATGGCGTCCAAACATTGGAGAAATACAATATATATACTGGATGACGACTTATACACTGAAAGCTTTAATAATTACATTGAGCTGGCTGTATGGCCTCCGTTGCCAAACGCCATTTTTTTTTTTTTTTTTTTTTAAACTCCCGTCCGAGAAATGGCCTCTATCTGCGGCAGCTCTCCACCGCTCACTACGCTCCCGGGAGGCAGGAATGTGTACACACAGCCCTCGTCACTCGGGAATGTGAACCCGGTCGGTATTTCCGTTCTCGCTTCTGAGGGGAAAGGAAAAATAAATTGAGAGCTAAAAGAAGCGTGTTTGGAAGTACGTTATGAGTCTGACTAGGGTCGTATTTCACATCAAACCTGACATGAAAACTGTCCAGATGCACACAGCGGTACGTACAACAAAGTAAATCCACGTTATATGAAATCATTTGCCTTATAAATATGTACAGCTACGAAGATGTAAGTTTTTTTTCTGGACAAATGTTACTTTTAATTCTTTACATAGTTTCTTCTCAGTTCAATACAGAAAGCGCAATGATTCTTCAGTTTCTTTGCGGCTTCCAAAGTATGAATTTTCAAAACCTGCAATGTATGAGTTTGTTTTGGGCACGATTTCTTCAATGGGCGTTAACTTCTATTCACCGAGCTAATTCTATAGACTTCTGTTGAGGAAGAAGACATTTGGGATCAAATCTGGAGAATGGGGTGGATTCATAGTATAATTCTACAAATTCAGACCGAGCTTAGCAGATTTAGAGAAAATTAACAAAGGATATGTGAAATATTTGCCTCAAACAGTGAAAAAATATAAAATAAAAATTAGTGAGATATAAAAGTAGGTATTTAGATGTCGCTCGGGCTGCCATTCGGAAGAACGTAGGTTCAAATCGCCGTCGGGCGATACAGATTTCAGTTTTCCTTAGTTCCCAGAAATTACTCCAGGTGACCATTGGAATGATTCCTACAAAAGGCCATGGCTGAAGTGATTCCCATTGTTGTGCTAATTTCAATGTCGAGGAGTAGAAAAGCCATAAGATAGGAAGTCCAAATTACCCATTACAATAGCTGGCTGACTTGCGTGCAGGTAAATGGTTCTGGAGAAAGAGAATCTTTTTCTTTGACAAGTGGGGTAGTTTTATGCAAAAATTCCTTGGAAGGAATTGCCTGATGTAAATGACCCGCGATAAAATCCTGTGAATTCAAAAGCGTAAATTGCCGCATCCATTTACGCATTCAATCGTACCCTTTTCTGGCGTGTATGGAACGGCTTCACGGCCAGTTATGTGTGTCTATGATTGCTTCTGATGTCGTTCGTGTTTCTTCTGGCTAGAACGTGTTTTATAATGAAGAAGGGAATGCTGGGCGTGTATAGTTCACACATTGACGGTTGGGTGGATATTGGCATAAGAAGTGGAAGTAGTACACGGAAAGGAAGAGATGACCACTATCGTAAGTTGTTGATTTTAGGCTTTGGGGAGTGGGAAGTTTTCATTTTTTCGATACGAAAACCAGGATTTAGAGTAAATTAACAAAGGATGTGCTGAACGACTTGCCTGAAACAGTTGAAAAAATATAAAAAAAATTAATGAAACATAGCAGTAGATGTCCACTGCTACCGATACATAGCTTATGTTCCATCACAGACTGAATTATTAATAAAACTCTAACATGGTAAACGTTCATATATTTAAGACATTTTTTTAATTAGCTTGGGGCACTATGAGTAAGCTAAAGAGGAGACACTTAAAAAAAAAAAGGCTCTTTCTGTAATTTGAAATAAACAAGATTTGCGAAAAAATTCTACAGGTCGTATTTTGACGGGGTTTCGATTAATGTACAGCCCATAGTCCCGCCGATACTGTAGGCTATATTTTATTTTGATGTAAGGTCGGAATGCTGAGAAATTTAGGAAAAAAGTGTCCACCAATTAGTCCACATATTCGTTGAACGCGAGCTACAGACATTTTTTTAATTAGCTTGGGGCACTATGAGTAAGCTAAAGAGGAGACACTTAAAAAAAAAAAGGCTCTTTCTGTAATTTGAGATAAACAAGATTTGCGAAAAAATTCTACAGGTCGTATTTTGACGGGGTTTCGATTAATGTACAGCCCATAGTCCCGCCGATACTGTAGGCTATATTTTATTTTGATGTAAGGTCGGAATGCTGAGAAATTTAGGAAAAAAGTGTCCACCAATTAGTCCACATATTCGTTGAACGCGAGCTACAGGCCCGATTGATTTATCTCGCTGTCGAGTTGTTTAGCGCACGAGCGGCATGGTTAGTATTTTGAGACATTAAGTTACATTTTGATTTCTCGCTGGTGATGTGTTAACAGTAGTTAAAAAAATCTATATAAATAAAAATGTATATGTTCGTTTGTTCTAAATCTTCACCCTTTGCTTTCAAATTTTGACATAACGTTACATTCAAATTCGCACTTTTTTATGTACCTATTTCAATTATTTCTTTAGTATTTTTTTATTGTTTTTAATTTTTTTGTTTCTTCCATTTTTTTCAGTAATTTGGGGTTATTTGTGTTATTTTCATTTTGATTCAATTAGTATTTTGTGCAAGGGACGTCACGGCACGCACTGCAATTGAAAACCGGCTTGCTAATTATCATGCTGCAAAATATCAACCAGCAAAAGCTTTGCAATAAAAAAATCAATGAACAACGTCATACAATCAACAATCTTGACTGGAACTTTCAAAGGTGAAGATAGCCTCATTCCTCGCTTTCCTATGATCACGACATATATGCAATTCCAGTGTATGAGTTTGTAATTCTCAATTCGATTGTCGTTTGCAGTCACAATCAACAAAGCTCAGGGGCAATCGTTAGAATTACTCGGTTTAGATCTAGACACGGATTGCTTTTCACATGGACAATTGTAAGTTGCCTGATACACCGTCGGCAAATCAGACAATCTCTACATTTGTACAGACAATGGAATAACAAAAAATATTGTATAACCACAAGCATTGTGCTGATAATAGAGATTCTATTTTCTGTTCAGCAACTGAAATTCTAGTTGAAAAGCAGATTCGTGTCTAGGACGGTGTATCTGGTACAGCAATAGTGAATATCAGCTGAGGACTGCAATCAGGCTTTTTTTGCTAACTTACGTATGCCGCAATTTATACTGCACTCTCGCAAGATGATCCATTTCAAGTAACCGGTTTTGCGGGTCTTTTAACTAAGCAAGACCATAAAATTGTATAGCGCTCCATGAGAGATCACACCAATCGTTAAATAATTTGGGGAGCGATGTACCTAAAGTACTAGTACTACTAGCAAGCGTCTTAATGGTCAATATCAACTTCCTGTAATACGAAAACCATATGTTCTGTAGCTGCCCACTTCTGACAAGCTCGTATTACGATTAATTCAAAGGGGTTGTAATGTTTGTTTCGCCTTTAATTTTTTGTTTATGATAACGGTGAAACTTGGTTGATTTCCTGCACATCTAGAGTAAATAAATGTTACCAAATCTAATTCTCGCAGATCTGGACAGACAAAAATTGATCATTTTCTTTCTCGATACAAACAATATAAAGCGGTTCTCTGGAGCTGATAAAAAATTGTTTAAACCTGGAACGTTTCCAGCCATTTTAAACTATTTCACGTAGGAAAGGAAATCAGGGCATTTCTGATAATTCTGCAGATTTATAATCAATTAATCATATAAAAAATAACAATGTAATGTTCCTTTTTTTGCTGATATTTTACCTTTAACCGTTTTATAGATATTAATTGTAAAACCAGGTGTGTAATAGACACAAATTATAATCAATATACCGAGCGTGGTGGGTGAGCGGCAATGCTTGAAAATAGAATTCGGGAGGAAGCGGGTTCGAATACCCGCCCGGCCAAATAACGCCAGGTGAATGGCGAGATAGTTCCTTCACAATGCCATGACCCAGTTCGTTCCAGTTTCTTGTCCCTTTCCTCTCCCGCCTCTAATGATGTCGATATCGACAAGGCGCAGAGCCAACGTATATATATATTAAAAAAATACAAGAAGATCAGCGCTCCTTTTAAAGTTACGTCCAATCACAACTGCTCCGCTAGAAACACATCTAGAACTTAGTAGCAACTAACTCAAAATTTGTAAATATTTTTTATTTATATGGTAGTTATTATGAACTACAGGTTACGACTTTCGAAACGCCATGGTACAGCAGCAGATGAAATTCCTCGATTTAATTTCTGCGTCACAGTATTAAAGTTTCAATAAAATGAGGTTAAAATCGCAAACGTTGGGGGATCAAGAATTTAGATAAGAACTCAACAAATTCATGCGACTCACACAACAATGATCCAAAACGTTATGACCACATGCTTAATAGGGTATCGGTCAACACAGCAGCAGTTCGGCGTGATATGGATCCGAAAAGTCCTTGGTAGGTTTCTGGAGATATCTGCCAATATATGCCTTCCCACAGGTCATGATATTCCCGTGCATTGCGGTCCTGTGGGCACGTAGCAGGCACCTGACAGCGTCACAGGTGTGTTTTATTGTTTCGAGATCAAGCGAATTCGGTGGCCAAGACATCAACGTGTGTTGACTATCATGCTCCTCAGACCACTGTAGCACGATTCTTGGCTTGTGACACAGATAGTTATGTAGTTATACCCTGTTCACTCTCAACTGGCGGCTCAAGGTCATGTTTCTCTTGTCCGCTCCTCAGCTCACCACCCCCTCCCGTTAAGCAGACCACCGAGCAGACCACTGTGCCCTTGCAAGTGGCTGGAAAATTTGTCAGCGTTCTCTCTTTCCCTTCTCATGTGGGAGTAAGGACAGCGGAGTGGTGATAGAACAGACTGACCTTGAGCCGCCTCTGTTAACTGAACGGGCTATAGAAGATGCCATCACCATCGTTGAAGACAGGAAGCATGAAGGGATACAGGTGATAGGTATAATTTTCACATGGTTCACAACTGTCATGGCACCTTAGATGATAGAATACATAAACCATTTGAATGTCCCCCACCGGCATGTGCTCATGGCGCATTGGATGATTCGAGCAGTCATTCGCCTGGAAGATGCCGTATCCGCACACGACCATCTGCCTGATGTAACAAGGAACGTGATTTAACCGACTGGGTGACATGTTTCCATTGATCCATAGTGCAATTTTGATGATCTCGTGCCCACTACAGTCGTAATTAATGATGTCGTTGGGTCAACATGGGACCAAGCAGGGGCGGTTTGCTGCGGAGCACTATGTTCATTAGCATGCACTGAACGGCGTGCTCCGAAACACTTGTTCCTGCACCAGCATTGTACTTTGCGGTCAGATCTGCCACAGATCGCGCCCCCTATCCTGCTTTACATAGCTCCACATTATGTGACGAGACGTGGGCGTCCACTACATTGTTGCAAAATCGTGGTTTCACCGTTTTATAACAACTTGCCATAGATGCTCACTACAGTAGCATGTGTACTGCCGACCAGCCTTGTGGTTTCCGGTACGCTCATTCCTAGACACCGGGCAATAAATTCTCCGTTGATTTCCCGATTTTCTACATTTATCATGGCTTCCCATGCGTCTGAGCTATATACTTTTCCTTGCGCGTGATATACCTGCAACTTCACCAGACGGCATTCAATGTCCTTGTGGGCACTGGTCATCACGTCTTGGTTCATTTATGTCTATGTACCTTCTGTATGTTTACGAACTATATACAAGATGTCCAATAAATAGAGGTATAATATTTCAGAGGAAGGGGAGGGTATAAAAACGATTCAGCTTTGCGTAGAAACCCCTTACCGGAAAATTCACCGTTCTTTGGTAGGCGGTGCTGTTCAAGATGGCTGATGGTAATGCTCGAACAATAGAGCGACTGTATCGTTGAACTGTTCACACAGGGAGATCAACCCGATCATCGTATTTTTTCACATGTGCATCACAATTTGTGTGAATATTGATCTTTAGGAGGTAAAAGGCAGTAACTCGTATATCCGCGATAAAAGAAACTGTGTTGAATCTCATTGGGAGGAATCCGCCAGTACATAGTCCGCGTTATAACGCATACATCAATACTTCCAACATTATAAAATGGAATGAATGTTTTTCTCCTAATCTCTTGTCCTTTCATTTTTTGTACATGTGATACTACTTGTCCTGCTATGGGTTTATATATAATTCTGAATCTTTTTATAATCTCCACCTCCTCTTAAAGTTTGCGACTCTACTTATCGGACACCCTGTAATTCCACGATAACAGAAAATAGTGGTTTAAGGTTACGCATCCTGTAATTTTGATCTTTTCCTTCTTATCTATGTACGTTTTGGATTTTGGGTTGGTATGCCCGTATCCCTACCATAATAATCATTAAATAATATTAAATTACTGTGACAAACGCCCAACAAATCAAGCAATCAACTTCATTGAAAAAAAACTATTCAGGTTGTGTAAGACCGTGCTGATTAAATTTCTGCTCCACTGTTAAACTGACTAGCTCAGAATAAAGGTTGACAGCGCTGGCTTCCTCGTTTGTATCTTGTAACTAATCATTAATAATAATTAAGTCATAGTTTTGTTCACGGCAAATGATTAATTTCCAGCTATATTAAGGGTGTACACTTACTTCCCGATAGATAATAATGCGAAGGAGTGCTTAAACGGACTCATCCGCAGTAGTCAGTGCTTAATGACATCTACAATGACAGCACGTCAAGTCAAAGCAGAAATAAAAACGTTTACACCCGTACCGCACTTTAGAACATCGCTGAGAAGTCAGTGACAGATACTTTTGTTACAGTCAAGTATGTGTGCTGCTGTTATTAAACTTGGATCAAATAATATTGTAACTTAAAAAAAAAAAATGCTTTCTATTCGGCATAACCGATTCTTCTCTGATATTGGTTTAAAAGCAACACGTATCTTCAGTATTGTTTTCCTTTATATGGTATAAAAAATCTCATTAAACTAAGTTGCTCCACAAGAATTATGTTGGTTGTATTCTTCCTAAGTAGATCTACTAATCAAGTGCGCTGCAGGTAGGATGGCTAGTTCTTTTGCTCCTGAACCTACAATTTAACTTAAGATTCCAACAACTGACAGTTTATACCGTATAGCATACTTTAAAATCAAGGTTTACACGGGAAAAACATCTGGTTAAGGGACAGCAAAAACTCCAGCCGGCGCGGGATTCGAAGTGGCGATCCCTCGATTCACACTCAGGTGCTTTTGAGGTTTAACACAGCACCGCTAGTACATCCTTCTGCGTTGGTGATGACTTATCAGTTTTGAGATTTGCAGTTGTTTTTACATTAGTTTCTTCAACCTAGTAACACGAAAAGCTGTATTATTGTTGCTTAACGTAGGATCCTCCCTAAGGCAACATTATTCACAACATTCTGAAGTGTTTTTATCTGTTGATATATTTTTTAATTGCAATGGACCGCACGTTCCGACGGCAATTTCCCTACAACCATTTTCCCTTTCCCTGTACCCAACTACTTTTGATCTCTACAAATTTCAACCTTTAAATTCATTCAACGTTTTTCAATTATTCATCATTTCCCTTAGTAACTTATCCCAATCCCTGACCCCTTACCTACGAAAGAAAATCTTCCCACACCCTTGCACCTGAAATTAAGTGCCAACTTGTGGTCATGGTCATCTTTTACTTTCCACACATTACTCCTAATTCTAACACCAATATTTTATCTATGAGGTTTGCCGTTATCAACCACAATAACGTCTTTGTCCAAAAGAATCTGTCCAGAAAAACAATGTTGTAGCAGTATTGCATGGTTTAGAAATAATAATTACCCCGGCCGTCATCCTCAGCCCTACGGAGTAAAAGGTCTTTATATTCGTTGTTGTAAAGTACCCTCAGATGCCACGATGACCCAGCAGCTACACTAATCAGCCAATTAATAAGAGCACTTAGCGCATGCGAATGAAGCGTAATTTAGACTTCAAGGAAATTCCGCAGGCAGCTGTTAGTAGCCGACGGTAGAGCGTTGCTGTTACTGAACTTACAGAAGTAGTCTTCGCCTCTCGTCTGCCTGGTCCCAGTCGTGTCAACACCGCCACGCGCACCAGAACTCACACAAACTACTGGATGGTAGCCGGGCTACCGGCGTACTGGAGCAGGGGCGCGCGGCTGCCGCGTTTGACTGATGCGGCAAACCGTGCTGCTGCCTGACGGCCGCTCGCGGTACCACTCCACCACCGGACGAACGCTGATTTGTCAGCGCGCTGCTCCCACGTTCCAAGGGTCGTCGCTTTGAGGCTTAGGACATGGGCGAGTGATAGGTTAATTCAATGGTGGAGGGGCTGGAACTAACGCAGAACACAAAGCGTAAAGAGTAAAAAGAAATTTGTGTGCTGCCCTTGAATGCCTATCAAGCCAAGCTATAATAGTGAAAAACCTCCTTCAAAAACTGGAGTGTGTGACTTTCATCCAAACAATAGGAAAGCTCAGCGTAAGTTCAAAGTATTGTGGTCATGAGTCGAACTTCAGACGCGTAACAACCCAAAACACCTGGGAGTGACTCTCGACAGAGCCGTTACATATACGGAGCACTGTGTGAATTGCAAAATGAAAACCTCCACAAGAAACAAGTTACTGCTTAAACTGGTTGGATCACAGTGAGGCAGTCAGCCAAAAACTGTTCGTACATCAGCAGTTGCCCTTTGTTTCTCAGTTCCTGTATATGCTTGCCCAGTTTAATGCTCATCATATCACACCAGACAGGTGAATGTGGCCCTTAATAATACAAGTAGGCTGATGACAGGCTGCTTACAGCCTACCCTAGTTGACAGGCTATATCAACTTTCAAGGATAGCAACACCTAATATCCGAAAAGAAATGCTGCGAACAAGGAGGGGGAAAAAGTAGAAAAGAAAATCGCTCATCCACTGTACGGCCATACACCACCAACTCAGAGACTCCAAACCAAAAAGAGCTTCCTGAGAACATTGCGATAACTAATTGGGTCACCCGAAAAGATAAAATTGTTGTTGTGGAAAACCAAGGTCCCTAGCATCTCCGGACCATTGAAAGTTGCAGAGCACTTGCCACTTACTTACGCAGAGGGTTGTAACATTTGTAGCTCCTAGAATCGATTGCGGACCGGAGTGAGCAAGTCCAAGGCTAATTTTTTGAAATGGGGTTATATTGATGCTACCAACATTAAGTGTGAATGTGATGAAGATCAAATCATAAACCATAAGCTCTAGAGCCATATGTGACCATTATCCTGCAACGAGCAACATCGAATGTATTTGAGGTTGTGTGTGCTGGGCGAAATAGGTTAAAAGTGGTTCATTTGTACTATTTTCAACTGTGTATTTGATGTTTATGACTCGAGACCAATAATAAAAAAAACGCATTCAATTAACAGTGGGGCCAGGATATTTAACGGACTTTGCTGTGATCATATGAGAAATCCACGACGATCCTTGGTTCGTATCTCGTATTCCATATTAAGCTGTAGTTCCACTCACGCCAGAGGCGGAATGAGTGGCAAATTGAAACTCTGCCTTTCGGCATCTCCAGGTCAACAATGCAATACGAATTTTATTTATTTAGGGCATGGCTGATTTTAATCGCAACATCTGAATTTGTTGTGATATCCTATTGTCAACGTTTATCAAATACAGAAAAAAATAAAGGTAACATTTATCGGTAACAGCCCTCACAAAGTGGGTACAGCAGCTCCAGCTCTCTGCTATTCAGATGGAAAACATTTCAGAGCAAGTTCAAATTATGTTGATATTGCCAGTAATGGGTGATACAGACTGACCATAGAATATCCGGAACCAATCTGAAACGGAACCTATATTCACTTGAGCGACGACATCACCTGCCATCCACTTGGCTGAAATCCGGCGACAGTTTTCTGTGCTCTCCAACAACTCTGGAAGCAGATAAAAAGAATTATCATTTGCAAGTCGAAAGGATTACGTGCTCTAATGGCATTCACAGATATGCACAGTGCTGTCAATTACAAGGTCCGATTTCCATGTCTGCTTTTCATGAACGTGGTTTTCAGTTCGTACGGTATCAACAGCTCCCATATTCACCCAGTCTTGGTCCATTCACCTATTTTCAAACCATATAAACGTTTTTCTTGGAATCTATATCAGATCAGATGATGACTCCATTGTTAGTTTCTTGAGAAATAATATTTTAGCGGAAGGCAACAAGGCATTGAGGCTTCGTTGAAAGAAGTACGAGATGGAACTCAGAGGGAAACTATGTTGGAAAATTGAAGGCAATGCTTCTTTTAGCTACTGTCAGGTCACTCACTTATTCGAGGATTTTTGTGGTTGTCATGGATGAAACAATTAGGGAGAGAGTGAACAGACCTTCGGAAAAACGAACGAAGGGATATAATTTTTCCAACAAGTGTGTAGTTGATGGAATAGATGAATAGCACCATAATTTGGTATCAATTTCTCTATGAAAAATATTGAAGTTGTTAAAACAAGATTGAAGGGAAATATAACACTAGGAGGAAAGTAGTTCAGGAGTGCTTAAGAATCACGATTTAAGATTATAGAGGATTGGATGTTTTTGTTTTTATTTTTTGCTTCAAGCGATACACCTAATCGACATCGAGGTCACTATAGGCATAAAAGACCTGGAGCAAGGAACGTGAAAATATTAGACAGAGGTATTTTTTGAAGGAACCAGCGCGGTATTCGCCTGCAGTGGTTTTGGAAAAAATCATTAAAAACGAAATATTGATGGCCGGACGGGGATTTGAAACCAAGTTCTTCCTAGTAGGATGAAAATTAATGTAAGGATTCATCATACTCTGTCGTAAACGTAATGATATTATCTATGGTAAATGACTATGATACAAGTAAACAAAAAAGTTATAACCTTACAAAGAGGTACACAACAAAGATCTAAAGAAACGATTCAGCACGGAAACTCTATAATAATCAAACCACAGTATCTGTAACTAGGAAATTCTCAAATTCATTAGTGGGAATAAGAAGTACAGGCTGTTTAACCAACAGCGGACGTTCCACTTTCTGCATATTGCTCACTGTTGTGCTCAGACAAATGGCAAATAATACATTAATTCACTTTTACCGAATGTCATAGTTAACGAGTGTTACTGTTTGACGCGTCGTTTAAGTCTTAACGGAAACAAAGAAAAGATTCAAGCAAATGGAGTAGTGCATCAGATTTGTGCATGGATGCATGATTTTCTTAGTGGCCGGTCGCAGTTTATTGTTAAATGTGAAGCTCTCCTTAATATAGATGTTACGTCGGGCAAGGAAACGTAAAAGGACCACTTCATTTATAAATTATTATAAACAATAATATGAACAGGGTTAATTTCGTTTTAACATTATTTGCTGATTATACATTTATGTGTAGAGAAGTAAAGAGTTCCGCTGATTGTTAGGAATTCAGTGCGATATGGACGTTATTTCGGCATGGTGCGATAAATGGAGACTTTCCCGGCGTAGTGATGAAATATAATCTTCACGGGTGTTCAGCCGGATGGTGTCAAAGTAACACGACGTTTCGACAGCAAGCTCGGCTGTCTTCATCAAGTATCGGTGTCTGCTGGCTGTCGTAAGCTGGCTGTCACCGCGTCGACTGTCGACGCCGTGACAGCCAGCTTACGACAGCCAGCAGACACTTGATGAAGACAGCCGAGCTTGCTGTCGAAACGTCGTGTTACTTTGACACCATCCGGCTGAACACCCGTAAGATTATATTTCAACTTTAACTAAGTTTCAAAATGGTCAAGGGAATGCACATAACTATCAAAAAGAATCTTCTTGCCCATGTGTACAAAGTAAGCTGTCAACTGATAATAAATCCTTAAATATTCCTGCGTAATACTACAAAGTTATACAAAGCGGATAAGCTCGTAAGTTCGGTCGTGGCTAAAGATTTTGAACAATTTTAACGCGTATTCAAAGGAGTTATCATACGAAAATGTATGGGAACCGTATCTTAAGGGCTTATTATCGATAACATTTTTTACAAAAGTCGCTCGCTTTGTGCCACCGACTTGGTGCAGAGGTTAGGCTGGGATTATGTTGCAGACACATGACAGACGACTTTGTTTCCGAGCGAGTCTATCGCCAAACATTTTATCAATCATTTTAATTTACAGTTGCGGAGAAATACTTCATGCATCAACACGGAGAGTAATGACATGAAAAATAAATTCAGAGAAATAAGATGCCGAATTGATGTATTTTTTACCCTCCTTTTGTTAGGGATTGGAATACAAACAGAGATTCGTTCTACCGTCTACAATTTTGTGAAATGCGGAGTATAGATGCAGATGAAAAAATGTTATGCGCCTAAGTCACGATGCAGCACTAGGAGATAGCAAACCAGTTTCATCGTAATTACTAACTGAAAGTACGTTCATCGTTGATCCTTAATATGTCTTCAAATCTGTTACTTGTGGTCTTTATTATTAACGCCTCCTTAAATGCAGGCAACCGTGTACACGCCCTCGCAGTATTGGATGCCACTTGGTAACACGTTCAGGCGCCTACCGGCTATTATCCTGCTCTGCTGTTGTTCGCTCTTCAGATAATTTCTCTGATAATTCAGTAGCAAGTATCGTAAATACAATGATTTTAGTGAATAATTTATAATAATTATTATTTAGAATAGTTCTCAAGCTGTAATACCTTAATATGGCGTATCTATGAATTGTTTAAAATATCTATCCAAATTTGTCACTCGGAATAACTGAAGCATCGCAGAGAGAGGGTGTATCGGACTTTTCTGTTTACAGATATTCAGTCACGAGCAGCGAACCTATGAGTAAAATAAGCATAGTGAATATCTTATCGTTATAAAGGTCAAAATGTTCCAATTCTTCGCTTCTGTTTCAGTATTTTTGGAAAACATAACATTTCTCTGGCTGATCGTGCTACCTACTTTATAGACAAGGCTTCTCAAGATTCATTACAGGTTCTTAAACCGTAATTTCCGCTGAAATGAATCATTTTGAAGTCACCTGAAAATGTTGTGGTCTATGTACTGTACTAGTGAAAAGACCTTCCAGAAACTCTTCGCGCAGTAACCGTACAGCTGACGAAGATATTTGTACCTACATGCACACCTACAAGGGATTAATAACTTTTTACCGCTCTACACCATGCTTTACGAATTACCATGGTTTTAGTAAGATCATTACATCACAATGCAGATGAAAGACAGAAGATCGTGAAACCCTGTGCCACATTATTCAGGCTTATTTTTCAGAACTACCACAAGCGAGCCACCATGTTTTAAATCCCATTCGATCTAGGAATAACATTCAACAGTGTTGTGTGTAGGAATTATTTAAGCATGGAAATAAATTAATCCTGGTGCAAATTGGTGAGGAGGAGTTGTGGTCATCCATCTTTCGTACCCTGCTGGTCTCAAGCGAGAAATATTCCCTTCGAATCTTGTGACCCCGTGTCTACAGCAAGATATTGTGGATTAATGTCAGATTAAACTTCCGTATACATTCCGGATGAAGTTAGTAACTGGTTCTTTCTACATAATGAGTGATATGACAGTAAATTTCTTTAGTATAAAGGTCTCGTGTTACCAATCAAATTAACACAATGTTTTCACATAATATTTCGGCGATCAAAACTCTGTCGCCATCTTCAAATGAAGTGAAGAAATAGAGTGGAGGCGAAATATCACTAAATCTGTGAAGACTCCTGTAAACACTCGGCTCCTACTGCGCAAGCGCGGCGACCGTAATAGAAACCCAAAAACATTGCGCTGTTAGAAAAAAAAAAAAAACTGCACTTACTTGTCTCTTTTTCGGAGACTCAGCGCAAACCCCGAAAAAGAGACAAGTAAGTGCAGTTTTTTCAATAATGACGCCTGCAAAAAGTGGGAAATTTTATATCGCACTGTTTGCTCTGTGTTTGCTGCTGTGAATATTACATTTTCTAATATTTCGATTTTTTTTTATGATACCAGCTTGTGTTGTATACGGTTGCACAAACAGATCAAATAGGAAACAAAATGGAATAACGTTTCATAAGTTAAGTCACATTGTAATTATTGTTTTTAAAGTGTTTGATAGGTAACTGCAAGAGTAGGCCCTATCGCTATAAATTTATTCATTGCTTTCAATAGGATAATGTCGTTCTCAAATATTTGTTGGTGTAGTGTAGGCAATCAGCATATGTTACTACTTGTGACATAAAGGGCTAGCCTTATTTTAAGCAAGTCTAATTTAAGCGGGTCAAGTCTATAACGCGATACAGTGAATATGGTATTCTGCATGCTTTAGTCGAGTTTAAGTTTATACTGAAAGTGTGCGAGGAAATTAATTGTGATAATTTTTGCTGTGCGAACTACGAAGCAAACGATTTTGTTACCCGAAATGTAGTTTGCAGTGTATTTCATGTGTTTAGGTGTCTCTACACAGTTTGATTTGTAGCGGCAATATTAATGGAAAGAAGGGCAGGTTGAAATGCAGCCTGTACCAGAAGGGACAAACAATTTATTTATTACCAGTTAGTAATTTCAAGAGCACCATGTTAGTGATACAACGTGTATCGCTTATCGCAATGTAAGCTACTCCCATTTAAGCTTCTGACTTTTGCAGACAGTATATCTCAAGAACTAAGCGAAATTTCGAAAAATTGTATTGTTTACTTTCGATTTGTCCGTCGTGTTACATAAGAAACTATCATCAAATTTGTCTTTGGATAAATTTTTCTTCTGAATTCCAACCCAAAAAACCTCACTTTGAGACAGTATATCTCGAAAACTAGACAGGATATCAAAATATTTTATTCTTAATTTTTGATTTGTCTCGTCGAGTTACATAATTATTCATCATCAAATTGCAGTTCTATAGTTGTCGTATGATTACTTTGAGGTGTTTGTACCTATTCCCCGTGTTTCTAGGGGTATTCAATATGGCGGCCTCCCCACCCCACTTCTGTCTATCCGACTTCACTGCAGTGCGTGGTGAAGGTCCCTTGCGTCGCCTCCCTTCTATTCCTTCCTCTATGGTTCCAACCACGCCGGAAGACCGCAATTTTATAGAACGCGTTTCTTATTGGTTGAAATGGCAAACAGTGGAAGTTGAATGGTTGATGCTGCAACGCCGGGTTTGGGGCAGTGATAGCGCAGCCTAGCAGTAGTCTCAGTTGTCAGCGCGCCTTGGGGTACACAACTCTGACCGCTGACGGCGCACTGCCTCAACAGCTGGAATCCAGCGTTGACTGCGTTTGTCGCCGTAATATCAAATTCCTCCCGCTTCGCCATTATTTGCCCGTTCGTTTGGGCTGTGGTATTGAAGGTTGTTGTCTCTCGACATTTCCTTCTCATCGTTTATGATGGTTCACTTCTTTTCTATTGGTGCGTCGTCTAGTTGGCTATTTTATTGGATCAGTGACAGTAGACGTTTATGGAAATCAATTTCTGTTATATATGTACCTAGATTATTGATGAGTGTGTTATTTTTGTGTGTGGATCTGTAGAAGGCGGCTGCGCTTTCTTGAAACCTTTGCTGAATTGTTTGGAGACCTGTTGCTTCTTCAATAATGTTAAGCATCATTTTCATCATGGTGTCCATCATTCCAGACAATTTATCCATGAGACCATCCACCAGGCTATCAGCTGCTCCTTGTTGACTTGGCTGGTTGGAAGGGGCAGGTTGGGTGCCGACCGTTTCAGCTCGATCTGCAGTCAGGTTACTTTTCCTATCTGCCTTTTGGTGTTTCGGCGTGGTTGGCGACCTGGTTTGCACAGGTGTCCGCGTATGTGCTCCCATTCACACCATTAGTTGGGTGTTTCTTATTATTCTTCTCGCGTTTGGCGTTCTGCTTTTTCTGAGTCTGATGTTGGTCTTCTTTCTTGTTAATGTCATTTGGTTCTTCTTCTTGCTGGCCAGCCGTTGGCGAGATCTCCTGTTGATTTTTCCCTTGCGATTTCTTTCGGCGTTGGAGAATTTTGTCTTGTTCCGCGGGCAGTTCTCTTTGTCGATCGCGGGCTTTCTTGTACGCCTGGCATCCTTTGTAGCTTGCGACGTGGTTTCCACCGCAGTTGGAGCATTTTGCCGTGTCACTTCCTCTCTGCGCTGTACATTTGTTAGAATCATGTTTACCAGCGCACTTGACACAAACTGGTGGCATTTTGCAATTCATTGCCATGTGCCTGTAAAGGTTCAATTGTAGCATTGAGGTGGTACAGGTGATGAGCGGAGTTTTTCTGTAGTTACTTTCAGGTGGCATATTGTCTCTAACTTGAAGATCTCTCTATTTTCTGGAGTGTCCGGCAAGACGGTGAGGAAAAGGCGCATTGCTACGTTGCTGCCCGGCCTCCTTAGTTGAGCTACTGTCTGGACATTTAATCCTATCCCCTTTAGCTCCTCCTTCAGATCGCTGACTGGAAGTGTTCTGGGTATTCCTCTGAATACCACTTTAAGCAGGGGTAAGGCCCCAGTTGGAAATGTCTAGTATGGGGTGCACTTTTGCCGCTGAGTAATCGGCCACCGTAGTAAAAGTAAACATGATTTTGTTCCCTCCTGCAGACTTGGCTGCGAAGGGGTCCTTGACGACGGCTTCCACTTGGTCGTGCAGCGTCTTGAAATTTTCTTCGTATTGGACCACTATAGGTGGAATATGGGCCGATCTCTTAGCTGGCGGGGTTGGTGTTTCCTCAGTCTGCAGGGGCTGGAATGGATTGTTGGTTTCCATTACAAGCTCCGGGTCCAGTGCGGGTGGCGGCTTTTCTGTGCGGCGGGGTGTTATAAATCCTTCCGCGTCTGGTTGCTGCGCTTTGCGTCGGTTTCCTCCGCTTGCGGCAGCAGTCGTCTGCTTGGGGGTATTTGCTTTTTTGAAGTTTGTCTGCGGTGGTGTATAAGGCGTCTGGAATGGGAATGTTGCGGCCGAGTACTCGGTCGTCCCCTTCTTCTTCTTGTTCGCTTTCTTCTCTTTGCTGGAAAGATGTTGTACAGGCACGCTGACTTTCGAACCACTTGCGCGTTGTTCGTTCCTCGGTTGCTTTACTTTCCACGCTGTGATCGGTGAGGTTCTTCTCTTCGATGCGCGGGGGTCTACTGATCCGTGGGCAGGCTGGTTCGTCGTGAGCATCATCCTTCCAATTCCGTCGGGGTCCACCCTCAAGTACTGTAGGAACTGCCTGTTCGTCGTCAGTGTTGTTCCGTCCGCTTCCAAGTCCGGTAGGGATAGCCGGGTCGTCACCATTGCCGCAGCTCCCGCCGGCAAAGTCGAGTGCGCTGGGGCACTCGGCCCGCCTGGCGCGGAAGAGCGGCTAGCGTATTCCTTGTCCCACATCTACACGTTACGATGGTCAACTCGGAACCCTGATCAAATTCCGAGGAATACTTTGTCCTTAATTACATATCTTGGAATCCACAAGGATCCAAAACATTTCCGTAGTTGTTCATATCACGGATTGGAGAGACAGATAGCTGGTGAATTTGACGGTGTTATGCCACTTGCCTGTTTGTATACTGTGGTAAACCCGGTTATCATTCGATGTATGTGATCACTGACGTAATAAATAATGTCTCTGACATGAATGGTATTGACCTTCTTAAGCATCTTCTGTAACATGTGTTATCTCTTTGTACACATAGCGGATAGACGTGAATTACTAAAAGATAAGATTAGAGAGTGTCGAGTAGGAGATAAGATTTGGAGCACTCATTTACACAATAGCGATCGGGTTAGTCGATGGCCAGGTATATACTCTATTCCCGTTTTTACAAAAATTAAACGACGCTATCTTGAAGTATTATATGGGGAAATAGTACACTCAATTGGGAGCTAAAAAACTTATCTTTTGATTCTAGCTACACCATAAATCGGTATATAAAATTATTACTTTATTTTACTCTTCTTAACCAGAAGTATTGCTTTTGATACTTATGGATTCATCGTACACAGGTTAACTTTTTGATACAGTTCTTACCAACGCTATAAAGTTGCAAAGCCAAACATAGAAGAGGGCAAGGAATTTCAGACAGAAAAAGGATAGGGCCTGAACTTTATGAAGGAAAGATCTCGGCATTCATCTGTAGTGAATACATGGAAAATCGATTGTCGGACCAGGGATAGAACCCAGATTCTCTTGAATATCAGACCATAGCGTTCACACCAGACAGCTAGACAAATTATATCTCGTATTGAAGGCCTGAGGCTGAGATATGCAAAACCACTCTGAATAATAATACATTGGACTTGCAAATATTTGAAGAATTGCAAGTTAGTCTCAGTCGTCAAGTGAGTGTAACTTACGTCTACGTAAAACTTCTCCACAAATATGACAGGTGGCTTTTATTACTAAAGAAGTTGTCCATAACTTTTATTCCACCAGAAAAACACATTAGAAAAAATTCATCAGGCTTCTGAGAAGATTATTGGTGCACAAAATGACAGAAATTGTTAGAATCATTAGAAATTAAGTATTACTAACTTCAAATACAATATCTGTCACAGTATTTTGAATTAATATTCTTCAGTTAAAGTGACGAAAGCTAATTAGTTCATTCACAGCATTTTCACAACATGCAAATCTAAATACCATACACTCGTGAAATGATCCTACATCCTGTGTTAACACAGATGGCCACTGTGAATCATGAGAGGATTGAGGGAGATGAAATGAGATAAACCGCCCCTGTTAGACCCAGCGTTCCTAATCTTCTCGAGAAAAGTCTTGTGTTGCCATCTTTCAACAAAACGTGTAAATTTGTGTGTCCTGTATGAAAAGTGTATTTTTTGTTTGTGAAATCTATAGTTTGCGAGGGAACCGTTCCAGAATTCACCTAGACGATTGCGGAAACCGCTTAAGGCCGCCACACACATACGGGAAACCCACGGGATTTGGACGGAATGTTCCCGGCCTTGAGCGATCCCGGCACGTGTGTGGGCATTTTCTTGAAGCCGTGGCCTCACCCCAGTGGTCCGCTCGTGCGACCAAATCCTCACCGAAAAACAATTCTTCCTCGAAGGCCGGGACGGAGGGTGGAAACCTCAGCGTGTGTGTCCAGCGGTCAGTCGGCTTTCGAGGATTTCTCGTGAGTGCCTGTGTGTGCAGCTATTTTGTTTGTACTGTTCGGTTTCGTGATATTCCGTGTTTATAAAAATGTACGAAAGTGAGCCCTGTCTATGGGAAGTGAAGTGCCAGGAATACCACGACAGAAACAAACGAGAAGCTGCCTACACCAATCTGGCAGAAATGAAGGAGAATGAGCCAAATGCTAAAAGGAATCTATAGTAAAAAAAAAAAAGTCACGTTAAACCACCAAGAAATGAAACTTTGCAAAAAAAAATAAAAAAAAAAAAAAAATAAAAAATAAAAAAATAAATAAATAAACAATAAAGGCTGCAAGAATATCGCTTTGACGCTGTTGGCAAAACCGTTCCCATGAAATTACGTAGCCTTCCGACCAATTGAATGTTAATAGCAAAAAAAAATAATCAACCGGTTATAGTTCCTTCATAAATTGATGGACTGATGAACCATGTCGTAATGACTAGACGGGAGATGTTTGATCAATTATCCACCTAATAATGAAAGGTCAAATCCAAAACTTGCACTTATTTTTTGTTTCGAGATAATCGTGCTTAAGATTAGAGAATTTATCCCAGCACTGCTCCAATATATTTTGCGGTCACTGTAATTGTTTTCGATTGTGCATTGAGCCTGCAATTGTAGCAGGTTGCACTACGAGTAGCAGTTGTGTTCCAGTTACTGTTTCTGTTTTTTCCCCCCAAAACCCGCTACTCCAAGAATGGCGGCCTTCCTGTTACTTACTGCTCGCCTATTCACATGCATTAAGTTAGTAATTCTATAGGTGATCACAGGAAAGAGATTGTGATGTACTCCATGCGTTCAGGCGTCCACCCGTGTATATGGGTCCATCCGCTAGAGATAGACGAAACTTTCGAAAGAAGAGACAGGGCAGAGGGAAAAAAGTGCTAAAGTTTTACCCACTGGCAGCCAGCCGCCAGTTGGTTGCGGGCCTGGCTCATAGTAATCCATCGCCGAGGCCACGCAGCCGCCGGACGCGGACATGTATATAGGAAGAGCGGAACCCGAACCATCTCAGTATCTGTGGGTCAGCCCACCAGTGCAGATGTCTCCACACCTGAAGAAGACGGCGGAGTTAGCCATCGAAATATCGTGTTTTCACAACACAATCCGGCGGTACGCCCGTGAAGACTACATTGCAGTCATACGCTGGGAAAGTCTTAGTTCTTACAGCTTCTTAATTACTTGCTGTATTGACTAGAGTATGAAATCCGGTGTAAGTCCGTTGTTCGTGTTCCCCAAGGCGCATGTGCTACGATCCCGAGTACCTTGTTTTGAATTAATTGCAGTCTCTGAATGTGAGACTTAGCGGCGTCCCCCAGACCGAAACTGCATACGTCGTAAGTGGCCGAATGAGTGCTAGGCCCAGCTACTGGAGAGTCCAGCCGGTATAAGCTAACGTAATGCTTGCTATCCGGCCTCCAGCTGGCTCCAAATTGTGCCGGGGAGGGGACCAACCCAATAGAGCTCATTACAGACCGAGTCCGGCCAAGGCCCACACTGCAGGCGACAAGCTACTGACCGTGAGTACAGATCAGCGGCGCACTCCAGCTACTTGCTGCCACTCGTACACAAGTCTTCTACACTGTAACTGTACATATCACCGTGTCAAATGGGTGAGCGGAAACGTTTTGACCTACTTTTTATAAACAAATCATGTTCAATTCCTGGTTCCGCCATTCTGATTTTCCACGGTTTTTCCTATATCAGTCCTTCATAAATACAATGATTTTTTTTGCTACATTTTCCCTCTCATATTACTCTCCCGGCTGTGATGATATCGTAAAGAGACATTATGTAAAAGGTATTTTTTTATGTAATGGCAGTGAATAGACTCACTCCGCAATGACGAAGAAGTTCAAGCTGTCGATGTCGCAGACACTTTTTCACTGTAGTGCTTCATAAAACAACTTAAATTATTTAAAACCTATTAAATTTCTCATTCCTCCTGCTGTGACTACGAATGCCAATATTGTTACTCGAAAATTAAATCTTCTATCGCACTCGCAATAATACATTAACTGTATCACTTCGTAGCTTACATAACAGCGATACATACGGAAACTGAACAGAACGAAAACATCTGCATCGCACGAAAGTAAATAAACAGAAGAGTAAGTTGATGAAAATACCCAGTAGTACCACTAACCTTACCATTGTCTACGTACGCAGGGCCTAATGAAACTTAGGTTAGGCTTACCAGACGTCCACGTTTGCCGGGGACAGTCCCCGTATTTTGCTCTCTGTCCCCGGACAGATTTCGTCCCCGCAATGTCCCCGGATTTTTACTGTTGTCCTCAGATTTTTTTTATCAAGCGAGAGTTCTTTAAAAGCCTTCATTTGCTAATGCATTCGTTTAATGCAAGAGAGATGAAGCGCCCTTCTTTTCTTGTACGTGCCCAGGAATAAAAAAAATTACACGGATATTGCGTCTTGGACACATCAGCTTTGGAAAAATCAAGTCTCCTTGCTGTATGCAACATGGCTGTCTGTGATTCTGATTTAAAATATAAACAATCTGTGGCTTTTAAGTTAACCCAACCTTTAATTATATAACTTATAAAAGTACAACGCGTAATTATGACAAATGCCGAAAACGTCCCCGGATTTTTGTGAAAAAGTTGTGAAGCGTCCCAGAATTTCGAGAAAAAATTCTGGTAACCCTAACTTAGGTGTATCACAAAATAAAAGGTCTGGTTAAAAATCGATTTGCCGTCCGCAGAGGAGAGAAATGGCAACTTTAAAATGACTTCGGAGTCAAGACAATAATTTAAATCTTATAAGGGGGCGTCCATAAATTACGTGAGGTGAAATAGGGGGGTCCGGCGAAAACTCACCAAGGAGGAAGGGGGGGGGGCAACGGAAATCTCACGTGAGGTTTCGAAATTTTTTTTGGAGAGTAGAGCTAAAAATAAAAGTCTACAAATAACGCGAAAGTCGATTTTAGGGTGGTATTTCGCCGAAAAGTTGGGATGTAACCGTATTTGGAAGGGCGAGACGTAAAAAAAAATCTCGAAAAGTTGCGAGCGCTATTTCTAGGGGAGCGGGGTCTCACGAACCAGATCTCACGAAGTCTCACCAGAGAGGAGAGGGGGGGGGGGGGTTCCGGAAAAACACCTCCATAGATTGATAGGAAAAGACAATGCAGAGCTATCTGCAGATGCAAACTTTTTTTGACGAGAATCAATGACATGGCAGGTAGTGAATAAGTAAACATCTTGTAGATAAGAGAACTGCACAGAAACATGGAAGAAATTAAGTAACTTTGACAGTGGAATTGGACAGTAATAATATTGCTTACAGTGTAGAGAAAGAACAAGGGACGGTAGGGACGTAGAAACCTAAACCGAGTTAAGAGGACGTAAATGCTATGCGTGAGGCACTTTGAGATTTTCGTGGCAATTTAAATTCCAAATATCTCTCAGCAAACGCAAAGAAATCTTTTGTCGTACGTCAAAATCGTCAGTTCTAATTGAAAATGTATGCAATCACTAGTACGAGTACACAAAGGCTGTGAGATTAGTGAAAGCCGCGATAGGGAAAACATCCTTAATATCAGATTTAAAAATTTATTCGACAATGGAAATACTGATACCACGCTGACTTTTCCACATCATTTTGAGTTGATATGGATTCGCTGTAAACAGACTCTGCAACAACTGAAGATTCTCAAATGGGGGAAAATACCGGGTCCCGATGATATACCAGTAAGAGTGATTTCACCGTTAGTAGCAGAAACCAAACCCACTCTGACTGACATACACCGCAAATCATACGAGCTAAATTAAGTTTTTCAACAAAGGAGATCGAAGAGATGTCACCAACTATGGACCAATTTCTTTGACAAGTAGCTGCGCAGAACTTTGGATCATATTATATATCTGAATATCATGAAATACTTAGATGACAACAAATTAAATCCTCCAAACCAACAAGGATATAGGAAGAAAGGATCGTGTGAAACACTGCCCACTCTATTTCCTTACGAAGTAATGAGAATTATTAATAAAGGATAGCATTAATGAATTTTTTTGATTTCCAAAAAAATTTCGACCCGGTTCCACACAGCAGCCTTGTAACAAAGATTCAATATTTCGTCGTAAGGAAAGAAACGTCTACTTCTTCAGAAGAGAACCTCTTTAAATTTCTGATATTTGTAAACAGTCTTGAAGACAATGCTAATAGCCGTTTGAGTGTTTTCACTGATTATGCAGTTATATATATCGAAGTAAAATGTTCTGCTAATTATTTAGTTATCCAACATGATCTCTTCAACGAGATACAATAAATGCCAGGAGGTTTTTCTTCTTCTAAAGTATATCACTAAAATCTTCTCAATGACTAAATAACTTCTCAAACAACCAAGGTGGCGATAAACTTTTAACTTTTATTTTGTAGAAAACATTTCAACAAAATATACATAAAGAAGACAACAGACTCCTTTCCGAAGATTTAAAAGCACACTAGTAATAAACAAAGGCGATGATTGGGCGCTTAAATAGGCGGCACAGAAATTCGAGAGAACATTAAAATCGGCAACCGATGCTTCTGGAGTACTGGCAATTGCTCCAACAGTAGATGTCGAAAGAAACAATAAAAACTGTACAAAATTACTTAATATTAGGAAGAAGTACTTTTAAATGAAACTAAGAAATATTCAAATGGCATTTGAATTTATAGTCTTCTAATTAAAATGTTAATGTGTTGCTTTTAAACGAATTAAAAAATGCGTTTAAAACATAAAATTTATAGTCTCCTAATTAAAATGTGTTGCTTTTAAACAAATTACAACAAACATTTACAACACTTTTACCCACCAAAACACCACCCATTCATAGAAAAAACACTCATATTTACTATTAACCAAGCAATAACTCCCTCTCAGATACAAATGTGATTAATTAATAGGACTATAATTGGTAGGAACCTGTGTCTTAGGGCTGTTACAGGTCGTTGGAAAGGCTAATTCAGGAACGCGATTCGTAGGTTTAATTTTGAAGAACTGTAACATATCTGAAAAAGAAATAGCGTATTAAGTTTTGTGCGTCCTCATCCAGAATACGGTTGTGCTGTATGCTATCCTTATTACAAGGGATGGAGTAACAGCATTGAGAATATGCAAAGAAAAGACCCTAGATTTGTGACAGCTTGTTAGAATCCTTACGAAAGTGACACTGCATTTACGTATATGGACATTGTGCTGGGATTCTCTACTAGATAAACGACGTATTTTATGCATTAATTTATTGAACAACTTCGGTTGTATACAAACGCAGTGAAATACTTTTCGATCAATGTGTATGGACCACGCAGATGTGGCAGATCATATCAGGGAAATTATCGTGCCAATGCCTGTATGAATATTTTATTCCGTCCTGCCATCAGGGATTCGAATGCACAAAACGGAGATTATGTTTGTTCCAAATATCTCCCTGTAACCCACGCTTTTCTGTGAATTACAGAACATAGATGTATGTATAGAAATTATGATCCAGTAGAAATACCAGAAGTTCCCAAAAATCTTTTCAATAATTCTATAAATCAAAGTTAGTTAAAGCACAACTTATATGTTAATCAAACGTCATATGCCTCGTCTGTTTTTCTACAGGCGTATGCAAAACCACAAAATGCGATATATGACCCTGAGACAAAAATAATATAATCTATTATATAAAAATCAATGTCTGTCTGTCTGTCCTCTATTCGCTCCTAAACCGTTCGTCCGATTACGGTGAAACTTTGGTGAGTTGTCGAATGCGTGTCCGGGATGGTTCCTAAGAAATAAAATTTACAAAAAACTACCTCCTCTTCTCATAACAACCCATAATTTAAAAAAAAAACTTCAGATTTTATCCGATTTTGATGGAAATGTGAACATACTTTAAAACAAACAGAAAAATACTGCCTACATTTCGTTTCCAAAAACGCATCCCCTTTTTCCCTTCCCACCCCTTAACTTTTACACAAACCCACACTTTTTATCAGATTTCGAAAGAACTTTGCACGCATATACCATTCAAAAAAATATAAAAATACTGTAGACATTAGTTTTACATAAACCCAACCCTTCTTACCCGTCCTACCCCAAAACCACCCCTCTTCCCCCTAGCACCCCAAATTTAAAAAAACACAGATTTTATCCGATTTTGATGGAAATTGGCACAGATATACTTTAAAACAAACAGAAAAATACTGTCCATATGGTTTCAAAAAACACAACCCTTCTCCCCCCTTCCCACCCCCTTAGTGAATGTACTTTTCTTTGTATCTTCTTTATGCGCTACTAAACCGTTCATCCGATCACGTTAAAACTTTGGTGCTTTGTCAAGTGTGCGTCCGGGATGGTTCCTAAGAAATAAAATTTCAAAAAAACCACCCCCTCTTCCCCATAACACCCCATCATTTAAAAACCTACAGATTTTATCCGATTTTGATGGAAATTTGAACACATATACTTTAAAACAAACAGAAAAATACTGCCTACATTTCGTTTCCAAAAACGCATCCCCTTTCCCCTTCCCACCCCTTAACTTTTACACAAACCCACACTTTTTATCAGATTTCGAAGCAACTTTGCACGCATATAGCATTAAAAAAATATAAAAATACTGTAGACGTTAGTTTTACAAAAACCCAACCCCTCTCACCCATTCTACCCCAAAATCACCGCCTCTTCCCCCTAGCACCCCATAATTAAAAAAAAATACACAGATTTTATCCGATTTTGATGGAGATTGGCACAGATATACTTTAAAACAAACAGAAAAATACTGTCTACATATGGTTTCAAAAATCCAACCCCTCTTTCCCTTTAAATCCCCTTAGTTTTTGCCAGTGTAACTGGAATCACCAAAAACATTGCATATCCAAGACCATTGCAATAAACTAGAAATTGAATGAAACAGTAATTCCAATTTATATATAAATATCTAATCTTTACTAAATACAAACGTTCAAATGTATTCATTTAAACTACCTCAAGTCTAGCAATAGCCAAGCATTGCCGGGTCAGCTGGTTTAGAATAAATTAGTTCATTTTTTCTCTTTAGTGTTAGAAATAACAGGCTCGTGTATGTCCAGTTAAGCCAGAAAATCACATCTTCTTTAGTATCCAACCATAAAGATTGTAGCATTACTCAAACGGGAAGAAAAATGAAGCATTCCACTGAATTGTAATTGACAAAAGAGAGAAAAAAACCGAATAAACGAGCCGAATTAAATAAAACTGATACGGACGTGCAGCTGCTAAGTATAAAATCCTTCCTGACAGCAATGTTAATCAAGCTCATACATAAAACAACAGTCACTTGAATATAACGATAACGAGGGTGATATCAAGCGAATCAAGTTTTCTCTAAAGGATGAAAATTTCATTACGAAGAGTGAATTTAAATTTTTTATGTGTCGCCATTACCCTAACATGACTTAGATTTTTTTTAGCTTCATTAGTCTCTTTATTGCTTTGATGTAATCCTCCATCTCACCATATCTTGAACTAATTCTCTTCATATTAACCACCCACAATATCAGCCATCTGCTTCATGTACTCTAATCTTTGTGTTCTGGACTAATAAATTAATCAATTCCGCATGTTTTAAAATGTGACCTATCATTTTGTCTCTTCTTTTCGTTTGACTCTTGTACGTATTACATTACTTGTCCATCATTTTCGATTTAAGTATATCCAAAAATGTGTTGTTTGGCTCATGCCTGAATAATGTGAACTAATGCTGTTTTCTCTATACAGTGGTTTATCATACATCAATTGTCGCCATGGGCTATGTCGTTAAGCATTTGAGTCAAGTGAAAGTATGATTTTCGATATGAGCTGTTCACTTATTCGATGCCTACAACACTATCGCTTTCCCTTAACTGTGGTTTGAGCTACCAGTTCTTCAATGTTGCCACCACGTCGTCCGAAATGTTTCCAACGACCTGTATAACACCGACAGTTGACAAACGTGACCGGATGTTGAGATTTTCGAATCTGGAGACTTTCCACCTTCTTTTTTCAATCCGAGATATCTGTGACATCTTCCACCAACACTATTCTTGAAATGTATTAATATAATCGCTGCAATAATCGCTCCAGCGCTAATAACAATAGTTGTAACACTGATGTGAACACACCAATAACAAATTTAATCCAAACACAGACTTGACGTGGTATTAGTTGGTCCAAACGAACATACATACAATATGATTCCAGACCCGAACATATTAGAGAACATAGATCAGCACTCCATCTATCAGATACTTTGTGCTGGTTATTTCTATTCTAAATCAGTATTTTTGTATATGACTACTAATAAGTAAGTTATATGTTTTTTGTCACCTTTTTATAAAATGTCTGAGCTAAATATACAGTGTCAAATTCCGTGATATGTTTCTTTTAGTAGGTATTGCTGTGACACCATTGACTGAGTTTCCTAGCTCTTTGAGAGACTGTTTGGTTCACTTTTAGATCGGAACTAGCACAGTAAAGTTCATTCTTAGGACGGGGCAGGTATATCAAACTTTGACGTGGGGTGCATTATCACAGTGCTTGAACTGGAAACATTTGAACATCTGAGAACTGTATCGAACAAAGTCTTTCATGGAGACTGACAGCTTGGAACCTGACGTTCAGGAAGAGCTGGCTTCAGCTTCCTGTTCAGCATATCATATTTTGGATCACTAAAGGGTGCCGGCGATAAAGTTCCCCCATTGCATTGGTTCGTTCTGTTAACCAATATCTGTTTTAACTATTAACTAACGTCAGTCAAATAGTAAAATTGGCAAGAAATAAATGTAAGTGTTAATAGGTTCCTTAACAACGATCTATGTAATACAGTCCTATGATAAGATAGTTATGGTATCGGTTGTGATGTGTGTAGATAATCGTTAGATCTATACCTCATTGCTAAAATTTGTAGATTATGAACTCTTTCCATCTCGTATATTGAATTCATTAGGAAGTAAAAAATAAAAAAATAAACATTTCTTTTTCTCGATGTGCCTGTGAAATAAGAATCTCAGTATAAGCAGAACCATATATTAGTTGTTCAGTTGGTTCGTTTCTTTGTCTGTAGGGACGATGGACATTGAGAATTCTCCAAGAAAGCCGCCTGCCAGTTATATGCAACGATTAAAGGTGGCCAACTACCTACACTTACTAGCTTGCGGTATATAACAACGACGTTCCTGGTTAGTTAATTTTGTCGTTTACAGTAATTTTTCACTGTCATTGAAAAATGAGATCTATTAGCCGATCGCACATAAAAGGAATAGCTAAAGCCGTTCGTGTGAAGTACCTCGTTGTATCATTGACTTAAATGTTCCTGTCTCGTCAAAAATTTCGTCGGGCCTGCACTAGGGAGACTTGTTTCAAATTTTGGAACATTCAATTGGGTGATTCATTAGCTAACAGCTGTCCATTAGCATTAACCGTAAGAATCAGCTTGCTGGCAGCAGATGCGAGAGTCATACAGTTTTGTTGCATAGACCGTTCCCGGGCCTCCAAAGCCTTCCAAGCTGAGTTTATTTTCCGGCGAAGTGTACGCTTCTAGAAGTAGCCGCCCTTGTGTAATCCAAGGCCTTTTTCGGCAGCCGGTGACGCCGTAGTCACGTGTCCATGTAGAAGTGATGGGTCCAGGAGTATGATGGGGCGCGTTAGGCGTCGAAGGGAGGCGGTAAAGGTTCTCCAACCATCTCGATAGCTCTATCTCTTTCCTATTTATTGACCGATAACTGGAGTCAGTGCTTCACTAAGTTGATGTACCGTGCTTTGTTTATAATATCTTCTGCGAGACGAATTTCCATGGCCTCCTTAATAAAGCTGTTCCAGTATTCTTTTGGTTAGTGTTAGAGTTGCCTCAAAACCAAACTCGTGTTTCTTCTTTATGGTGTGCATATCTACCGCCGACTTGTCCCAGGTGCAGGCATTCCGTCTGCTCAATGTACTACTGTCCACAATCGTAAGGGAATGCTGTCTGAGACCCACTACATTCTTTGCACTGCGAAATAAGTCTCTTATCTTTCTGGGTGACGGAAAATGTCTTCACGTTGGTTTTACCTAACAATCTGTTGATTTATGCCGAAGTCGCTCCAGGACCAGGTAAAAAGGTCTGTTGTTCAGCCTCTTGTTCCCTTGCGTTCCTCTTTTCTTTCTTGCAAAACACCCTGATGATCCAGGCTTCACTGTATCCACTCATGTAGCAATAATGTACGTAGCAAATGGTTTAGTAACGCCAGAAACAACTGGTTTGATTCAATGACGATGACATAGTAATTTTTCAGTAAGAAAGCGCTCAGCCGCGGCAGATGTGGTCGTTAACCATTCCACACACTCCAGTGTTGAGTTTCTTGTGTTTACGACACTGCTTACCGAATAAGTTATATTGCCGTCGGGGAAACAAAGTAAATAACAAGAGCAAGTTGAGCGTCACTTTACAAGGTTTCCATACTTTCTTTAATAGGTATCTCGCATATGTTTGGATAGAATGTAGCAGATGGACAGAAAATTCAACAGATATCCCGCATCTATTTGGTTAGATGGTAGTAAATGGGCAGAAAACTCAACTCTTGATACGTTTTTACAATAGACAATGGTGTCCGCTCCAGGAATTCCAACGTTCGGCACGTTGCCGCTCGAACCACTAGTAAAATCGTTGTGTTCCAGTAAAATTTATTATAGTTATATTAAAACGGTAAGAGCTCTTAGTTAACAACACTTTTAATAAAATAGTATTAATATGTTTCAAAGTAACCTTAAAACATAAACTTTTTAACATTTTACTTGAAGTTAAGAACTTATTTAGATGTTTATATTTTTAGTATTTGTTGTTTAAATACAGGAGATGATCGGTAATGAGACTTTCCTAGGTAGTACCGTTTAGAGATAAACCTGGTAACAAAAATCAATCACTTAGGAGGCCACTCATGTATTAAATTTAAATTGATTAAAACAATGTTAGTCCTCTCCTCAAAGATTTTTAAACCTCTATGTCTCGTACTTTGGCGTGGAAAAAAAAATATTTTTCGAACCATTTTATTTCTATGAAACCGCCTCCCCCCAGAACATAATTTATAAAATTTTATATACAATATTAGGTACTGGGCCAGCAAAAGACATAACAAATCCAAAAATTTAACTCTCCATCTTAATGCTAGATGCCTTGGCAGCAACAGGGCTGGCCGGCTTCGTTTCTCGTATGGTACGGAATCTTAAAAATGTTGACACATCTCTTCCGCCGGTACTGTCTTGGCATAATTATTTGGTTTTCGAGTGGTATAATTAGATTCTGGACAGGTCACTGTTTGAAGCTATATCCTGTTCACTCCGTACTGGGGGGCTCAAGGTCATGTTCTCTGGCCTCGCTCTCCCGTCCTACCTCTCCGAGATGAACGCTGTGTCCAGGTAGGCGAATGGCAAATTTCTCCTTCGCTTAAAAGAGTAACGACAGCGAAATGGCGATAGAGCAAACTATCGTTCAGCCGGCTATTTTAACTGAACGGGTTATCCATAAACCGAAATCATAATTTTTTTTGTCAGTGTATTTTGGGAGTTCCATAATCCTTACTTCTAAAGTTTGGAAGCAAATTTTAAAGTCTAATCACGTCGAAAAGCCTTTTTGCGAAGGACTTAACCTAGCAACAGGTTAGTTCCCAAAAGAAACGAAGTCGGAGATGAGAGGGCAACGTCGTTAGGCTAGTGGCCAGAGTGGTGGGGGGTGGGGCGGTTGCCGGCCGTCCTTGACCGAGTGCAGTGTCGCGCCGCTATCGACCGTGGCGCTGCCGTCGGTGGCAGGGGGGCAGGCCGACGCCGCCGCCGCTATCAGTCGGCGACGGGATATCGCAGTCGACGGCAGGGCGTCCCTCCCACCCCATGGATCCGCCCGGCGACGCAGACAGCCAGACGGCGCTCCGGCCCAGATAATAAGCCACATCCGGCAACCAGGTAGGCGATACCAAACAGCTGGATGCTCTCAACATTTAATCTCTGACTCTCTGAGAATTGCTGTTTCCCAGATTAGTTTCTCGGTTGCAATAGACGCTTTTCATCAATTCCTGTGACAGGGAGATTGAACAAAATGTGTTACACAAAGTTTACCCTGTAACATGGATAAACTATTGCTATTCTACAGAATGCAGCAACAATTTTCTTCAAAACCCTTAAAAAATAAAAGCTTTAAAGCTTTTCCTGAAATTAATCTTTCTTCTTTCAAATGTTTAAAATGTTTTGGAAGATTCTTCAAGACATAATTTCGCAATATCTGACTCCTTTTTCAACAAATGTTAACGACTTGATTTCCTTATTTTTTATTTATTTTTTTACAGTAATTGAGAATTTTACTATTTGTTTCAAATAAGAATTAATTACTGCAAATAATAGTAATTTGTTAAACAGCTTTCTACAGAAAATTCTGCTTTTAGCTCTGATCATAAGTCTTTTTATTCGCATCTTATCTCTGAATACCTTAACCTTATGAGCTTAACTCTATCAGAAGATTGTTGCTATGATACTAAGGAGTTCAAAGAAACAGAATTAGTTGATAATTTCAGCCTATCACTGAAAATAATTCCACAATTTTAACCACCAACCGTCTAAAGAGATTATCTGCGTAGAGATTTATACCACTGTTTATCGTTTCGTTACATTAAGTGTTATAATAATGGACTTTGCAACAACTTAAAAAAAAAAAACAATTCTGAGAATATGTGCCACCACACGTAACGACTTGGCTACCTATGTAAGCGGATGCCTCATTTGTATCATCCATGGAAAGATGGTAAAGGAGAGTATTTTGAAATGTGCTTTACTTCTTAGAAATATTCTTGTTATGGCTGCATTTTTTTTGTACAAAGAAGCTTGTGTGTGCAAATTAAAATATGAGCACTCTTAGCATCATATGGATCTAGCGCAGTTGCTATTGCCAATTTAATAGTAACTGAGATACTGAGTGACAGATAACAGTATGATTGGTTGTCTTGGAAGTAGATTCACGTCGCAAAAATCCTCCGATAAATATTTAAAAAAAACTGCTTTATTAAACATCAGGTTGACGTTTTCCCCAATGTTTATAGTGACACATGTCTCAATTTTTCATAAAGATGCGACGATCGTTTCAGCAACGAAATGCGAGAAGAAATTTATATTGTAAGCATCACTCCGAAAAAGTCTAAGTACTAAATTTTAATATTATGTACTTGCCGAATGAGATTTATTTTGAACGCATGTGTAATAAAGACCACTTATGGTTGCTGAATTATTTTATAGATTGTTACTGAAGTTCAGTAATGCAGGTGAAAACTTCAAGTTCAATGAAAGAAACCTTGAAAACAATATAAACTTCACGTTTATTAGAAAGCGTGTTGCATAGTGGAAATAATATGCTGATGTCCAATCCTACACATTTTATACTGTGCTAAAACACTATCACTGTTTAGCTACGAACTGGTAGATTCCTTTCCCTGAAATTTGTCAAAGGGCGTGATATTGTACTCTGATATAAGTAGGATGTTCATATTGCTTGCAGTAAGTTTATACGTATTAATATTCGTTTTAAGAGGTTGGCAATACAGTGAAATAGAGGAAATATATATGTCTGACACCGGAGGTGTGAATCACTTTGCAATATCTGCAGTGCGCAAAGTGTACTATCTTCGAGGCAGTGAGAATTCTCAGAGCTAGAGCTACGTTTCCAATACCCTCTCACTAAACGTCTTAACTCTAACTTACCAAAGAAGTTTAGAAATGAAAGATAGATATCTTAGTTTTAAGCTGTTGACCGAATTTTAATGACCAATATGAATAGAGCGTGTAACTTTATTTCTAGCATTCCCTTATTTGTACAATATCTTTACAAATAAATAGTAGAAATCTGGTCACTTTTTAAGAGACATTGTAGTTTTTCGCGTTGCGCAACGTTACGGCGCGCTGATACAGCCACCTGGAATTTTATCAACCTATGTTTCATTGTGAGAGTGAAAATTATTCACGTAAACCACGCAGTAATTGGCATCACAGTTGGGGGTCAAAGAATTTCTTTGTTTTATAGACTTTTATTGAATTTCAACTGTGTGTGTGATGGTTACCAGTAACTAAAACATCTTTTGTTCTATACTACATACAACCTTCTGTATTTCGACGTCGTTTCCGTCCCTCTTCAATACTTTTAAGTACATTCAGAATCAGTTGAAATTATCCACATTTTACAGAGGATCATATGTAAGTGAAGTTCGTAGATCATTCAAACCAAGTGTATATGATGGCCTTCTGAAGGAACCATCCCAGCATTCGTCAAGAGTGATTTAATGAATCCATGGAAAATCAAAATCTGGATGGCCTGACCGAAGATCGAACCCGCGTTCTCCCAAATCCCACGTTCGAAGGATTCCCGTCGCTCTGCTAAATCGACCGTAAGATTCCGGTCGAAAACTTAACCGCACAGTGTAGGCTAGAGGTGTCTTGTGCCACAGAGAGGTCTAATCTGCAGGCGCTGCTTTCAGCAGGTATTGCGCGTTTTATAGTGTTTGTAGTCTGTCGGAGACTGTTTGTTTATGTTATACGGTGAGTGTGCTGGAAGAGATAGGAGGTACAGTATTGATATATGGTACTGTTGTTCCTTAGAAATTTTTCCAGTAGTAGACCCGTTAGTGTAGGGGCAAGAACACTGGCCTTACACCAGTTCAAATATTCTCTCAGTAATGGGAGGCTTTAATTATACGGTATATTGTCTATACCATTTAGAGCAATCACACTATTTCTGTACATAGTTGCTATGAGATTAGAATTGCTCTTCGTTAGAAAATTGTATTTCAGTGTATTTCGACGGTTTAATATTTATAGTGAAACGTCTTTTATAAAATTTGATCTGATAATTTATAAAATCTTGTATAAGGTGATGTATTTTTGATGTTTGTGTTCAATAGCCAGCAGAGTTCTACCGGCAATTAATGTGAAATAACATTCCATCCGAAGAAGAATCTATTAAAGTTTTGTTTTTTGACACCAGCTCCAGCATGAACTATTAAGAGAAGAAACAATAGTTGGTATTTAGAGGTATTTACTGTGCTGTGAATATGAGACTCGGTGTACCAGGAGATGAAAAATTCTAGGAATCTGCTATAATTTTCGCCTTCTGAAACAATTCGGTAAAGATCGGTAGTGGTAGAGGGGGAAAGGGACAGTGTCTTCGCGTTCTACCAACAGCGAAAGAGTAGCATGACCATCAATATCCAAAGGGCTCCAGTGACGTCGAAACATTAAGATCTTATTCTAAGCAGAAATTTTACACCGTTAGTATCATTATCATTATTAGTTTTCTGCCCTAAAGTAGGTTTTCACATGGCTGTTCTTATTCTCTCCTTTCTTCTGCACTCCTCTTCATGTCCATGTAGTTTCAGTTCCCTTTGATGTTATCTGTGATCTTGTACCTCCATTTTTCTCTCACTCTCCTCCCATCAACTAGTCCTACCAAGGCGTCTTTTAACAAGTACTCCCCTCTCAGTGTCCCATCCAGTTCTTCTTTCTTTCTTTTATGATTTGGAGTAGTTTTCTCCTCTCACTGACCCTTTCCAGCACTTTACTCCTTTTTTCCATCCATCTTATCTTTTTTTCTTATGGCTTTGTGCCTCGTTGACGTCGAGGTCATTAAAGGCGGGAAAGGACTGAGGACAAGGAACGGGAAGAAGTTTGGCCATGGCCTTTTTGAAGGAAGCATCCCGGCATTGGCCTAGAGTGTTTTAGGTCCAGCTTATCCTCTCCATTCTCCTCCACATCCACATCTCAAACGCTTCTATTTGTTTTTCATCTGCTCGTCTCAGTGTCCACGTCTCTGACTCACAATGAGAGACATTGCATTCCAAACATCTGCCAAGTCTTTTCCTCAGTTAATAATCGCCTTTTCGTATTAAACTCTTCCTTCGATACAGGAATACGAATTTTTACATCTTGGTGGCATCTCAAGTCCTCAGTGATTGTAGTTTCTAGACATTTGAAGTATCATAAAGGAATGGTATATTCCAGTAGAATATATGTCACTAAGGACCCAACAAAATCTACAACTTCTTGAAAAGATGCTTGAGAAATATACCAGGAGAATGGCAGCAAAATATGACACAAACGCGGAGCTTTGAGAAATGGTCAGTCAGAAACCGATAGAGGAACAAATCAAGAAGAGGAATTGGAAATTGACTGATCATACCATTAGGAAGTGTGTACTTTCTATTGGAAAGGAACCCATTAGGCCGGAGGAAATAAGGAACACCTCGGATAAAGTGGGAGAGATCTGTACACCGGAATCAAGATGTGGCGAGGAGCAAAATGAATGGAAACATACAGAGTGCAGTGGCAACCAATCTAGGAAGCCATATGTTCCACTGGGAACTAAGGGATGTGATCATGACTTAGCTGTCATCCAGGATACTCTCAGATACATTCGTTAATACAACAAGCAAGTGAATCACACAGTTACCCAGGGTGTTTAAAAGGAGAAATAACCTGTCTGTACAACATTCTAAACCACACCTGTTAAATTTTGTAATGGTTTGTTGCAGTGCTATTGCTCTAGGCCGGGTTTATCGAGCGCTACATAGGGTACTCTGGAGGCTGTGTGACGTATTGCCACGCAGGGACAATGCGTGAGCTGATATCTCAATGCAGCAGAGAGTTGCTTACATAGTTCAATGATCACCTAACGCTGTGTGCGAAAGAACCCTGACACAAATCCTTCATCCTCCAAAATTCATCATATCGCTAACGGCCTAATAGTTGCAATTCGTAATCGTGCGCTAAAACTATTGTTGGATCTTCTAAGAAATGACAGGCCGGTTAACAGCACACAATTTATCTTCTTTAATCTGATGACAATTGTCGGTCGATGAAAAATACAGTATTTTTTTAAGCGTTCAGTTGAATTTGTGCGACTTGAGGTAAGAAAAGAGACGAGTATGTTCCTGGTTTGTCAGTTGTTGTTCTGATAAGGTGACAGCTTGGGAGAATGTCTGGAGTATTTTTCTCCACATATCACCATGTGAGATATCAGGATATTTGCGTGCCAGTCGAAAATAAAAAACAAAATTATTTACTATGAGGCACCTAAATGAATTAACTTCATTTCGAAATATGTGAGAAGTGTATTAATTTCGAGTAATGTTTTTAGTCAATAACAGAGATTCAAATCGCTATTCACCAATAACAGTTCATAGTCAACCTGGTCTGTAACAGAAATTTCACTTACTGATTAATCTTTCAGATGGCCTTAACTATCAACTTGCCTTCCACAGAGAAGTCACCCCTAATATACGAGTACATCAATCCTTCATTGGAATCACTTTCGATTTTTGACGCACGTGGAAAATTTTACGTTTTCTTAAGGATGGTAATGGAAGGTAGATCAAAACTGCAAAAGCTTAAGTGTCTAATCTAAAATAACTAACTGGTACTTAAGCTTTCACTAAATGGAAAAAAATTACTTTATGTTAATTATATTATCTTTCTATTATTTCTCACAATTATTATTTACCATTAAATTAAGCGAGCTGACATCTAGGTGTTAAGGCGTGATTTTCATAGGTTGTCATTTAAATTCCTGGTATTTTTATAGGCAGTTAATGTGCCTTTCACATTCAAGAAAGCATACTTTGTGTATCCTCGGTGGTTAGGATTTCACGTTAAACTGTAGGCTGACCCACGACAGAGGCGGGTTGAGAGGCAAACAGAAACTCTGTCACAGGTCGTTATTATGCAGTAATTTAGATTGTCTTCATGAAACTATGATTCTGTTATAGATTTTTTTAAATTAACCAAATCAAATATTTACCTATTTCTAGGAGATCTATGTTTGACAGATGTTATTCTAAAATACTGTGAAACTCCTAGAACTTTTAAACTACGCAAAAGCTAAGAAATTGTATGTAAATAAACTCTAAGTAAGGTATTAGTCTCCGTATTTTTTTTCCGTATTTAAAATCATTTAGTGAAATACGGTATCGCGTCTTTAGTTTCACAAGCACACTGAGTAATTCCTACAGGTTATTCGGAGGCTGTAATGGGATTCCACCAAGCATGTCATTACGTAGGCAGTTACACGCAACAAGAGGGCGTGTCAAATACGTGGAGCACGCAAACAATCACTTACCTCTTGTTCAATGACCTCTGCGTTCAAGTGAGGACATGAAAAATATATAAAACACAGTAACCGATACAGAAAATATCCACAATCTTCAGCTGGAATCATCATCAACACTAGTAAAAGGCTAAGCTTGGGCGTTGTGTTATTGTGTCACATTGTCATCGTGGCCGTAGTGGTGACGTCACGCTGCCGGCCTTTGCTGGTGGGCTACAACAGCCAGAGATGTCACTACCAACTCGAGGTTATGCGCGTTATTTAATAACATATTTATTCAACTAAGCATTCCCGGATAAATTACTTGCCAAAACACTGAAATAAACATATGAATTTTATTTCAATTACGATATTAGTTATTAGTTGCTTTTATTTATTGATATTCCTTCGATGTAGACCTTTTACTTAAATTATATACCCAGAGATATGTAAGATAAAAGATTTAATTTTCTAGAAGTAATGTAAGAGAAAGTTTTGATTAGATTCAAACTTAGCCTGTGTAAGAGTGACAACGGGTATTTGACGTTGCAGCCGAGGGCATGATAATTTAAGTTTTTCTCTTAAAAAAATAATGTTACTGGAAACCTTACTTCATTCGCATGAATGTAATTCCATATTTATTACGAAATATGTCGTCTGGTTAAGGGGATTAAAACTAATATTACGTGCCACAACCTAAGTTATTAAGATTTATTTTGCTTTGTTTTCATTGACGCAATATTACTGACGTTATTTTAGGCGCATCTAAGTAGTTACAACCGTATCACGATGTAAACGACAATAGAAATATGTGAGATATTACAAAATCATCGTTATTTAGTAACAATTCTATTTATTTAAACAAATCGGAAGAAATGATTTATCAGAACCCTCCGCTAAAAAGGTCATTTTTGACCTGCTTACAGACTAGTGATTGATAATAAGTATAACGTCTAAAAGTGGTGAAAACTGTCCCGGTTTAAAACTGGGATTTATTTAACCGCGAAGGACAGCAAGCAAAGTTTTTGAGGGCTATCATTTTGACACAAAATTACTTACCGTTACCAATAAACGTACGTAATTGAGGTAATGAGAAACTTGCACTGATTTCAATGAATGTATTTACTAACCTCAGTGATTAAAATGGCTGCAAGTCATCAAGAATTGTGGACCTCATGTAACACCCTTCTCACATGTGTAACTATTTTTTAAAATTATTTAACCATTAATACCAGGTCTTCATACTCAACCTAAATCTGTTTGATAGTTATAAACACAGAAAACAAGGTTGAAATTGTAACAAAAATCTGTACTCTTTTAATATTATAAATTACTTTTGTGATGTTTTAAGTAAGTTTTGTAATTATGGATCGCTATTACACTTGCCGAAAATGTGTAGGATACTTGTGTACACAGTTCACGTATCGCTACGTTTTCGTTGGTTCTATGGAATGCTGCGATGTGACTGTCGGACGCACTAGCCTTCCATCGAGAGTATCCCAATTGTGAGCGAATTCATTTATGCCTTGCTATTCCACTTTCACCTACAGGACTTTCAATAAAGATGACTGTCTCTGCCCATTATCTTGCTATACGACTTCTGGCCCATTGAGTAAGATTTGCGGTCTTCACGCAACATAATGGCGAGTTTTGCCAGCAGTGATCCTTGGTAAGTGTGCAGTGATGTATGCTCGTGGTGTGTATAACTACAAGCTTCATTAAAAAAAAAAAAAAAAAAAAAAAAAAAAATAGCTCCGGTACAACGTCAAATTTATTTTAAAAGTAGAAATTTCATGTTTTCAGCTAAGTAACAACCAGGGTATTACGTACACAGCAATGGTGACTACATGAACTTACAGTTGTTTCATAACCACCTGGTCAAGATAGTAAATAAGAACTACCTCCGTTGCTTTTAGGCTGTACCAAATGGTGAGTATAAATGTTCGGAATTATTTCGCATTATGTATATTGCTCGTAAATTTTTCTTTATTTTGCGTCAGTTAGAATCCCTGTCTCGGCGGGGATTTTCATAGATTTTTAACCCGACCTTCATCTCTCGTCTGTGTCGTGAAGTACGCTAGAACGCTTCCGTGGTTCGGATTCCACGTTAAACTCTAGGTCCCCTGTACCCGGCAGGTTTGCCG
This sequence comes from Vandiemenella viatica, assembly GCA_031002005.1. Lineage (NCBI taxonomy): Eukaryota > Metazoa > Arthropoda > Insecta > Orthoptera > Morabidae > Vandiemenella > Vandiemenella viatica. Next base: position 378,848,150 of record CM061920.1, read on the forward strand.
GGTTAGGTTAAAGCGGCTACGACAGGAGAGGAATGCGCAGCTAATAGAAACACTGTCACCAGGTCATTCCGACCACACAGAATAATAATAATTATTATTAATAATACAAGGTGCGTCTGGCATTTTAATTCTCAGCCATGTAGCCATCTAGCCATTCATCCGTAGTTTTACACTTCTCAGTGAAGTGAACTACACTTAATGGTTCCTTGAGGTTTATTTCTATGTACACAAAACAACTGGTAACAATAACAAATGTGGTACAGTTAGCGGATGACCGTCGAGAAATTTAGCCTGGTCCTGATCCGGGGTAGAGAGAGACGGCTTCTACTTCTCGCGAACTTCCGGTGGTCTTCTGTAGTTGAAGCTGGTTCCGCGGTCAGGCCGGAACTGGCGGTGGAGCGGCCGGCTACGCTTATATAGGCGGCCTGGCGCAGGAATTCCGTTGTGTGGTAGTACGGCGACCTCTGTAAGAAATAGTCCCACTTAGCTTCTAGATGATTCTATTTGTTTTCCTGGTTTGTTTTGCACCTGTTTGGAGTCGTATATGTATCCCGGCGTGCAGGCGCGTTGTGTGTGAGGTCTGCCTGGCAGGGGCCTTTACTGGCAGACTGAACATACCTCCCTCCCGGGGGGGGGGGGGGTGGTGGAAGCGATGTCTGCGACGTCTGCGACGTCTGCGACGTCTGCGAGGTCGTCTGCCGCGGCGCCCTGGAGCAGACTATGAAGGCTACCTCCAGGGGAGTACGGAGCTGTTTCCCTGGCGATGCGTGCCGACCTGCGTCGTGGTGCAGGTTGTGGTGGAGGTACTTGTGGAGCTAACGGCAATCGGTTCGTCGGCGTCGATGGCCGGGGGCTGTACGGGGGGCGCTGAAGATGGTCCCCGCAGGTGGTCGAGAGGCTGCGGCTGAAGGGTGTCGGAGCGACCGACAGGTTTGTGGCGTCGTTGGTGGCGCTGTAACTGTCCCTGAGCAACGGTTAGACGGCAGGAGTGGTGGAGGTGGCAGGGAAGGAGAGGAAGAAGTGGATGGCCGTGCCGTGGTGGAAGAGGACGGTGCCGTGGGGTAGCGGGGAAGTAGTTGGTTTCGATGGCGTCGCACTATCCGGCCATCCAGGCTGACGTCGAACAGTTGGCGGCCCCGGGGCCGCTGGATGACCCCCGGAAGCCAAACCGGCCCGGGAGCCAAACCCGCGGGCCCAGACTAGGGAGCCCGGGGTGAAACGGAATGGGCCCGAAGGTACCTGTACTTTGGGCGGGGGTAGAGGAGATGGAGGAGAGTGCGAGGTTGGCGGCCATGCAGCAATTCCGCCGGGCTTTTGGCCCCCACTGGAGTGGTTCGATAGGAACTGAGGAAGAGTGTCAATGCCTCTTCGAGT
>CM061920.1:378850523-379219268 GCA_031002005.1 Vandiemenella viatica
ATCTGTTATTGGTGGCAGTATCTAAAAAACGATAAAAGAACACATGCAATCATGCAGTTTTTTGTTTATTCGTTGGTGGAGTTAAATTTCAAATGTTGTGCAATTTATAACTGAATCGATAAAATCTCTTCAGATTAAAAATACATGACATGGTATATATATATAAAGTTTTGAGATTTTATGAAAAATCACTAGAAGCATACACATTTACGAAAATATTTTCTTTGCTTTAAGATATAAGAGCAAAATAAATCAAATTAACCCAACACAGCAAACAGTATATTTTTAGGTCACATTTTCAGTATTTAGTTATAACATATTTAAATATTATACGCATTTTCTTGCATTGTATCTGCTATTTGCAGGTATTGGTTCACAGTTGTTATCAATTACTCTGATGCGCTGGCTTAGTACAATTCCTGGATAATCCAGTAAACTTTCTCTTGACTCAGAATAGATATTTTATTTTTGAAGTTTGTCGGTCTCGAATATAATAAGCTTATTCACGCTTAGTAGGAGGAGGTCCTGTCTTCTGGGAACAGCCAATCAGCGTTCAGGGATTGCATGACGTCACGAAGTGGTGGGGGGACCTCCCTCCCCTCCCCTCCGGCGGGCTTTTTGAATCAGCCAATCGCGTTCAAGGTCGTATGACGTCACACGTTAGTTCCTCAACCGGCCGCTGGGAGGGCAGCATCTCCCAAGGGTTTAATTTCTTTGGGCGCAGATATTCCACTCCCCTAGGAGAGTGAAAGCTAGCGGGGGAAAACCCAACCCTAAGGCGTATTTGAACAGGTGTCGACATGTACGTACTTGCTCGGCCGCCGAGACCCTGTTGCGACATGTGCGATAACTTGCATAACTGTCGCTAGAGGTCAGCACACGGTAGAAGACATTTGTCGCTAGATGGAGCGGGTGTAGCAATATGCGTGAAATATTTCGATGTTTGCGAAGCCACTCGCGTGTTTGACCGGGAGTCCGACAGGTTACGAAATGGCTCCAAGGGAAGCACATTATTCATTCGCCATTATGAAAGCATAGCTGGGTGGCGGACAAAGAAAGTAGGGCGTCCAACACAGCGTTCGTATGATTGCAGAATTTTGTACAGAGTCTCAGGCTTGCAGCGAATTTCGTATGCATTTGTTCAGGTGTCCTGCTGTCGGTAAGGACGTAAATCATTGCAATTTTACTAAAAAAAAAAAAAAAGTCCACATCAACGGATATTACGTGAACAGACATCGGTAGCGTTGGGGCTAGGTCGCCGGTTCGAGTCCGGCCGCGGTGTTTTTATTGAAAAAGCCGTTCCAACTCGTCAATTTCCAAATCAAAATTTTAGTTTCCATACCTAGAGAGGATACCTGCCTTGAATAAAAAAAGCATAAATGTTTCCTTTTAACGTTCGATATGGGGAAAAAAACCGTCATAAACTCCAGATATAAAACCGAGGAAGAATTCTATGTGTACCTGTTTTCATGAAATTATTTAGCGTTCTTGCCTCGCATTCGGGAGGACGGAGGTTCGAATCCCCATCCAGGCATCCATGGTTTCCCAAAATCACTCCAAGTGAATGCCGGGGATGCTACCTTCAAAAGGCCATGACCGAATTCCTTTCCCGTCTCTAAAGACCACGTTGTTAGAGAGACATTAAAAAAAAAATCGACTGCCAAGGTGCAAAGTATCCCGGTTTCCGATATTTGGCGCGGCATGCAGGGCGACTGCCGCGTTCTTGCCTCGCATTCGGGAGGACGGAGGTTCGAATCCCCATCCAGGCATCCATGGTTTCCCAAAATCACTCCAGGTGAATGGTGGGATGCTTCCTTCAAAAGACCATGACCGAATTCATTCCCATTCCTTTCCCGTCTCTAAAGACCACGTTGTTAGAGAGACGTTAAAAAAAAAAAATCGACTGCCGATGTGCATAGTATCCCGTTTCTAGGGCGTCCAACACAGCGTTCGTATGATTGCAGAATTTTGTACAGAGTCTCAGGCTTGCAGCGAATTTCGTATGCATTTGTTCAGGTGTCCTGCTATCGATAAGGAATTCAGGTTGCGCCATATGCTCATTGCACTGCAAAACCGCCCCAGCGGGATACATAGAAATATTTCAGCATTCACTTCGGTTCAAGAAGAAATTATTACGAGATGAGAATAATTATTATATGTCAGTTTTCGTAGTACAAATCTAGGAAACATTTATGGTAGCCCAATCACTCGTGTTTTCAAAACGAAAATCGAAAATTTTGTTTTCATTCTGGGTGAACAGATAAACTGCTTGAGTCTTTGTATTTAATTAAAAAATAGACCATGTGAAAGCGTAACTTTTACGTTTAAAACGTGATAATGAACCATGGAATGTCCTGACATAGCTCAAATTCACATCTATACAATGCAGTTCTGATATTCGAATTTGGCAGAGGGTGCTTTGCACAAAAAATAACCCTACAGACATTTATGAAGTGATTACATGTTAATCTCTCGACTGATATCAAACCAATCAGCCAGTAATTTTTTCCAGCCTGTCTTTGGACAAGAGCCCACTTGAAAATATTTGTGACAAAGCCTTTCCCACACCAAGGCTATAAAAATCAAAGTTTCTAATTTGACCATGGAATGGAACGAGGGGAGAAAGAATTCGTATAAGCACCAGTACAGCACATTATTTCTCTAATCTCTGCTGTCACTGGTATAAAAAAAATATTTCATCACACTCGTAATTTTTTGCCAACAAGCTCAAACCTATATTGTCTGTCTAGTCCAGACCAATCTATGTATCAATTCTGTAATGTTTTCGTAAGCAATCACAAATTGAGTGCCCTTAGCAATCCCTTGTGATACATCAGTGATTGACTAGAAACAGAGAGATATATGCTGTGCCATGTACTTACCCACCTTTAACTGTATTTTACAGCACAGCAAGTATGTTCCAGGAACGAAACATCGTTTGTTAATCTTACTAATTTCACCCCTGCCCTTTGTGATAAAAATCGAGTCAGTGTAAGGCAGTGCTAAGCACAGAACATGCTGATTCGTCATAAAATGCCTGTGACCAAGGTGGAGATACTCCCTTATAGAAGAAATCCAGTGCCCACTTCTACTGATATTCTATTCCTAATTCTTTCACCAAGATCCACCCCTAGCCTCATCACCAACATACCCACAGCACTTCCTCAAACCACCTACTGTTTTTCCAATGATTCCCAATCCAACCCCTGATCAGTTACAGACAGGGTTACCTTCTGTTCGTGCGTTAAAGTAAACCAAAAATTCGAAATTCTCCTAATCAGTAGCCAGGTACCAAAATGTTCACTTAAGGTGGTTCTACTGCAGTTTTCCAGGAAAATTCTCCCTTTTTCCAGGAAATTATTTTTCAATAAATCAGGACCCAGGAGAGTTCTCCATTCGGTTTAAAATGTTCCCATCTAACGCCAACCTTCGGATTCAGGACCAAGTCTGACATTTGTTTGTAATTGCATGCTTTGTTCAAGTAACCACGATAGAGTTATCATAATGCTCTTAGCTAAATAGTTTCTTGGTCATCAAACAGACATCATAACCCACATTTTTATAGAAGATCCCCACACATCGACAAGTATCCAAAACGTCACCATAGGTTCTAATACGCCTAAGATAGTGCTCACACCTGAACTGTTAGGTCAAAGTGGGTGTTTAGATATTTTTTCCACTCAGACCTCATCACCTAAAGTCTAATGCGAGATTGTGGTCATGGTCAACTTAGGCTCCATACACCACTCAGAATTATTCCACCAATATCCATTCTAACAGCATTATACGCCACCTACAGCCCCTCAACACTCTTCCTATCTTCCAATGACATCCATACAACACCACACAAGCAATGGTCTGACTGTGGGTTTGTACCCAAGTCCTTCGCTTCTCTGGTACATCACCCCTCTCTGTTAAATGATTTTTATGTAGTGAGAATCAAAATTCACATGCCAACACAAACGGCAGTAAACTGTAAAGAGCACATCGAAATGGGAGATTGTCTAAGCCCTGAAACAATGGTTAGAAGCACACGTTGATAATTCTATAACCATATATTTTAGACTCAAATCCACAGAGGAATGACACACGCACACACTTGTACATGCATACAGCAAGGTCGACAGAACTAACAGCAAGCATCACGGAAACGATGAAGTGGGGGCAGAATTGTTCGTTACAACTGATTAACTGGACAGAACTATCGTTACAAAAATCATCAGACAGACGAGTTACTTACGCTTACATGCACAAAGAGAGACGCAGATACACATGTCCAAGACTACACAATTACCGGTACCAATCATGGAAACATAAAAGTGGTGTATTACTCTCTTGCCTCATGACTGGCTGAAAAACAGAAGTCTCCTACATATCATCAGCCTGGCGAGATAGAAGGTGTGCAAAAGATGGCATGTTTTCACCATAAACCTAAGTGTTTATACCATAAATAGTGTTCATCGCGCCCCAGTTGATTATATTTACCGTCAACACGTCTCTCCCACACCGCAACCCTTTCTACCATTCAGTAAAAAAGTGACTGCAGGTACCATGAGTTGCAATAGACACTTGACTATCAGATCTCACCCCACAATCCATACATCTCAATACACTAGTCACAAACAAACATAAGTGGAGGGACAGCAAAATCATTCGTCCAGACAGACGTGTTTATAGAAGGTACTTACCATATTTACACATACAGACACAGAGAGAGAACGCACAAACACTCACATTTCCATGCCTTCAGCGAGCTAGACACAAACATCCAGCCCCAATCATGGCGACGAAAAAGTGGGGTAGAACCCCCATGGCTCATAACTGACCAAAAAATCATCAGTAACATATGTTCCCAGGCACCATACTCTTCACATCAACATCATCTCATTTATTTCACACTACAGACCTCACTACCATCCAGTATCATGTGTGCTAGGTACAAAACTGTTCTCACCAACACGCTATCCAACACAAGCTTTTTCTGCCATTCAGTAACATGTGCTCCCCATGTACCACGAGTAGCAGTAGACACTTGGTCATCAGACAGATACCATAACTCCCATATTCATACTAGGTCTCACCCACAAATCCATATGTCACCTCACACAAGCATAAGTGCAGGAACAGCACATCATACATCCAGAAAAACGAGATAAGGAAGGTATCACCACATTTACGCAAAAAACACACAGAGATAGAGATGCATACACACGTACATTTCCATGCCTAAAGCGATCTCGACTCAACAACTAGCCCAATCATGGCAACGAAAAAGTGGAACACAACACCCATGACTGCCAAAAATCATAGAAAGACACACACACACACACTCACATGTCAATGCATTCACACAGTTCCATTCATCACCACACATAACTGGAGGAAAGGGACTGAACATGCTAGATCCAAACTGAAGAGTTACAGGATGTGTGAAGTTTGAAATCACAGCCACATCTCGCCCACACCGCAACCCTTTTCTGTCATTTAGTAATATGTGCCCCCCATGTACCACGAGTAGCAGTAGACACTTGGTCAGCAGACAGATATCATAACTCCCATATTCATACTAGGTCTCACCCACAAATCCATACGTCACCTCACACAAGCATAAGTGCAGGAACCAGCACATCATACATCCAGACAAACGAGATAAGGAAGGTATCACCACATTTACGCTAAAAAACACACAGAGATAGAGACTGCATACACACGTACATTCCATGCCTAAAGCGATCTCGACTCAACAACTAGCCCAATCGTGGCAACGAAAAAGTGAAACAGAACACCCATGACTGGCCAAAAATCATAGAAAGACACACATACACACATCACACTCCATGTCAAAGCATTCACGCAGTTCCATTCATCACCATACATAACTGGAGGAAAGAGACCTGAACATGCTAGATCCAAACTGAAGAGTTACAGGATGTGTGAAGTTTGAAATCACAGTCACATCTCTCCCACACCGCAGCCCTTGCGGTCATTTAATAACATGTGACCCAGGTACCATGAGTTACAATAGACACTTGTCTATCAGACGGGTATCATAACCTCCACTATTCATACTAGGTCTCACCCACAAACCCATACGTCTCCACACAAGCACAAACATATGGGAGGAACAGCAATTCATACGTCCAGATAAATGAGTTTAAGGAAGGTATCACCATACTTACGCATACAGACACAGAGAAGACGCACACAGCCATATATCCATGCCTACAGCGAGCTCAACACAACAACCAGCCCAATCATGGCAAAGAAAAAGTGGGACAGAACCCCCATGGCTCAAGACTGACAAAAAAAATCATCATTAACATGTGTTCCAAGTAACAAACTCCTCACATCAAAATCATATCATTTAACTCACACTACAGACCTCTCTGCCATTCAGTATCGTTGGTAATATGTACAAAGCTAATTTCATAAGTTACCACATACATACAAGTAATTGCAGGAAAGGGTCCCGACACACGACATCCACACTGAGGTGTTACATGATAGGCAGATGATAGCATGTCTTTACAATACATCTCAGTGCTCACCACACATACTTGATTTTTAATGTGCCATCAGTATAGCTGGTGGCTGGAACTAAGCTCTTGACAATTTTTGGTCAAAAGTCATTTGTTAACAGCAGCTCATCAAAGACAAATTTTGGGTGAACCTGCCCAGGCGGGCGCGGCGGGAGGTGGGCCACCCTTCCTCGCAGCGGACGCGTACATCGTGTTTTAGTAGGTCGGTATACCGGCGCATATTACCGCCTCGAGCGCAATGAAATTCCGGTCTTCAGTGCGGTCCTAAAAATGCGGTTACCGGTAGTAGGTCCCGGTCGGAAAACTCCGGTAAACCATCGCGGTCCGCGCTTTTAGACCGGCGTATTACGGTATTTCTGTCCGCAGTGGGGAAGGGTGGCCCACCTCCCGCCGCGCCCGCCTGGGCAGGTTCACCCAAAATTTGTCTTTGATGAGCTGCTGTTAACAAATGACTTTTGACCAAAAATTGTCAAGAGCTTAGTTCCAGCCACCAGCTATACTGATGGCACATTAAAAATCAAGTATGTGTGGTGAGCACTGAGATGTATTGTAAAGACATGCTATCATCTGCCTATCATGTAACACCTCAGTGTGGATGTCGTGTGTCGGGACCCTTTCCTGCAATTACTTGTATGTATGTGGTAACTTATGAAATTAGCTTTGTACATATTACCAACGATACTGAATGGCAGAGAGGTCTGTAGTGTGAGTTAAATGATATGATTTTGATGTGAGGAGTTTGTTACTTGGAACACATGTTAATGATGATTTTTTTTGTCAGTCTTGAGCCATGGGGGTTCTGTCCCACTTTTTCTTTGCCATGATTGGGCTGGTTGTTGTGTTGAGCTCGCTGTAGGCATGGATATATGTGTCTGTGTGCGTCTTTCTCTGTGTCTGTATGCGTAAGTATTGTGATACCTTCCTTAAACTCATTTATCTGGACGTATGAATTGCTGTTCCTCCCATATGTTTGTGCTTGTGTGGAGACGTATGGGTTTGTGGTGAGACCTAGTATGAATATGGAGGTTATGATACCCGTCTGATAGACAAGTGTCTATTGTAACTCATGGTACCTGGGTCACATGTTATTAAATGACCGAAAGGGCTGCGGTGTGGGAGAGATGTGACTGTGATTTCAAACTTCACACATCCTGTAACTCTTCAGTTTGGATCTAGCATGTTCAGTCTCTTTCCTCCAGTTATGTATGGTGATGAATGGAACTGCGTGAATGCTTTGACATGTGAGTGTGTGTGTGTATGTGTGTCTTTCTATGATTTTTGGCCAGTCATGGGTGTTCTGTTTCACTTTTTCGTTGCCACGATTGGGCTAGTTGTTGAGTCGAGATCGCTGTAGGCATGGAAATGTACGTGTGTATGCGTCTCTATCTCTGTGTGTTTTTTTTTTGCGTAAATGTGGTGATACCTTCCTTTATCTCGTTTGTCTGGATGTATGATGTGCTGTTCCTGCACTTATGCTTGTGTGAGGTGACATATGGATTTGTGGGTGAGACCTAGTATGAATATGGGAGTTATGATATCTGTCTGATGACCAAGTGTCTACTGCTACTCGTGGTACATGGGGGGCACATATTACTAAATGACAGAAAGGGTTGCGGTGTGGGCGAGATGTGGCTGTGATTTCAAACTTCACACATCCTGTAACTCTTCAGTTTGGATCTAGCATGTTCAGTCTCTTTCCTCCAGTTATGTGTGGTGATGTATGGAACTGTGTGAATGTATTGACATGTGAGTGTGTGTGTGTCTTTCTATGATTTTTGGCCAGTCATGGGTGTTCTGTTCCACTTTTTCGTTGCCATGATTGGGCTAGTTGTTGAGTCGAGATCGCTGTAGGCATGGAAATGTACGTGTGTATGCATCTCTATCTCTGTGTGTTTTTTTGCGTAAATGTGGTGATACCTTCCTTTATCTCGTTTTTCTGGATGTATGATGTGCTGTTCCTGCACTTATGCTTGTGTGAGGTGACGTATGGATTTGTGGGTGAGACCTAGTATGAATATGGGAGTTATGGTATCTGTCTGATGACCAAGTGTCTACTGCTACTCGTGGTACATGGGGAGCACATGTTACTGAATGGCAGAAAAGACGTGTTGGTGCTGATGTGAACAGTTTTGTACCTAGCACACATGATACTGGATGGTAGTGAGGTCTGTAGTGTGAAATAAATGAGATGATGTTGATGTGAAGAGTATGGTGCCTGGAACATATGTTACTGATGATTTTTTTTGGTCAGTTATGAGCCATGGGGGTTCTACCCCACTTTTTCGTCGCCATGATTGGGGCTGGATGTTGTGTCTAGCTCGCTGAAGGCATGGAAATGTGAGTGTTTGTGCGTCTCTCTCTGTGTCTGTATGTGTAAATATGGTAATACCTTCTATAAACACGTCTGTCTGGACGAATGATTTTGCAGTCCCTCCACTTATGTTTGTTTGTGCTAGTGTATTGAGATGTATGGATTTGTGGGTGAGATCTGATAGTCAAGTGTCTGTTGCAACTCATGGTACCTGCGTCACTTTTTTACTGAATGGTAGAAAGGGTTGCGGTGTGGGAGAGACGTGTTGACGGTAAATATAATCAACTGGGGCGCGATGAACACTATTTATGGTATAAACACTTAGGTTTATGGTGAAAACATGCCATCTTTTGCACACCTTCTATCTCGCCAGGCTGATGATATGTAAGGAGACTTCTGTTTTTCAGCCAGTCATGAGGCAAGAGAGTAATACACCACTTTTTTGTTTCCATGATTGGTACCGGTAATTGTGTAGTCTTGGACATGTGTATCTGCGTCTCTCTTTGTGCATGTAAGCGTAAGTAACTCGTCTGTCTGATGATTTTTGTAACGATAGTTCTGTCCAGTTAATCAGTTGTAACAACAATTCTGCCCCCCACTTCATCGTTTCCGTGATGCTTGCTGTTAGTTCTGTCGACCTTGCTGTATGCATGTACAAGTGTGTGCGTGTGTCATTCCTCTGTGGATTTGAGTCTAAAATATATGGTTATAGAATTATCAACGTGTGCTTCTAACCATTGTTTCAGGGCTTAGACAATCTCCCATTTCGATGTGCTCTTTACAGTTTACTGCCGTTTGTGTTGGCATGTGAATTTTGATTTTCACTACATAAAAATAATTTAACAGAGAGGGGTGATGTACCAGAGAAGCGAAGGACTTGGGTACAAACCCACAGTCAGACCATTGCTTGTGTGGTGTTGTATGGATGTCATTGGAAGATAGGAAGAGTGTTGAGGGGCTGTAGGTGGCGTATAATGCTGTTAGAATGGATATTGGTGGAATAATTCTGAGTGGTGTATGGAGCCTAAGTTGACCATGACCACAATCTCGCACTAGACTTTAGGTGATGAGGTCTGAGTGGAAAAAATATCTAAACACCCACTTTGACCTAACAATTTACGACAGTTCAGGTGTGAGCACTATCTTAGGCGTAATAGAATCTATGGTGACGTTTTGGATACTTGTCGATGTGTGGGGATCTTCTATGAAAATGTGGGTTATGATGTCTGTTTGATGACCAAGAAACTATCAGTTAGCTAAGAGCATTATGATAACTCTATCGTGGTTACTTGAACAAAGCATGCAATTACAAACAAATGTCACACTTGGTCCTGAATCCGAAGTTTGGCGTCAGATGGGAACATTTAAACCGAATGGAGAACTCTGCTGACACCTGATTGGTTGAAAAATAAATTCCTGGAGAATTTTCTTGGAAAACTGCAGTAGAACCACCTTAAGTGAACATTTTGATACCTGGCTACTGATTAGGAGAAGACTTTGCGAATTTTTGGTTTACTTTAACGCACGAACAGAAGGTAACCCTGTCTGTAACTGATCAGGGGTTGGATTGGGAATCATTGGAAAACAGTAGGTGGTTTGAGGAAGTGCTGTGGGTATGTTGGTGATGAGGCTAGGGGTGGATCTTGGTGAAAGAATTAGGAATAGAATATCAGTAGAAGCGGGCACTGGATTTCTTCTATAAGGGAGTATCTCCACCTTGGTCACAGGCATTTTATGACGAATCAGCATGTTCTGTGCTTAGCACTGCCTTACACTGACTCGATTTTTATCACAAAGGGCAGGGGTGAAATTAGTAAGATTAACAAACGATGTTTCGTTCCTGGAACATACTTGCTGTGCTGTAAAATACAGTTAAAGGTGGGTAAGTACATGGCACAGCATATATCTCTCTGTTTCTAGTCAATCACTGATGTATCACAAGGGATTGCTAAGGGCACTCAATTTGTGATTGCTTACGAAAACATTACAGAATTGATACATAGATTGGTCTGGACAGACAGACAATATAGGTTTGAGCTTGTTGGCAAAAAATTACGAGTGTGATGAAATATTTTTTTTATACCAGTGACAGCAGAGATTAGAGAAATAATGTGCTGTACTGGTGCTTATACGAATTCTTTCTCCCCTCGTTCCATTCCATGGTCAAATTAGAAACTTTGATTTTTATAGCCTTGGTGTGGGAAAGGCTTTGTCACAAATATTTTCAAGTGGGCTCTTGTCCAAAGACAGGCTGGAAAAAATTACTGGCTGATTGGTTTGATATCAGTCGAGAGATTAACATGTAATCACTTCATAAATGTCTGTAGGGTTATTTTTTGTGCAAAGCACCCTCTGCCAAATTCGAATATCAGAACTGCATTGTATAGATGTGAATTTGAGCTATGTCAGGACATTCCATGGTTCATTATCACGTTTTAAACGTAAAAGTTACGCTTTCACATGGTCTATTTTTTAATTAAATACAAAGACTCAAGCAGTTTATCTGTTCACCCAGAATGAAAACAAAATTTTCGATTTTCGTTTTGAAAACACGAGTGATTGGGCTACCATAAATGTTTCCTAGATTTGTTACTACGAAAACTGACATATAATAATTATTCTCATCTCGTAATAATTTCTTCTTGAACCGAAGTGAATGCTGAAATATTTCTATGTATCCCGCTGGGGCGGTTTTGCAGTGCAATGAGCATATGGCGCAACCTGAATTCCTTATCGATAGCAGGACACCTGAACAAATGCATACGAAATTCGCTGCAAGCCTGAGACTCTGTACAAAATTCTGCAATCATACGAACGCTGTGTTGGACGCCCTAGAAACGGGATACTATGCACATCGGCAGTCGATTTTTTTTTTAACGTCTCTCTAACAACGTGGTCTTTAGAGACGGGAAAGGAATGGGAATGAATTCGGTCATGGTCTTTTGAAGGAAGCATCCCACCATTCACCTGGAGTGATTTTGGGAAACCATGGATGCCTGGATGGGGATTCGAACCTCCGTCCTCCCGAATGCGAGGCAAGAACGCGGCAGTCGCCCTGCATGCCGCGCCAAATATCGGAAACCGAGATACTTTGCACCTTGGCAGTCGATTTTTTTTTTAATGTCTCTCTAACAACGTGGTCTTTAGAGACGGGAAAGGAATTCGGTCATGGCCTTTTGAAGGTAGCATCCCCGGCATTCACTTGGAGTGATTTTGGGAAACCATGGATGCCTGGATGGGGATTCGAACCTCCGTCCTCCCGAATGCGAGGCAAGAACGCTAAATAATTTCATGAAAACAGGTACACATAGAATTCTTCCTCGGTTTTATATCTGGAGTTTATGACGGTTTTTTTCCCCCATATCGAACGTTAAAAGGAAACATTTATGCTTTTTTTATTCAAGGCAGGTATCCTCTCTAGGTATGGAAACTAAAATTTTGATTTGGAAATTGACGAGTTGGAACGGCTTTTTCAATAAAAACACCGCGGCCGGACTCGAACCGGCGACCTAGCCCCAACGCTACCGATGTCTGTTCACGTAATATCCGTTGATGTGGACTTTTTTTTTTTTAGTAAAATTGCAATGATTTACGTCCTTACCGACAGCAGGACACCTGAACAAATGCATACGAAATTCGCTGCAAGCCTGAGACTCTGTACAAAATTCTGCAATCATACGAACGCTGTGTTGGACGCCCTACTTTCTTTGTCCGCCACCCAGCTATGCTTTCATAATGGCGAATGAATAATGTGCTTCCCTTGGAGCCATTTCGTAACCTGTCGGACTCCCGGTCAAACACGCGAGTGGCTTCGCAAACATCGAAATATTTCACGCATATTGCTACACCCGCTCCATCTAGCGACAAATGTCTTCTGCCGTGTGCTGACCTCTAGCGACAGTTATGCAAGTTATCGCACATGTCGCAACAGGGTCTCGGCGGCCGAGCAAGTACGTACATGTCGACACCTGTTCAAATACGCCTTAGGGTTGGGTTTTCCCCCGCTAGCTTTCACTCTCCTAGGGGAGTGGAATATCTGCGCCCAAAGAAATTAAGCCCTTGGGAGATGCTGCCCTCCCAGCGGCCGGTTGAGGAACTAACGTGTGACGTCATACGACCTTGGCCGCCATTGGCTGATTCAAAAAGCCCGCTAAGGGAGGTCCCCCCACCACTTCTTCGTGACGTCATGCAATCCCTGAACGCTGATTGGCTGTTCCCAGAAAACAGGTCCTCCTCCTACTTCCAGGCTACTATCACATTCAAACGCCCGTGGTCTGCACTTGGTAGTTCTGGCTGCAAGTTGAAATATAAGGACACACACATCTTTGGTAGAAAAAGGAAAATGTCCTACGTTGACCAATATCAACCACCATATCTCCCTCATCCCCATAGCTTCCGACATCTAATCACCATAGCACACGATAGGAGACTCGATGCTAACACCAGTGATTTGCGCTATGTAGTTGTGGCAGCAAAATTAAATATACGGACACATGTGCCTTTGGTCGAAATACGAAAATATCCTTTATCGACCAATTTCAACCACCATATGTCCTACAACCTAACAGTTATTGAAATTCGGCCAACGTTGTGTACGATCGGTGAATGTATGCTCTACCACGCACAAACACCAGTTATCTGCGCTAGATAGTTTTGGCTAAAAAATACATACGTCTTTGATAGAAATATGAAAGTGCCCCAGATCGACGACTATCAACCATCTTATCTCCTACACCCAGATAGCTGCCGACATCTAACCACCATAGTGCACGATGGGAGGCTTGATGCTACAGCCAAACACAAACACCAGTGATCTGCGCGATGCAGTTCTGGCAGCAAAGTGAAATATACGGACACACATGTCTTTGGTCGAAATACGAAAATATCCTTGATCGACCAATTTGAACCACCATATCTCCCACACCCTCACAGCTTTTGAAATTCGGCCAATGTTGTGCACAATCGGTGAATGTGTGCTACTACCACGCACCAACAGCAGTGATCTGCGCTGGATACTTTTGGCTAAAAAGTGATACATAGGGACACACACGTCTCTGGTCGAAATGTGAAGGTGCCCCTGGGAGACCAACTTTAACCGCCATATTTCCCACACCCTCACAGCTAACGGCATTCGGCCAACGTTGTGCCCGATAGGAAACTCCATGCTAGTATCACATACAAACACCAGTGATCTGTGCTAGGCAGGGGCTGCTGAAAGGTGAAATATAGGTAAACACACGTCTATTTTACATATATATATATAGATAGAACTATTTAAGTGTATGTTTATCCTAAAGGATGCAAAAATTCCTTATTCAGGCATCTAGATTTAAGTTTTCGTGGTACTCCGAAATCCCTCGAAGCTAATGGATACTTTCTTCGAAATTTCCTTCTTGTTTCTAGAACAAGACCTTCAAACCAACTCTAATTAACTTCTCGTCAATAAGCCATGTTTCTTCATTCATTGCTGTCCATTCAATACAGTACAGTTACATTGCAGACATACGTAACTGAAGCTCCCTTCTATTCCCTCTTCTTTTGATGTATGCATCACAGATCTGACTAAAGAAAAATATGTTTTGTGTCTCCTAAATGAACGGTTTAAAAAAGTTTAGCATATCTGTATGTCTCTGCAGGCCACACTGAGCTGGTATCCAGTATCCCTCTTCACTAATAAATCAGCTGTTCTCATTTCAATAGCCTCTGAGGTAATTCTGTTCCAAAAATCCCTGGCACGGGCCGATTCTTGTTTCTTCCAATTCAAATATATACTCCTCTTGAATGCACACAGTGATCAGTATATTAAAGTAGCAGCAAGCGGGAAGAGGCAGAAGAGTATATGACGTCACCACCTAGGTTCCGCATTTGTCATCGAACATTTCCTCGGCACCGGCGAAACAAATATTTATCACGCCAGAGTTATTACTATGGTTGGAAGTGAGGGCGGATATTGTTTCCCTGCAAGCCCAAGAGCATACCATTACAACGCCGTGAAACGCTTAGATCTTATATTTGTATATGGTCCATACCAAAATTCTCTGTAGAAGAGTGATACATATCAGCGAATAATGTTTTCAAGGAAGATTTTAAAAAGAAACAATACTTCGCAAGTCGCAGCAAATTGACACTTACCGACAAGAAAGTAACCCGTATATGATTTTTTACATTTACACTGTTAGCATCACAGCATTGGAGGGGAAAAAAACACCAAGAATCTTTAAAATCCTACTTGTAACTGTCCTGTAACCAAAAAATTAGGTCCGTTGGCAAGTGTAAAACAGCAATTGATTCCCTTCAACTGCTGGTATGTATTGATTCCTTCAAGTGGTTTAAGAATATTTCACTGTCACGTGTATAATAACATCATCAACTATTATGCTAATTAAAACTAATTTATTTCCAAAATAAATTACTGAAATAATTATTTTTATGATCTTTTACGAGAAAAAAACAGAAACGAATGGAAGAAGACAAGTTTTTAAGAATTATGTTTGAAAGCTAAAAAAACATACAGAAAAGAAATGTTTATGGATAAAAAGATTATTTGATGATTTTCATAAATACTCCAAAACCTAAATTCGTCGATTTATGGAATTAAAAATGGAGAATGTTAAGAAAGAATAACTGTCGAACGTGCCAAAAAAGAACGATGAGAAGGGTTTTCCTGAGAAAGTAAGGAAACACATAAAAAAACGTGAGGGCAAAACTAACCAAAAAAAAAAACAACAAAGAAAACAACAAAGAACGACGCCCAATGAAAGAATGAAATAATATCGAGAGCAAAAGAAATTGTATCACACTGTTTATTGTACCTTTTGTATCAGGGTATATCAAAGTATATGTTTTTATTTACTATTCTCGATTTAAATTGGTTTAAATATAAATTTAAGTTAATGTTGTATATTAATTTTTAATTTATATTTCGTGGTGATATGTCATTCGTCATTTAAGATATCTAGTTTCTTTAGATAAAATTTAATTTTATCAAGATTTTTAAATTTTTCTATATATCAATATTTCATTATTTTTTTAATATTTAGGGTATTAGCTCTAAATTTATTTATAATATTTACTTATTTTTATATTAATAGGCTTTAAATCAGGTATTTATTTGATTATGTTTTTGTTCATAAAATTATATAAATCAAAAATAAGATCAATTTTGCTGTAAATTTCACTTATACGCACATTAATGTTCGGACTCTGTACCTTTCAAATGTCCGGAAACAAAATAAATAGCAGTTTTAGATTGTTCGCTGATGATGCGGCCATTTATAGGGTAGTATGGAATTTGACCGATTGCTTAGAAATTCAGCGCGATTTGGATGTTATTTCGGCATAGTGAAACGAATGGCAACTTATACCAAATTGTAAAAACTGCAAGGCAATGTGCATAACTAACAAAAAGAATCCGTTTGTTCAGAAATCAAAGTAAGCAGTTCAGTTATTGGTATGGTCGATTATTTGAAATATTTTGACGTAACAGTACAAAGGAACATGAAATGAGGCTTGCATATTAATTCGGTCGTAGGTAGAGCTAATTCTTGCATGCGATTCATAGGTCGAATCTTGAAAAATTGTAATGAACAAACAAAGGAGACAGCTTACAAATCTCTTGTGCGTCCACATTTGCACTATTGTTCTGCCATTTGGGATCCGTTTGGTAAGGGGTACAGAGAAGAAGAGAAGAGCCGCTCGATTCGTGACCGCTTGCTACAGTCCTTACGAAAGCATCACACAACTGGTTAGTAGATTGGGCTGGGAGTCTCTGGTAGATAGACGACGTACGTTTCGTTTTAACTTATTGGTAAACATGCGTACACCCACTTTCACTTACGAGTGTAGTGAAATACTTCGTCCACCAACCTACTTATTTGAGTCGCAATGACAGGCGTGATAAGATTAGAGAAATAAGGTGTCGCACTAATGTTTATATGAATTCTTTCTTCTCTCCTACAATTCGGGATTGGAATGCACAGCGAAGAGATTAGTTTTGGTGCTGAGCACCCTCCGCCACCCACAAATTTGTGAACTGCACATTATATATGTAGATATACTTCGAGAGTTAGCAAGTGCAATTTATTAGAATCTTACTATTAATTCAGGTTTTCGTTAATCCATTCCAGGTGCCTGTTGAATACTGATTCTTGAGGTGCGAATTTACTATTTGAGGAAACACTGTTTGACTTACCTTGAGGAGAGGAGCTGGTGTGTAGGATATATCCTAGTCGCCGGTCTAGACACTCTTCTGGAACGCAATGTCTCTCAGCGAGTCGCCCGGAGCGCTTTTAGCTAGGAAGCCCTTCCAGTGGGTGCGATCTCGTTAGCGCAGATCCCCTTATACGAAACTGATTAGTGTGCACACAAACAGCCGCGTGCCGTCAAACCGGAAGCTCTTTACTTGCACCCCTCAGCGCTCGCAACAGGTCACGCCACACCATCGTCCTCATCAGAATTTGACACACAGATCGTATGGTACAACCTTTTCCAGTTTTTGATCGTTGGGTCTTTCTAAGTTTTGTTTATTTTATTTAATATTTAAATTAATTCATGCACCTAGACCAGCTTATCACAAACATCGCCGATTCTTCTCTTCCAATTGCCAATGTTGTGACTACTCACTGATTTGACCAAAAACTCAAGAACCTACTTTTCTATCGACCCCTTCATGGTCCATTAATAAGAGACATAATTTAAACAAAAAATTAAATAAATTTTATTTTACATTCATTATGGTTGTTTTTTCTTTAAATAGCTATATGTGCGCGTGCTCCAAAACTACATTGTGTATCAAACAGTATTGACTAAAATATTTATTTTACAAAAGCGTTACATAAATATAAAATAATAGAAGATATTAAATCATATACGTTATTTGCTTTACGAAATGGTCTTTCATATGGTGTATATAAAATAAATACACAACAGTTCATTTCAAAGAAAGGGTTTTATCTGAAAAATTTTATAGCGTATTATTATCAAATTTTCTAACAAATGATTTGTATAATACTTGGTCTAGTAAACTATCTACCAAACAATTAAATTTGTTAAAATTACTCGTTATGCTTGTTACAAAAACCATGAAATTGGGAACGATATCCAGAAAATATTTCCCATAGCCTCCCGAAATCACTTTTCTTTTTGGGAGCTTTTGAGCTCCCCCATCCTCCCTCCATTTAACCTAAAGTGACTTTTGCCTTGACCTCCTCCCTGTTCAGATGTAATATAGTTTTTTCCTATTAATTCCAGATGACACTTCGTTGTTCTTTTTTTTGCCCGACTATCGACAAAATAATTGCGTATATAATGACCAATATTTTTTTATACACTTTTTTTACAATTATAAATATCCTGAACAAAATATTGACACTAGCCACACATGCAAATTATTGGGAAAACCTCTTTCTTCAGGTGCAGCCAGGCGATACTTTTCTTCTTGAACTGTGACTATATAACACCCTCCTCATGTCATTCATCGCTATTTATTAATTGGAAAAAATAGAAAAAATTCTGTCACCTATAAAACTATTTTTTTTCCTTTCTTTGCTGTCACCTTTCACATTATCGAGAAATAATCCTTTGTTCTGCTTAAAAGATTTCCATATTTCATTAATGGCGTTTTGGATTTTAAAATCTTCTTGGAAAAACATCCGATAAGTTTATTGTGCAGCGCCGTTTCACATCTCGATCATACTTTGCATTTGAAATAGCACTTCAATGAGCGCTAGAATTAAAGATACGCTGCAATTTACTTGACAGAACAAGATTAAAATTATTTTTTCGATGAGCGGTGTGGTGACACGCTGCCGAGCCAACTCTAAACAGCCTTATTTAAAACATCAAGACAATCGCGTTCCACTGGCTGCCTTATCGGGCGAAGATGCGTCATCGGAATAACCGGAGCGGAGCAACCTCACCAGGAGTATCTGACCAATTCACTACGCCCCCGCCGCGGGATTGGATTGGAAGAATCACCCTCTCCCCCTAATCTTTAAGAGGGAGGTCGGACTCTCCTGATGGAGAGGCACCTTTGGATACCGGGAATGTTGCCCGGTGGCCACGGGGAACCTCGTGGCGGCGGTGCTGTCACAGCTGAGGGCGAAGACGTTCCTCAGCTGTTTGACGTAGAATATACGAACTGCCACTGGCGGGAATTTGAGTCTAGTTACTGCGTGCCTAATATTTTTCTTCCAGTCGCAACGCCTAGATAAAAAGCACCGGTCACCTGTCACTCGAGCACTATGACATCAACTTATACGCACGCATGGCAGTCAGTATACACTGTATCTTTATTAATGATATTGATGACAACATCAGGTCTGAATACCTACTCTACGCAGATGACATGAAGATTTACAGAGTAATTAGTAGTGAACAAGACCTACAAATCCTCCAACAAGACATTGACGAGCTTGTGAATTGTTGCAGGAGGAACATGTTAACATTAAATATAAAAAAGTGTGCAGTGATCTCTTTCTCGCGATCTCACAACCAACTGCCTGCAATTTACCTGCTAGACAGTCAAACTGCCCAAACAGTAAAAACAATAAAAGACCTTGGTGTGATTATTGATGATAAACTAACCTTCTCTGGCCATATAAATTACATACCACTTCGTTTATCTGTAGAGTAGGCAAGGAATTCAGAAATACCGAAACATTGACACTTCTGTTCTCAACTTTTGTTAAACCCATACTTGAGTATGGGTCTGTGGTCTGGTCTCCATTCACTGATCAAAACATCAATTGTATTGAAAGAATACAGTGAAAATTTTGTAAATTCTTAATCTATTATAATCATTCTGAGGATGTAATAAATATTAGTGATATTTATCACCAGCATAAGCTGAGTAGCCTAATAATCCGCAGACAAGTGGCTGACCTGTCGTTCTTTTTCAAAGTTGTCAATGGGCTGATTGACTCGCCGGAAATCTTAGCTGACTTTGGCTTTGTGTGCTCAAAGTCTGTGCTAAGAACCAGAAGGCTGCTTGCAGTTGAAAGTACAAACAGAAACTATGTGTACCACGCACCCAGAAATAGAATTGCCAGGTTGGTGAACCTGCACTCATCAGACATTAACTTTTTTGGAGGTTTACTTTCATGTTTTTCAGCAAACATTAAAAAATTACTGACTGATTAAGTTTACAAAATCTTTTTCTTGTGTCTGTCATGCTGTAAATTTCTGTATTTAATCTAACCAATTATCCTTGGCTTGTTTATTGTAAATATTTTTTTGTACAATGCCGATTGGCGTAAATAAATAAATAAATAAATGACAATAATAAATGTCCACATGCTGTTGTGTATCCTGTTTTAAAGGTGATAAACAAAATAAATGAAACACTACGTAGCTTGGGTCCGACCCATCCCCTCCGTTCATGTAGCAAAGCATAGTTTTCTACCTAACTCCTCCCCCTCCCCCCTCCCCCCCTCCCCCCCTCCTTCCTTTCCATCCCCCATTAGAGGTGGAACCTTTTAAAGGAACCATCCCAGCAGTCGCCTGCAGTGACTTCGGGAAATCATTGAAGTTTGGATGGTAAGACGGTAATTCAAGCAACGTCCCTTCCGAATGAGGATTATCAACAGTGTTATATCCCTTTTAATTAGGAGAGCTGGTAGACATTTTTGGGACGGTATTTGAGGCACCGTGAAAATTTGTGTGTAACACTTCTTTTGAATTGTCTAAGTACAAAATCGAAGAGTTGGCTGATGGGTAGCGGATACTAACCGAACTATTAACCTTGAAAAGTTTTATTTTCTTTCAACACTGTGATTCATAAACATTGAAAAACTATATCCGCGGCATGCTGAAGTTTTCAGATAATAGTATTTACACTTGATTTTTTTTTTTAAGACAGATCATTTTGGTGGGACATGTTACCTGCCAGGTGATCGGGAATGTTATACGCAAGCGCGAGTGAGCGGTATATCTTGGGCCGCTCACCCACACTCTTCCAGGTGGAAATATTATTATCTGCAAACCTCAGATATATTTTTTCGATATTTATGAATCACAATTTTGAAAGAAAATATAACTTTTCAAGGTTAATAATTCCCACTCAGTCAGGTCTTTGATTTTGTACTTAGACAATTCAAAAGAAGTGTTACACAAATTTTCACGGTGCCTCAAACCGAGCGTGGTGGGTGAGTGGTTAGCGCTCTGGCCTCGCATTCGGGAGGACGGCGGTTCGAATCACCGACCGTCCGGGCATCGAGATTTGGGTTGTCCATGGTTTCTCCAAATCACTCCAGGCAAATGCCGGGATGCTTTCTATAAAAGGCCATGGCCGAATTTCTTCCCGTTTCTTGTTCCCAGACCCATCCCGCCTCTAATGACCTCGACGTTGACTAGGCGTAAAGCCACAAGTTAAAAAAAGAAAAGAAAAAGAAGGTGCCTCAAATACCTTCCCAAAAATGTCTACCGGCTCTCGGACTATTACTACATAATCTCCGGGGAGGGATTTGTCACGTAACTCATGACCTTGGTGCACAATCTGGCAATTAGGAACCGTGAGTCTCCATCTCTCCTGCCCCGCTGGCCAAGACTCGAATTTGCGGTTTTTATGAGTCTCGAACCGACCACCAAGCCCGTTGGGTGAGCGGTAACGCTCGGGTCTGGCATTCGGTGGGACGCGGGTTCAAATTCCCGTCCAGCCATCAATGGTTTCTCGAAATCAAATCAGGGGAATACCACGATCGTTCCTTCAATATGGTATGACCGTTTTCCTCCCCAATTCTCTTTCGCTTCTAATGGCCTCAATGTCAACGAGGCGTAAAGCTGTAAGAAAAAAAAAAAAAAAAAAAAAAAAAAAAAAAAAATCGATCCAGCTAACGTCGGGTCAGGCGCCATCATGGTGCCTCAACTACCTGATCCAAAGGGTGGGTTGCTCATATTATGGTAATAGTAATATTTAAACTGCTATTATTGCTATAGTGCTATGTTAAACAGTTTTTGAAACAAAGAAACCAGGATATGACATGTCACTCTGTGCTTAAATTACGATATGACGAGGATAATCAGGGTTTAAAAAAATAGTCGCTCATTGTATTTTTTAGCAGGAACAAAATTCAAATTAAATTGGGACCTCTAAGTAAACACGAATGAACCTAAGGTCCAGTTCTTGTCATTTTCTTTCTTATGGATCAGTAATCTGAATGTGGTAGCAATCGTTGTGAGCTGACGAGAACACATTTCTAGAACAACACAGCTAGATATCGGCATCACATTCCCAAAAGGTGTGAAATGGAATTAGCAGGAAATGTCACTGGTATGATGTGTTTTGTTCGTGTGTTAAGGCTAAAACGCATTACTTTAGGGTAAATGCCTCACTAATCCTTCGAATCATACCAAGAAAAATTAACAACCTATATTTCCCTACATCTAGATATTGGACTGCATGTCTGACTTCAAGTGGGCAACGGGAAATACTGTTTACTATATGTTCTATCAGAAAAAAGTATAAAGTAGAACTGGTATGATCATGTCGTGGAATAGTACAGAATCAGCACACAAAACACAAAGACTTACTTCGCCAAATATTTAGCTATTGTTTCATCTTACCAATAAAAATCGGGAATAGATTAACAGTGGAATACAACAGTGTGTGGAAAGACATCCACAAAACGAGTTTTATTTTTATTTTTTATGTAACTAAACATCAACAATCTAAGAAAGTATTTTTCTATGTACGTGTGAATGAAAAAGAACTACACTCAAAAAACTAATTTAATACTGAAATAATGTGCGCCAGCTATATCAGAGGAAATAAGCAGAAGAAAATGAATAGATTTCAAATTAGGGAAACTCGTTTCAAAATGGAATATTCATACCACAATTGCTCATAAAAATGAAATGGAAAAGCTATACTACATTTATTTCTTTTATTACTGGTTGGTGAGGATCAAAGGGGAAAAAATTCAAACAGACATAGTTAAAAAGGTTTATTATGCAATATATTAACAAATTCTCTTGAACGAATAAAATATGACATAGGCCATAAATCTTCTTTCTGGAATTCAAAATGATCACAATGTATCACAATCCAATTGGTTCACTGGAAGTTTAACACAAGCATCTCATCCCATTCAACAACGTGGAAGCTAAATTACTTTTAAGTAAATGGAAAAGTGATGGCAATTATTAAGGTGTCCAGTTACCGTAAAGAACTAGTATTCAAGCAAATTCAGCTAAACATGAGGAGAAGATTTGAAATTAAATTCGTCTGAACTGCATTAAAGTTAACGATGATTCTGTTATTCCATTTCCAGATTATTGAAACTAAGTAACAACTGGAGTCTTTCTTGTTTTTAAGAGAACATCATGGTTTAATTTTATCTTAAGCTGGGTGTATAATCAATTTAAGATAGATTAAATTTCTTGAATATGGACACAAACTTTTAATAATGAGAGAAAATCCTGAACCAGACAGACAAAGCAATTGAATCATTGTTTGGACAACGGATATACAACTCAAAATACATTACACTACATTTGCTATAATTTTCACTGCTGTAAGATCTGCTAATCATAACGACAATACAAATTTTCGACGTTATTTTGGAAACTGTTCTAATGTGCCTGCAGTTACGGTCGGTCTGGTCTATGCATCCTGCTATTTCACTGCCACCTAAACCTATAATTACGGAACGTTTGGAAGCCTTATATTAAAACGATAATCACGGAAGGTGTGTCTTTTTCTGCTTCTCTGGCAGCACTTAAAATTTTCCACTTCTATTTCCCCCTACTTTGAAACAAGTTGAAAATCAGGTGTATTTTATAATTTAATTTTTAAAAAAATCCTTGTCACTATTTTATTTTTTTCTTCTCACAATTCACACTTAGAAATAATAATTAACAATGTAAAAAGTAAGCTGCTCGGAGTAATAAATAAATTAAATTGCTCTTTAAAAATAACACCTCAATTTATATTTGCCAGATTCACCGTTTGTAATACTGAACTACAAAAATAATATTTGGCTTTATGAGATATCTGCGTTTGAAAATTTCCGAAATTTCTTCTTTTTAGATATGCAGCTTCTATTTTCTTAGTCAGCTGTAAGTCGCGAGCCATGATGTTCACCATAAAAGAAAATGGAAGATTATACTTTTTCCTCACACTAGCACGTCCGTTTTAAATAGTACCATGGGAATGTTATCCATCGGAATAACTACCTGTGTGAAGGAGTTATGTTTTCAGATTTAGGGGGCAACGTAGTTCTTCATATAAAATACGCCAATAAAACTAAACTAAGCCATTAACGTACACTAGGAACAAAATACAGTGTTAACTATACGCTATATCTCACTAAGGTTATATTTTTGTAAATATCATCATTAAAAGATCTGTAAATTCACAATTAATAGGTCTACATCATTTAGATATAAGTAACAACAAATTTCTTCGAAATATTTTAAGGTATTCGACGAACGTATTGTCAAATGTGAGCAAATGAAGCTTTAAAACATTGGCAAAGTTACGAATATATGTTCTGAAAAGTGATAAATAGGAAGACAGCAACATGTGCGCGATTATTCGTAAAGTGCCCTTAGTGACAGTAAAAATGTATGAAAGACTTTTAGATAGTCGTGCGCGAAATTTTCGTATTATGAAAATAGTCCCGAGACCATTTTGAATGGATTTTTTTTCATCCACAAAATTAAGTAAATCGGTTAAATTGTACAACTATATGTCTCTCCATGTGTGTGCTTAAAAAAGAATTTTTAAATGTTAATTGAAATCTATGTTGGAAAAAAAATGAAATTAGAAATAAAAGAAAAAATTGTGCAGAGTTTTGTTCGAAGACATGACCGCAAGGATTGTACGTAAATACTTCATTTCCACCGTCGCGCGATTTTTAAAAACAATTTCTTGTATGGACGCGTTCCTTCTGCCAATGTGTCTATGGTAGCTTTGAATTTGGTACCAGTTTTTCTATCTAGTAACATCGTTTCCGACTTTAATATGACATGGCATCTGATTTTTTTTTTTTTTTTTACATTAATGTTCCTGTACGAAATGGAATACGATTTGGAAACCATAGGCTAGAAAACAATATTGTGGATTCTCATAGTAAGCAGACACATTTTAAGGCGTGGGATTGATCAACTTGTTGCTGGTGGGAACTGTAGAATGACCGAACTGTTTAGAGGAAGAAAAAGATTAGATACATTATGCAGAGAATTAAGGACGTGGGTTTGATGGCAAGGTTAGCTCAGGTTAGTAAGAGGTTTCACAAAAATGATACTTAAACAACACTACTTTGTGATCATTAATGTAAAAAATCATCTTGATCTCACTTCAAACTGAGACTATTTAATGCGTGTAATGAGGATGGATAGTGAAAGTAAAACCCAACACTTACCAAAGTTGAATGCAGGAGGGCACAGACGGAAACAAAAAATAATTGAACCTACTTTTCTCTTAGCCTGGTTGGTGAACGACAACGCTAAGGCGTGACATTCTGTAGGACACGGGGCCAAATCCCCGGCCTATTTCCATATTTCGGGTTTCCAAGGTTTCCTCAAATCATTCCAGCGATATGCTGAGATGGTTTGTTCAAAAATCCATGGCCGAATTCCTCCCCGTTCCTCGCCTTCTATTCTCTCCTGGCTTTAATGACCTCGACGTCGACGAGCCGTAAAGCCCGAAGCAAAGAAAGCAAGTTCGTGGTAAATTTTGGGTTTACTGATTACTTCACTTATTCTTCCTTATTTTCACTGTCCAAAAGAATTTTCCCTTTTATTGTCATTGTAATGTATAAAATAGACATTTTTCTCGGAGGCAGTTTGAACTCAACATTGAACAAGATTACTTTGCGCATAGTACTTTGCGTTCCTGGGAAGTAGAGAACGGAAGCAGGTTGTTTTTTTATGGTGCCGGATATGTTGTCATGTATACTTACTCCCATATCTTAATCTTTGAGTTATCGGTAATAATGCTCAATAGGTATGATTAGAAGGCTGTAGTTTAACAGGGTACAGTTCATTCCTGCCACCTAAAGGCAGCGCCACCAGCGCATAGAGCCAAAGTAACTGTTAGTAGCCAGTGCATTTGAAATACAGAATCAAATCACACATGCGCAAATAAATGCACACATTGTATCTCAATAAGACAGGACAGTCAAATATACCGTTTGTATTATTCGCACCTATTCTGCAGGCGAGCCTTGCAGGTGCATCTCATATGCGATCAATGAAATCATTACATTCTATATTCCCACGTGAAACCATGTTTTATTCTTATCACAAGTATACATTAATGATACACGTTGTATTTCAGTAAAACAAAACAACCAAATATACCGTCTGCAATTTTCTCACCATTCTGCAGGAGAGGCATGCAAACGCCTCTCATATACGGTCAATAAAATCACCACATTCTAAATTATCAAGTGAAACCATGTTTTATTCGTACCACAAGTTTACAAGACGGTATAGTTTGGTGTTTTGGTTTAGTAAAATACAACGTCTATCATTAATGTGCACTTGTAATACGAATAAAACCTGGATCCATTGGGGAAATTAGAATGTGCGCATGTGTTATTTAATTCTGTATTTCAAGTGCGCAGGCTTCTATCAGTTACTTTGGTTCTGTGTGCTGGTGGCGCTGCCTTTAGGCAGTTGGTAGGAACTACACCCTGTTAAACCACAGCCTTCTAATCATACCTATTGTGCATGATTACAGGGTATGTTTTCGAGACGTAAATCAACTCTCATTACGTGATCAGCGCGCAACATAAAAATAAGATCAAAAGTGTTACAACAAAATTCATTAACAAAACAGTTTACTCCTAGAATTAGTGTTTAGCACCAATTTAAACACAACCTACTAAGAGGTGCGCGATATCAAAAATTAATCTTGGCGCAAACATTGGTTGTGAGTTGTATGTAAAATGCCTTCAGCCAGTCTAATTACTCACGGTACGTACTTATTAAAGAGATATAAACACGTTTCAAAAAATGTGTGATCAGCAGAATTGACATGTAATGCTGGGTCAATAGTCCTGCCTCTTGAACCAGCAGAGGATGTTGACCCAGATGAGCGCGCATGATCCCACGTAGACGACGCGAGCTGCAGGGGGCAGAAAGATGAAGTTCATCATCTGGGCGGGTATCCAGAAGACACAGCTCGTCTGCAACAAACAGGGAGACCACACATCATATCAGCACTGCCCACGCCGTCTCATTGACCTATACGGATACGGAAGCGGCACGCCAGAGAACATGAACTTGGCGCCATGATCAAAGCTTGACGTATTTTCTGGTTAGGTAGCGGACTCCATGCTCGTCAGTGACATCGGCAGTCATCTGATTTGTAACAGTCTCTTTTTATTACACTCGTATCTAGTCTCATCCCAATATTTAACCAGCTCTAAATCGTGATCTGTTAATTATTGCTGTGAATTAGCAATATATAGCAAGCAGTTGCAGAGTTGTAACACTTCTTAGGAAAGAAGTAACTAGCTTCTAAGTCCGTCAAAAATGACAGGATGTTCTGATTTATTTCCTCACCGTTGTTATTGCCATATTTCGGGTTCCATCTCGTTCCAATGCACAATCCTCTTCATAATTAACATGTAAGTTTAAACGATATAAGTACATTATTATTATTATTATTATTAATTTAATTGCGATGGAACTAATATTCCCCCAGTCATCCATTAACTCCTTTTATATACATTTTTTAAAATTTTCTTTTATAATTGCAATATTAAATTCCTCCCCCATTTACTATTATGATTTACAAATTTTAATTCTAAATTCCTTAAGCGTTTTTGGCAAATTATTCATCACTACACTTGGTAATTTGTTCTAGTCCCTGACACCCCTACCAACAAAGAGAATTTTCCCACTCCCTTATGCATGAAATCGAACGCAAGCTTGTCGTCATGGTCACCTTTCCCCTTCCATGCACTATCCTAATTCTTTGACCAATATCCTTCTAAGCTGTACATTCCCAGTACTCCTTTCCTCCAATGAATCCCAATTCAGCTCCCTTATCATATCAGTTACTGACTGGGTCCTGCGATAATTTGCAAAAACAAATCTACCTGCTCTTCTATGCACACCTTTCAACTACTGTATTTGATAACCAAAATGTGGATTCCAAACTACACCACCATATTCAACCAACGGTCTGGGCAAAATTTTGTAAGCCAACTCCCTAACTTATCTGGTACATACTCCCATCACCCTCCGCAGTAAATGAAGGATTTTGTTACCTTTTCCTACCACCTGCCCAATTGAGTTTGTAATCAAACGTTATGCCAAGATATTTACACTTCAAGCTTTCAACAAGCAATTCTGAGTCCATCCTATAATCGTAATTAACCTTCTGTTTTTTTATCTGTGTACCTAATAAGCTGACTTTTCTTATTTTTTATTGCTGCATCAAATTTTAATTTTAATGGAAAAATTATTGAACCACTAAACAAACAAAAATAGGTAACACAAATTTATGTATATTATACCTTAAGTCACAATTTTATTTGTCTACAATCTTACAGCGTCTATGGATATACATCTTCAGTATCCCATAACAACACTTGTTATCTACGAACATGTCAAATACCGAGCGTGGTGGTGTAACGGATAGCGTTCTGGCCTCGCATTCGGGAGGACGGCGGTTCGAATCCCCGTCCGGGCATCCAGATTTGGGTTTTCCATGGTTTCCCCAAATCACTCCAGGTGAATGCCGGGATGCTTCCTTCAAAAGGCCATGGCCGAATTCCTTCCCATTCCTTGCCCACATCCTTTCCCGTCTCTAAAGACCACGTTGTTAAAAAGGGACGTTAAACTGTTACAAAAAAAAAAAAAAAAAAAAAAAAAACATGTCAAATGTTATTTCTTTCATGGCATAACATACATACATATATAGTGACTTTTATCAGCGATATTACAGATGAAATATTACATATTTCCCTCATAAAAGAGGGGGAGGTTGTTTGACTTATTTGGTGATTAGCATAGTTGGTCGGTCACCAGAGTTCAGTGATTAGGCATTAGATGTCACTGAATGAGCAATCCATCAGCGAAATTTCAACCCTCAATTGAATATCTTTGGTATGAGTTAGAACGTCGATTTCTGTCCAGAGCCCAGCGTCCAACATTACTATCTGAGCAAGGACGATGATAGGGAACGTGACATGGATGAAGGCTTGATGGATAAAATTACCTCACAAAACTGAATTTGAGAGACAGGTGAACTTAATTTTAAAAATAAACAATGTAAAGATAATTTTCAGGAACATAAAATAATGTTTACCAGAACATTTGCGAAATGGAATGTTAGAATTGACTATCCGCACTGTTGGAAGTGAGCAGATTAGAAAATTTGAAATTAAATATGAGGATATCATGAAGGAAATAAGGAATCTAAAAAAGCGTAAAGGGGCCGGTGTTGATAATATTACTACAGATTTGTTAAAGATGGTAGGATGGGATATTGTACCTTACCTTGAAACATTATTTAAATTGAGTCTGGATACTTGTTGTTTACCAGAGGACTGGAAAAGTGCAATAGTAGTGCCGGTCCATTAAGGAGAGGTGACAAACAGTGTTGAAAACTATAGGCCAATCAGCTTGACATCAGCGGTAGGTAAATTAATGGAGAAATTAATATGCAATTCGTATTAGAAGTGTCTGTGAGGAAAGTAAGTGGTTTCCAAGTCGGCAACATGGCTTTAGACAAGGATATTCATGTGAATCTCAGTTAGTAGGCTATATGCAAGATATTTCTGATGAAATGGACAGGGGAGGTCAAGTTGATAGTGTAGCACTAGATCTTTCAAAAGCCTTTGACAGAGTGATCCATAAAATAGTGCTAAATAAGGTAAAAACTATTGGAGTTGATATAAAGGTGATTTGCTGAGCAGAAGAATTCCTAAAAGGTAGAAAGCAAAAAGTTAGGGTAGGAAACGTATTATCCAAAGAAGTAGAAGTGAACATGGGAGTCCCACAGGGTAGTGTATTGGGATCATTGTTATTAGTTATTCTAATGAATGATTGTGTTAATGGTTTACGGTCAGAAATTAGATTGTTTGCAAATGATATAATGTTATATAAAAGGATTAAAGTAATAGAAGACTAAACAGCTGCAGGGTGATTTAGACAGGATAACTAGCTGGGTGAGTAGGTAAACATGGTATGAAGATAAATGCAAAGAAGAGCCAGCTTATTTGGTACACAGATAAAAAGTAGGGAAGTAGGTAGTAGGGAAAGGGTTCAAAATCCTGCACCTGTTGGAAAGAGTGATGAGGGGATGCACTATAGAAGTAAGGAAATTGGGGTACAAAACTTTGGTCAGACCACTGGTGGAATATGGTTGTGAGGTTTGGGATCCACATTTTGGGTATCAAATACAGGAGTTGGAAGGGGTGCAGAGGAGGGCTGCCAGATTTGTCTTCGGAAATTACCACAGAACACAATCGGTAACTAATGTGATAAAGGAGCTGGAATGGGATTCATTGGAGATTAGAAGGAGGGTGAAGAGAATCATGGGAGTGTACAAAGCCTATACTGGTGATGAAGCATGGAAAGATATTGGTGGGAAAATTAAGAGAGGTGCTTGGAAGGGTAATGTTGACCATGACCACAAGCTGGCACTTGATTTCAAGCATAAGGGTGTGGGAAAAATTTCTTTCGTAGGAAAGGGTGTGAGGGACTGGAATAAATTGCCAAGAAAAGTAATCTACTGAAGGAATTTAAAGTAAAAATTAGTAGAGGGCAAAAGTAGGTTGGAAGAGGAAAGGAAAAAGAGGTGTGTGTAGGGAGATTGCCATCGGAGCGGGCGCTCCATCGCAATTTTATCAATTATTATTATGTTTATAGCGGAAATCCAAACTACGCGGTTTATTGACCACATAGAGATCTGCATCCTTAAGCACGAATCACACGTGATAAAAAGGTACAAAAGGGATGGTTATAAACTTCCGCATCCTGGAATCAATGTATGTGGCAGAAGAGGTATAAATCAATGTCTGAATGAAGTGAGCCACCTAACTTCTCTTGCAGCAGGCTTGGCTGCGAGCCCTGAAGTACCGTTAGGGGAAGACTATAAAAGGGAGAAAGGCGCCGTGGAATCCTTAATGGGTGACACCGTGAGGCTGAACCTGGAGCTTAGTGCTAATCACATAATACGACACTCGAGAGCTTAAGGCTTAATGTCGTAGCGACAATGCCGAAGATTGCCGCTCAGCCATTCACTCAGCTTGTGGAATCGTCACACGTTAAGAAAGAAAATGAACTCTTTGTTCTCGTGAATGACTTTGTGTTCGAGGCAGGTAATTGGTGGATAGTGATTTAGTAATTTTTTGTGTATTCAGACATCCTTGTACTCTGTAAACGACCGAGTCACAGAAAGAAGCTGATTATAAGTAGGGTAAGAATGAATGAGGGGAATATTAAATTAGTGACCGCCCATAAACTACGTAGCTCTATTTTAGCCTCTTGTGAACCCCATTTTCCCCGATGTGGCTTTTGACGCTATCCCCTCCCCGTCCCTCCTCCGGCGTGGCACGTACCTTTGATTCCAGAAGACATTTTGTACTGTTTTCTCTTGTCATACTATCGTAAATTATATGCAGAGATAATTAAATGAAGGGAATAAATATTCACTTGCTGTTGTGTGTTATGTACCTCATTTTATGTGCGAAAAATAATATGAATGATAAGCTACTTTGCTTGGCTCGGAACTCCCCCTCCCCCCACATAGCCCAGTGTAGCTTTCTACCCAACCCCTCCCACCCCACCCTATCTAGAGTAAATCATGTAGTTAATGGACACTCCCTCATGAACAAGCATGGACGAGACAGTGAAGAAGACAGCTTAAGTGAAGATGGTACGCACCTAAAGTCTAATTCATTAAGCGAAGAAGAAAATAAGCTTTCAAAACTCATCTTAACAATTCATTTTGTTTGTTCTCATTTTCAATAATAGGAAGTCTCTATGAAATAATTTTCAACTACAATATTCATTTTTGGAAGTCATAAGTTTGAACCTAGGAGTAAATTCATTATTATTATTTTATTATTATTATTTTGGTCGTCAGTATTTCGACTCGTTTGATGCAATCTGCCATCCCTTCCTATTTTGTGCTAACTTCTTCATCTGTAGTTACGCTTAAATCTTCCGTTAGCAATCAAATAAAACAATTTTTAACTATTATTACTATTGGAATTTGCTGGAAGCTTCGCCCACGTGGATCTCCTAGGTGTCTGGATGAATGATTATACGGTAAATGATGGGAGTTTCGAGCGGCAATATTGGTTGAGGTTGTGGTTATGTTGAAATACATCGGTGACTCCATTACGTAACCTTAATATAGACGTTTCAGAATATTTAATTGTTATGCGAGTGTACTTAAATAACTACTTCGTTACCTTTCGAAGTATACTGACAAATATAATGACGGTTTACAGTTTTCAACCTGTATACTTCACGTAATATGATTTCATTACTAGCGCTTGACTAAGTGAACATATATGCGTAGGATTCCTTACAAGTTTATTGTCAACGATTGCGGCTATAAATTTTTCATCTGAAGAAGAAATATTGGGTTATTTTTGCACTAATATTGGAAAAATATTTATTCTGTTACACAGTCTATTGGTATGTTTGTCTAATAACAGAATTTTGTCCTCTCACTACTTAAAAATATGTCATTTGCTATGAGAAGTCGATTATCAATTTTTCACAAGGTTCTCGTTTAACTTTAACCGTTAGTTAATAACGTTTATTAATTTGTAATCATCGAGACATATAACCTAAGAATGGGTTGCTTTCCGAATAATGGCAATTTGGACCATAGTATCAATACTTAACACTAAAATCTAAAACGTAACAGCGTATCTCATTTAATGACTACGAAATCTTTTTGAGTCAGGAGGGTAGTAGACCAAGCAGAAAAATAGCGGTTCTTTCAGGATCGATATCGGTGTCCTTACTGCAATAAGGACAATGATATGACCTGATACACCCGTAGCAACATAGTGCTCAGAAAATCCAACATACCATACGAACGCATGCTTGGATATAGTACTGACAAAGGCTCTTAGTTTATTTAATCTATTACTTTTCTATGATATATATATAGTTTTATTATCTAACTAATAATAATTGAAGGAATTATTTATTGAACACTGTATTATTTCAGCAATTAATGGCTTTCAATGTGTATAGTAATTACGATCTCCCTGTGCTTACCTGAAAGGTCGGAATAAGCTTGTTTTTGCATTCGTGGAACATGTCCGGTTTCCCCTCCATAATGCTCATACCTGGAACAATAGTAATACTTGTCAGCATTTCACCATTTATATATGTATATACTGCTCGTGACTTCGTTCATATTTCGTACTAATTATGTTGAGGGACTAATGGTAATATTGTTTGCTTGTACTTTGCTTATTACAACACTCGTTGCTGTTGTAACAAAAATGCTGTACCCAATAGCAAATTTCCTCTTAACATCGGGATCACCATAAATATTCTCTGAGAATCAATAAATACGTTACCACTATAACTAATAGGTTTCGCTACGCTACGAATAAATATAGGGTTAAAAGTTTGAATACCCGATATTTATAGAAACAATCGATAAATGCCTTTCTGGTAGCCTCTCATTTCTTTGATACTGTTTTGATTAAGTATTACTTTTCTACTCCAGCCTCAATTAAGATACTGTGATAACAGGTTTCAAACTGCGAAAACTTCATCAAACTCTGTTCAGTTTTGAGTGATTCTGAAACAAACTGACACAGGCCTGTTGCACATTTATATAAGAGTAAGTATAGAGTAGTCCAAAACCCGTCAAAAATGACGCAAAATTTTATTATTCTGGAAAAGTTTCTAAGGAATCTGTAATTTCAAGAAAGAATAACGATTCAATAAGCTTCCCTGTTTCTCATCTCATGTAAAAAAAATAATAATAATAAAAAAAAAAAACTGGTTCCACTTGCTCCACGTCCTTTCTAGCCAAAAATAAATGTTCTTCGTTCAAAAATTTATAAAACCAGAATACTCAGCTGAATGGCCATCGACGAGACTGTATTTATGAGAATTGTGCAGCTCCTGCTAGAACTGATTCTGAAAAACAAATTTCCTTCGTAATTACTCATCATAAACCCTTCACGTAGTTTGTTACAGTTCAAGATGATCTTTGACGCTTAAATGGGGGTTAGCTAATTCAAGTCCCAGTCATGAATAAATTTTCAGCATTGAGTACTTGTCCATCAGCTTACAAATGATGAAGGAAATTCCCTAGCAGGAGATTATGATCCAAACCATTAGATTAAATACCGAACCTCACCGCACTGCGTTTAGACACTGTTGATTCCTCCCCGAATAAGAACGCTAAACTTGGTGCGTCATTGATGTCGTTCGGAAGAGCAGGACAGTGCCAAGTTTCATCCTCTTCGTTCTTTCATCACTCATCCCTCACTCTTTACATTATTTTATGACACAGCGGAAGGCAAGGAAATATCGTCACATTTATAATTTCCGAGGTATTTTTATGGATGCAATTTGCTTTTTCGCACTTTTCGACGTTTTATTCCCTAGTATTCTAGCTGAATCTTGGGCGGTTTGGCAATGATAATGACACCTAATAACGTAACAGTACTTGACTCAACTACAAGCTAAGCCATAATCCAAATTGATTTTTTTTTGGCTTGGTGATTTTTGAGCGACTTACTGATGTAGAAGGCGGCGATCAGTGGAGGCGTCACCACGAATTGGTCGAGTAGCACCTTCTTAATGATGACGGCTGCAGTCTTACCGGTGAAACGTCGGTCCAGCCAGCGGTACCTGTACGCAGACACCCGTAACATAACAAAAAAGGGGGGTTCAACACATAACGGTGAAAATATTGCTCAGATGATAACGTGGACGATGTGCTACTACCATGATTGTAAATAGACCTATCTCACACCGTCCAATACCGTTCTACAAGAATTCTAATCACACTTAAGCTACGAGGTGAAGTAGAATCTCCACTTTTTTCCCCTTTTTTTTTTTTTTTAAATTTTTATATTTTTTATTCTTGCTGAACTAAAGCTTGACGTGAAATCCAAACCCTGTATGTCGGTGTTGTTGATCACATACCTTAAGCGAACTTTGATGGAGTGTTGGGCTATTTCTGTAGAAAACCAGACGGTTCTTCTGCAAGAATCGAGGACCATTTGATTCTCATCTAGAACACCTTACAAAATACTTTTTTTTTTTTTTGTAACAATCATATACATATCTGCACAATGAAGGGACGTAAAGTGAAATTTACATTGTTGTATATGAAAGAAACAACCAATGTCAGGTTAGCGAATTATAAAATGTTTTTCATGAGAAAGGATAAAAAAATCTCAATTAATTGTTTTTGAGACAGTTAATTAGCCTGTAATCATAATAATTCCTAAAATTTTAGTAATACTGTAACTGAATTTAAGGATTTTTTATTTCCTCTAAAAACCATTATTTTGACATTACTAACCTAAAATTGATACTTTTTTCACAGACGTGACTCCACCACTGCCAGCTTCAGTTATTTCTTTGATATGAAATAATTCTTTCCATCTCCTAATAAATCTAGCTGGATGATCAAACGCCACCTACCGAGCAGTAAAGCTCTAATTAAAAGACATTATCGACCCAATGTTGGTGGTGTCAAGACAAAATTTAGTTGTTTCATACAAAAAATAAAACAAAATAAGTTTAATAAAAAATCGCAATTTTTCTTATAGCTTGGAATAAAAAGAACAGTTTCCTAAACCGGATAACTCAAATTTTGTGGCGCTAGCCTCCTCCCATTTTTTAAACTTTTTTGTCTAAAGAAAGAAGGTGGGAGACAATCAGATTGGGGGCGGGAGGAAAAAAAGCAAAAAAAAAAAAGCAACATCAACGAACACTAGGCTGCCTTCTAGGATAGAGCCTTCTAATTGTATTTAGATATAGACTTGGTACTTTAGCCAAATCTTTATATATTTTACTATGATTTTATTTTCTGGTCCAGAAGTTCTATATTCTTCTTTGTAAAATGCTTGGTATTCAGAGAGAATTCCAGGGACACAGATGAACTAAGATTGCAAATAATGACTGTGGCAAATGGTTAAGGATTTTGATACAAATTTACGGTCAGATATTTTAAAGGTCAGAGCATTCTTTGCGGTCTGATCGGAATATCTTTACCGCAGTGAATACCTGCAAACAAGTTATTGAGATAGCGTCAAATGATTTTTGTCATGTACTTTTTCAATAAACTAACATTAGTTTGTAACTAAGTATTTGGATATCTACTCTTCCCAACAGACAAGAGGTTCGACGTTCGGTGTAGCAAAATAAAAATTATTAAAAATGGGGCAGTACATAAATTTTTAAACATAAAACCATGTGCCTTAAAACAAATATTCTATCATCAATACAGTTTTTTTGGATGCTATTTCTACAAACAACCATTCTCATGATAAAATAATTGTTTAAAAAAACATAAAAACCGCCTTCAAAAAAAGCACTAAAAATTTTAAAATAACTTTATAACTTGCTTAGGAAAAAGTAAATCTAAATCGACAATATTTTACATTACTGTCATTGAAACTTTTACATTAATTAGTTATTTTTGGAGTCGGTGCCAACTGCACATCGCGAAGATCGAATTACTGAACTTCATCTGGTGTTAGAGATGAAACGAGGAGTACAAACAAAAATTCCCAATTTTTTCCAGCATGTCGTGACGCAGATAGTGTTATGGCGGGAGACAGCTTAGGGAAACAAATTAACAGTATTTTAATCTGTGGCTCGGCCTTATTGGTCATCCAGATATATCTCTGGCGCTAGTGTGTCAGTTGGTAGGTTGCATCATGCAGTAAATGATTTACAGTTAGTATAATATCGGCGTATCATCTGTATGTTTCAGTTTTGTTGAAACATGTTTCTAGCAGTAACATGATTTTTTTTATGTATTATTGTTATTCTCTTATGGTTTTTCTTACTTTCGCTTGCACCGACTCCAAAAATAACTAATTAATGTAAAAATTTTAATTACAGTAATGTAAAATATTGTCCATTTAGATTTACTTTTTCCTAAGCAAGGTATAAAGTTATTTTAAAAATTTTAGTGCATTTTTTTAGAAGGAGGTTTTATGTTTTTTTAAACAATTATTTTATTTTTTAAATTTTTAGTGGTATTATAGTTTTTTTGTATTTTAAATATGCCGCAGCAGTTCCCATTTTGCGAACTTCCTGGTAGCTCAGAGATTAAAGCGCTTGCTTTCAAAGAAGAATTCTGTCTTTATATACCACAACAACTTCCAGAACGGGGTGAATTGGGTGTTGTGTTAAGGAATGTCAGTTTACATTTTGGTCCAGGCTATGTTTCGATCTTATTATAACATCTGTTAGAGCTGCTGGTCGATAACCGAAACATGTAACATCTGGGCATTAATACATACCACATACAGAAATCTCTGAAATATATCTGTTTGCTCTGGCATCACACAGAAAGTATAGATTTTTAATTGGTTTTCACAACGTGAAAGCTTGCGATCCAAGTTGAAATCTGAAGTACATGTTGAGACATTATGACAAATTTATTTTATAAATTTTATGCCATGACTTAAAAATAGCTTAACTGATTTTGACGGGATTTAACTGTGGATTTTTGTAAAGAACAATGGAAATTAAAAGGGGTGAGGGTAAAGGGGAAGAGGGATTGGGCTTTTGTATACCAAATGTAGACTGCCTTTTCTGATTGATTTGAAGTATACGTGTGTAAATTTCTATTGACATCAGATGAAAACTGTAGGTATGAATAAAAAACAATTAGGAGGTGTACAGACGAAGAGTAGTTTGGTTTTTGTAAAGCAAGTGTGGGCAGTATTTTTCTCTTTGTTTTAAAGTATACATGTGAAAATTTTCATCTAAATCAGACAAAAAACTGTAGTTTTGTGTAAAGAACATTTGCAAAAATTAAATGGGCTAATGGAGTGAGTGGTAGGGTTTTGTAAACAGAATGTAGACACTATGTTTTTCTTTGTTTTTAAGTATACATGGGCAGTGTTCCATGGAAATCTTATAATACTGTGGGCATCTATAAAGAACATGGAAGTTAGGAGGGGTGGAGGTAGAAGGGAAGAGGGGATTGGCTTGTGCAACCTAACTTAAACACAATTGTTCTGTATGTTTTAAAGTATACGTGTGCAAATTTCTTGCAGATTCGGATAGAAACTGTAGATTAAAGGATGGAAAGGTAGGAGCGGAGTTTGGACTCTCGAAACCAAATGTAGACTATTTTTCCGTTTATTTTGCAGTATACATGTGCATACTTCCTCCAAAATCAGAAAGAAACGGTAAATAACATTGACAGTAATCAAAGGGATAGAAAGGGGGATAGGGTTTGCGTTTTTGTGAAAGTTATGTGGACAGTATTTTTCTTTTTCTATTTGTTTTAAAGTGTACGCATGCGAAGTTCTACCGAATCGAATTAAAATGTGGGTTTTGTACAAATATTAATGGAAGGGGAACTAGGGTAGTTTTTTTATTTTTTGGTCAGAACTCTTATCCATAAAAAATTACATATATATGTGCCAACTTTCATAAAGATCGGTCAAATGGTGTCGACTGTAGCTTTCTAAAAAGAAATTAACAAAAATCAAAGGGGTGTAAACGGGGAGAGGGGTTTAGTTTTTGCAAACCAAGAGTTGGCATTATTTTTCTCTTTGTTTTATATTAAAAATTTGCTAAGTTCTGTCTAAACTGGATAAAAACTGTGGTTGTGTATAAAAATTAAGCCGTTTAATGGGGAGAGGGGGTGGTTTTTAGATCTTTTGGTCAGACACCTTCTTCGTGAAAAAATTCATATACGCATCAACTTTCATGGTAATCGGTCAAACGATCACGACTGTAGCTTTTTATAAAGAACATTGACCAAAGTTAATGGGGTTGAAGGAGGGAAAGGGGTTGAGCATTGGCAAACCAAAATGTTGACAGGATTTTTCTCTTTGTTTAAAGTATACATGGGCAAAGTTCAATAAAAATCGGATAAGAAATATAGATTTCTATAAAATTAAGGGGTGTAAAGGGAGACATGGGGTAGTTTATTTATTTTTTGGTCAGAAACCTTCTCCATGAAAAATTACATGTATATGCCAACTTTAATGGAGACCAATTAAATGGTGTTGACTGTAGCTTTGTATAAAGAACATTGGTAAAAATTTAGGGGGTGGATAGGGGGAGAGGGCTTCAGTTTTTTCAAACCAAAAGTTGATAATATTTTTCTCTTTATTTTTGACTATTCATGTCCAAAGTTTCATCGAAATTGGATAAAAAATGTGGGTTTTCATAAAAATTAAGGGGTGTAAAGGGGAGAGGGTTCGTTTTTTATTTACTTATTTTTTGGTCAGATTCTCCATAAAAAATTACATGTATATGCCAACTTTGATGATAATCAGTCAAACGGTGTCGAGTGTAGCTTTTTATCAAAAAACATTGTCAATAATTAAAAGGGTCATAGCAGGGAGGGGTTGAGCTTTGGCAGACCAAATGTTGACAGGATTTATCTCTTTGTTTTAAAGTATACATGGGCAAAACTCAATAAAAGTCAGAAAAGAAATGTAGGTTTCTATAAAATTAAGGGGTGTAAAGGGGAGAGGGGTGGTTTTTTATTTTTTTGGTCAGAAACCTTCTCCATGAAAAACTACATGTAATTGCCAACTTTAATGGAGATCAGTTAAATGGTGTCGACTGTAGCTTTGGATAAAGAAAATTGGCAAAAATCAAGGGGGTGGATAGGGGTACAGTTTTTTTTAACCAAAAGTTGACAGTATTTTTCTCTTTATTTTTGGCTCTATATGCCCAAAGTTTCAACGAGATCGAATAAAAAATGTGGATTTGTATAAAAATTAAGGGGTTGAAGGGGGTAGAAGGGGTGGTTTCTCAATGAAATTCATATGGGACCACTTTGGAGGTATACGCTATCCATTAAAAAAAATTTCATTTAAATTGGTTCAAAATTAGCGAAGATATCGCTGAACATACATATAAAAAAATACAGACGAATTGAGAACCTTCTCCTTTTTTTGAAGTCGGTTAAAAACACCAAATACTCAACAGTGTTCTCGCAGGGCGATATTCTTTCACTGTTTGGTGCTTATTTCAGTGGCGTTGAGGTGCTGAAGAAGTTTGATCGGCTCTTCATTCTGGATGATACTGGTTCAAGACCAATGTCAGGCTTCATCCACTCCGAACCTTCTCGTGCTAGTAACTGCTTCTCGACGTATGTATGCGGGGTCGATATCAGCCAGTATCACCA
Source organism: Vandiemenella viatica (assembly GCA_031002005.1). Classification (NCBI taxonomy): domain Eukaryota; kingdom Metazoa; phylum Arthropoda; class Insecta; order Orthoptera; family Morabidae; genus Vandiemenella; species Vandiemenella viatica. The sequence goes on from CM061920.1 coordinate 378,890,665, forward strand.
CCTTTGCCAAAGGCGACAGTCTCAGGCATCCTTTTATGAATCTGCATGCAATGTGGAGCAGCGAACTCTGCTGCGGAGTAGCATAATACTAAAGCAGAAGTGCGGATGACACTTCCATTAGCTCCCCAGATTGTTTCCATCAATTTGCTTAAAATATTAATTCGTGCAGATACTTTCTCCTGGGAATGGTTTTTAGCAGGGCCAACTGTAGTGACGGGCGGAGGTGAGCGGGTCAAATGTACCCCGGGCCCGATAACCAGCCGGAGAGGAACCCCGGCCCAAGAATTGACCCGGGCAATGGTAGAGCCCATCTGCACTGAGGGAGGGCACCATCAGAGATGAATTCGAAACGGGCCCCAACCGGATACGGCACTGCTAAGAATGCTTAGGCGGGGCCCGAGAGTCCTAGCACGGCCCTGGTTTTAAGAGTGAAGACTCTGACAAAAACTACGCCGAGGTATTTCGGATTATCGCGGTATTGAAGTAACTGTCCATTCCTGGACAAATTCAGCTTTCGTTTATAGCTTTTATTGCGCAGGTGAAGTGCGCGGACTTCCATTTTTTGGGGGAGTGGGGGTGGGAATTGGCTAAAGATCATTCTACTTGTAGTAAGTTCCAAGTGATTCAAGAACTGTGGCAAGTCTATGCTCGCCGACTCCGCAACTCATGTTGAGCAGCTACAGCAAGATCCTCAGTGTAGTTAAAGGACTCTGAATGATTGTCCAGAGGTTAATCAGTAGTGTAGGTATTAAAAAGGTGCTTTTTGTATTCTGAAAGTTAACGAAGAATTGTCTGTTGCTGTTCGTATTTTTGTGAAGCTGAACTCCCACGTGAGGCTTTAAGAAGGAGTTTCCTTATGCTGACCGTGTTATAAGATGTAATATCTGATCTGTTTTCAATCCGGCTTGTTGAGGTACCAATTTTTTCAATAACTGGGGTATAACCATTCAGAAGCAGTCTCTCGAAACGTTTAGAGAAGTTGAGTGTTTACCAGGCTTCAGGAGAGCTTTCATATGATCAGCCACGAATAATTGAGTACGTGAATGTTTCTTTCCTGTGTGTTGGCTTCACTGCAGCAGCTCATGCTTGTTTTGTAAGATATGGTAGAGACTTTTAATCTTACAACTGTCACGAAAAAGTGTCTCTAGTTACACAGATATTTCATCCTGTGCGTTCCTACCAGTAGAATGTCTTCTGAACTTAACGGCCAAGGGAACTGTTAAAGTGATTTCATGACGACTGAATTTATTTGTGAAGGCGGCAGTCATCGTTGGAACATATTATTTTTTACTAGATCGATGCTAGTACATTTTTCGTTATACATTTTATTATATAGTGGAGGCTATACTCCTTATTTTTGTATGGAACAATATGAAATGTTTCCTGTTGTATTCTTCAGTAGTAAGCCAATATTTTTCTGTTTTCTTCAGTCGCCAAGTCCTATTTGATCTCTCAATTCAATAAAAATATTTTCAAGTCATATAAGGTATGAAAATAATATTCCTGTTATTATGGTTACAATGCACTGACCATTGGTAAACAGTTTGTAAGCTGTTTGCTGTACCTCAAAATTATTCGAATAACACGAATTGTTCCTGCTAGCTAAGACATTAGGCGGACTTCAGGATCCACCAACGTTTATTACGACCGGCTACTTGATGTGGCGTGCATCTGAAATCTTACTGTTCACTCTGTCGCTTCGATCTTCTTCCGTTCACTCCTGTGATTGTTTGCTGGTTTCTCTCATTCTGGTCATGTATCAGCAACTGCATTGACCCCTCGTTGCTCTCAGCGAGGGAGAAAGCGTATTGTAACAGGTGGGTTTGAGTTACATTGCGGCTTCAATTGGAGCCAGCAGTGAAAATCGTAGGACAGCGATTTTCAGCTAACTGATTCCATATCATAATTTTGTATTGAACCTTGTCCTTCAGCCAGTCACTGCCACTAAAGTATAAAGCCAATGGTTTACAAATGAAACGAGTATTTTTTGCTTTGTATAATTGGAAAATGTTTGCCGTTACAAAATGCCATCAAATGTCAAAGTCTGTACGCATCACTAGAAAACAGATAACATCCCCCACCGTAATACTGAATTATTCAGTCAGATATCCACTCAAGGTAGAACAATAAGTGCTGTTAACCTATTTGTCTCAGCTAGAGTAGTTTCGTCGTGTAGATACTACAATACTTACTTAGGCTATCCCCTCGTTGAAGCTCAGTGTTTAGTTTTTTGTAAAGACATAAACAGGTTTTGTTTAACAATATATTACTTTACATGACTCGTCGTAACGTAGTTCACTAAAAACACTACTTATTTTTGTGCGCTATGTTATGTGCTCAGCACCTCTGTATTATCAATTCAATCACCATCACTTATTAGATTCAGTACCCCACTTAGTGTTGCACATTGTATGTATTTAAAACTTTACCACTCAAGAAAGCGGTTACAGATTTTATGTATTTTAGAAACTGCCCTATCTACGCTATCTAAGGAACTATAATCTACACGTAAATGCAGGAAATAAAGTGATAATTATTCAGCTTTTCGTTTAATTTGTGTCAAATCTGCGTAATTTATACCACTAGCAGCTAATTATGTAATCTATTAGACTTACAGAACTTAGCGTTCCACGAATTAAATATTTCAATGACATAGATAATGAACACAAAAAATTTATGGCTACGGTGGCTGCTTACTTCGTGTGCAAGGTGCAGTGTAGAATAGCATCTGCTGTGCAGGTAGAGGGTGCAGGCATTACAATGAATGAGAGTGCAGGGAGTTTGAGATAAAAGTTCGCTACAGTGCTTCTTTTTTAAAGGGAAAGAAGGTACGAATACAGTGGCTACCGTGCAGGTTTGCTCACAGGACAGCTAAATGCAGTATAGTAGAATGACAAGTGTTTCCGCACCAGTAGTAGTAGACCTGCGGGTAGAAGCCGAGTCCCAGGACTCCGTAGTGACCGATGGCGCGCAGGTCATACGGTGCCGGTTCTCCGGTTGCCTGCAACAACATCTTGACAGACAAGCTCCAATGGAAAACACTCAACAGATACTCCACTTCTGAACAATCACGCACTGACTTGATAAAATTTCCAGGGTTCGATTTCTAGAAACAATGATAGGCATCGTTAAAGACATTGGAAGAACGGAGACTTTGCCACTGGGACGCTAATTCTAGAGGGTGGGTGTGGAAGCGTGGTGGGACGATCGACATGGAGGAGGGAGCGATGTAGAGAAACGAGCGGGGTCGAGTGATATGTTGGGTCGATATGCATATTGGGACGGAAGGCAAGTTGGGTTAAGTGGCATGTTGGGGCAAGCAGCATGCTGGAGTAACGAGTGACATGTAAGAGCGAGCGGCATGTTGGGGTGAGAGGTGTGTTGAGGCGAGCGGTCTAGTCGTATTGGGGTTAACGGCAGCGAGAGGCATGTTGTGGTGAGCGGTATGATGGGGCGAGTGGAATGCTGGGAAGGGAATTTTGTGGGGAACAGCATGTTGGGGCGAGCAGTGGTAGGGATAGCCGATTCCGGTAATCCGCATACACCATACATTTCTTTCCTCCCGCCAGACGACTGCGTATTCTCCAACAATCCTCTAGTTCCACTAGCAGCTCACCCCACGACGTTTCCTACTCCCTCCATCCCCACAAGTGCATCTTATATCACGAGCAAACACAGAATGGTAGCATCACAAGCGATTTGCACTTCTCCTCATTATGAAGTCTATACTTGTCTCAATATGACAAGTTATTATGATATTATTACACTAAAGGCGTTGCCGTTAACTGAAAATGACACGACTGATGTTTTTAATGTCAAATTTTGTATCTTCTTGCTTTTACGTTCTGCAAGTTCAGTAGCTTTGTAGGCTAAGAGTTCTTTCTTTTTAACATTTAAATTATCAAAACACAGATTTCGAATAAGATAACTACAGATATTACAAGAAAGCTGCGTCGTCCTAATTGCTGGAGAAGTATTTGATTTATGTCGTCATCTACATTAATTTTATTTTTAATTTGCCTCGAGTGATTTCGGAAAATAATGGAAAACTGTGATATGGATGGCCGGAATGATATCAAAACAACGTCCTCGTGAATGACAGATCCGTGAATTAATTATGCAGCAATGATTTTCAGCTGCTGTTGATTAATATGCAGAATTATGTTGCCAGAAATTGAATAAAATTTTTATATAAAGGTTGCAATCTGAGAACCATGAAAGATTTACAAGAAATATTAATAAAAGCTTAAATTTTAGTTAATATTATAGTAAACAATAGTTTTGTAAGGTCAGAAATTTACGTAGAGACAAAGAATGAAATTTAATAGCATGCAAACAAACGTAATTTATCTTGATGATATTGGAATCTTACAAATAGTATTTATCAAGTTGATCAACAAGATTCAGAAAAACATACAGAAATATTGCTCTGTAAGACAGATTATTAGAAGTTCTAAGAAACTGCATACATTGTAGTGTTCGAGCGGTTGAACAGCACAAAACTTTGACTTCGTCTTCGATCGATCACTCCTTGGTTCGTTTTACCAAAGATATGTGATCGTGTGATCAGAGATATTACGTTCCTACTATTACTTATAGCTAGTAATGAACAGGAAATTCGTGATAGCAATTGAAAAATGTAGTGGAAAGATAAAGTGATTTTAATAAATTCACTGGATAGACCTGTAAGTACATGGACAAACATATGAAATAACTAGAAATAATGCATGGAAAAAAACTCTAATGAAATTCAAGAACATTACTAATGAAATCTCGTCCTTCGGAGTATCTTTCTAAGCCAACAGAGGGATAAATAACGCATTAGCCTTTACCTGTAAAGTTCTGCATGATGCCTTGCGAACCTTCCAGTCATGGAGGCTGCGGGAGACTCTCTCTTCGAGCGCCAGCTTAGACTGTCCTTGCGAGCGGTATACCGGGTGTGGGAGAATCACGTGCCGGCCCATCGTTGGTGCATTAAACCTTACTAAGTGCTTTAGAGCAGGTAGAGTGGGAGACTAGTTTCACACGGGATGTACTTCTACTAGCCTTGAAACTCTGATCTGTCTAAAACGAATTAAGTTACCTGCCTGCTAGGCCTGAGAAAATTACTCCGATTGAAATTACGAGGTTTTGAATCTTAAAATCCCTCAATATAATACAACATTCATTAGTGTTACCTGTAGCTACAATAAATGTCCTGATGGGCAACTTGGAATGGGACGGTGTTTAAGACAGTAGTGCAATGTTACAAAAGTCTACTAGGAAGTCATTACACGACTTGTGTTGCAAGACGTTCAGTAATGTCAGGTACTTAGTCAAGAACTAATCATAGCATGTCACACTACACCTATAGTCACTTAATAAAACGTTCCGAGTGTATCCGCCAATAAGACCAAAGGGCCTGTTACGAGGCGTATTTTTTAAGTAAGTACCGTTTTGTCACACCGTGGCTGCAGCGCTACGGTCGGCGTTCCGCGCATGCGCACTGGGTACCTGCATCTCTTGCCTACGCACTGACGCAATTACAGTCTAATTCTTCCTTGTTTACGTTGTTCACTGAGTGTTTAAGATGCCTCCGATAATCGTGAGTCCCGCCGACTGTGAAGTACGGGTTGTTATAAGATTTCTTTGTGTTAAAGGCCAAAAACCGATCGATATTCATCGTGATATCTGTGTAGCTTACGAACAAAACATTATGAGTGATGGAATGGTGAGAAATTGGGTGAGAGCATTTAAAGATGGACGCACAAATGTGCATGATGAACATCGGAGTGAGTGTCCTTCGATCGTTAATGAAAGTTTGGTGCAGAAAGTGGACAATAAGGTGAGAGAAAACAGGCGCTTTACGATTTCCTCCTTATGTGATGACTTTCCTAATGTTTCTCGTAGTGTTTCGTATGGCATTGTGACCGAGCACTTGAATTACCGAAAATTGTGCTCACGTTGGGTACCAAACGTTTAGGCAGTGCATTGACTTTCCTTGAGCGGTACCACAACGATGGTGATGATTTCTTAAGACAAATTGTTACGGGCGATGAGACATGGGTGGCCTACGTCACACCTGAATCAAAGCAACAGTCCATGGAATGGCGGCATTCAGATTCACCCAAAAAAGTGAAGTTCAAGCAAACGATTTCTGCCCGGAAAATCATGTGCACAGTTTTTTGGGACAGAAAAGGAGTATTGCTTGTGGAATTTCTGCCTCGTAATGAGACAATCAAAGCAGCAACTTATTGTGAGACATTGAAAAATCTGCGCCGTTCAATACAGACTAAAGACGTGGAAAGTTGAGCAAGGGCATCGTTTTGCTGCATGCCAATGCCCGTCCACATGTGGCTAATCAGACCAAAGATCTCATGGCATCTTTTCGATGGGAAACTCTAGATCATCCTCCGTACAGCCCTGATCTGGCGCCCAGTGACTACCATCTGTTCCTGCGCTTGAAGAAACACCTGGGCGGTCAGCGTCTTGAAGACGATAACGAAGTCAAAAAAGTTGTGATGCAGTGGTTAACAAGTCAGGCGGCAGACTTCTATGAGGAGGGTTTTCAAAAACTGGTACTACGTTATATAATTACGAAGTCTTTCTCGGCGTTGAGAATACAAATAATACTCTCGGGTGACTAGCCGAGTTATAGAAGTGTCATAATAATCACACAATATTTCGGCGCTCTGAATCGTCGGCGCCATCTTCCGGAAGATGGCGCCGACGATTCAGAGCGCCGAAATATTGTGTGATTATTATAACACTTCTATAACTATAACTCGGCTAGTCACCCGAGAGCATTATTTGTATGGTACTACGTTATAACAAGTGCCTCAATATCGAAGGGAATTATGTAGAAAAGTAGATTAAGGTACAGGCTTTCATGTAAAAATAAAATTATTGAGATATATTTGCACGTCTTTTTTTAATTTCAAAACGGTACTTACTTAAAAAACATGCCTCGTAGCTTAAACGGAATATGCTGCTTATGTTCCAGATGAGTTGAACGATCACTAACGATTCTCCTCCTCTATGTTTCCATCAGGACTATCTATGCGGGTTACGAGGTTACATGACATTGTTTTGTTGCTAAGAGAGGGTGTCGTGTCTGCCTCTGTTAAAGGCAGACACGTTATCCAGAAGAGGTAGTGCGACGGGCTATTTCCTGCCTGTCCATCCACCACCCCACCCAAAACAACAGACTAGCAGGGTGGCGTATAGACTAGCAGCAAGGTTATCGACACAGCGCTCTAATTTCTGACAGCCCCTCAAGAAACAGCTCGTATCCACTGAACACAGAGCTGAGTTTCCTCCCGCATAGCGACTTAGATTAGAGGCAGTCTTATTGCTCAAGTATATTATGTATCCTATTCTTGTATAATAAAGTATCAACTTCAATGTTTATAGCCTTTATAACAAATTTAAATGCTTTAATTATCTTACTTTGCTTTTGGTATCCCACGTAAACGATTAATGCGATTGCTTCTTGATGACATGAAGTTAAATAATCAAAGGAAACAATACTAAATTAATTAATCTCACATTGTTGCCAAAATCATAAAAATAGTAATTTTTTCTTCTTTACAAATGGAAAAGTGTTATCAGTCCGGGTGGTCATTAAGCCATCTCAACGTGTTGACGCGTGTACTGAAGCAATAACAGTGTTTAGAACTTTTATTGAAAAATTTTAGGTCACACAATACTGTCAGCACAACACGGGAGAATGCAACAGTTAATTAATAACCACCGTCCAATAATATTGAAACGGATCGGCAATCATACAACTCGATGAAACTCTCTAAACCGGAGAAAACTGATGCGACTTAAACGCGAAGACTTTAAGGTGGGTTTAACACAGACTGCTTAAATATATGATAAAAGAAATTTAACAAATTAATAAAATAAATGAAATAAACTAAACGTTGGAAGATCAACGAATAATATAAAATATAAATAATAAATGAAACTCCTTCATGCGTAATGTATTTACAGGTTTCTAATTCAGTCAAATGACATTTAAGATAGAACTTCCATTATTTTTTTGTTACTGTTTTACCGTACACCTGTCGACGTCATTAAAAAGGGAAAAAGATTGGGGAAAAAAAAACTGGAACAAATTCGGCCATGACCTTTGGAAGGAACTGCCCCGGCGTTCTCCTTCTTTAGTTATTTCGGGAGACCATGGAAAACCAAATCTGGATGGCCGGATATGGATTTGAACCCGGGTCCTATCGAGTACGAGGCCAGAGCGTTACCCCTCACCTATCAGACCCAGTAACTACTTTTTCTTATCGGAAATATATAGTATAATAATAATTTCGTGTGGTCCTAATGACTGACCTGGTGACAGGGTTTCTATTGGTTGCGCATTCCGCCCCTGTCTTAGCCGCCTTAACCTAATCCGGCAATCATCCTGGGTACAGGGGACCTACAGTTTAAGGTGGAATCCGAACCACAGAAGCGTTCTGGCGTATTTCACATTACACAGCAAGTTGTGCCAGAGGTGAAGGCCGGGTTAAGTATCTATGAAAATTCCCGCCGAGACAGGGATTCTTACTTTTTTACCTTTAGTCAAATGCTCGTACTAAATATTCGCTTTCGGGAGGGCGGACATTTACATGATTTCGCGAAATGACTCCAAGTGAATGACGAATTGTTCCGTCTAAAGGTCATGACTGAATTCCTTCTCGTACCTTGCCCCCATTCCTTTCCATCCTTTAAGGATTTCGACGCCGACGAGACGTAAAGGCATAAGAAGAAAATACACTAAATAACATTTGACCTTAATGGAACACCTGCGAAAAAATTACGCATCATCTAACACAACACAGTAAACAAACTTATGAAACTAAAAGTAAAACAAAAATTTATGAGCCAACATGTTTTCTTGGAAGAAACATTATGTTGTAGTAATTGATACGGTTAACAGAATTTCAAAAGGTGCTGGCAACTGTGGAAATATTCTTTGCTGACCTGGAAACCGACGTTGGCAAAACCCGGAGAGACCATCGTACGTTTGTTTCAAATTAAACACCCTCTATTAACAATTGTTTTTATTAATTTTTCCATCAGACGCGTTTCTCCTTTTTGGTGTGGGGTATCCTCAGTGGCTGTAAATGTACATAGATTTATTTTTATATCTGTATGAATGTAAAAATATTAATTATATATATATATACATACATACAGTCACTGTACAATATTGTAATACCTGTATAAATATTATACTGGCGCACTCTACTTCTATTAATTAATATACATAGTGTTGTTGTAATATCTGTATAACTAGAACAAAGCTGTATGAATTCACTTTATGATATTACAATATCTATATGATTGACTAATTTTATGTAGATACACTCTATTCACGGAGATTGTATTAGTAATCACATGTCAGTCTGGTACAGCACTTTCTGCTCTTCTCTGGACTGGCATTTTAACGGTAACATCTATATACACTTTCCTGTTGCTACTATCAGCTGCTTTTCCTGTTCAACTCGCACTGTTTTCATCGGGCCCAACTGTTTACTCTGCTGTTCTCGTTTAAATGTACAGCACTACCAAAATATTTCCCACCATGTGGGAGTTTCTTACTAAAAGGAACCCATTACATTTAGGATAGCTTTGGGAAGCTTATGTCAGCTCGAAAACCACAAACACTATAAAGCCCCCAGTCTTCGCATTGTAACTCCGCCCCGCGACCAATTAGAAGAACTTTTTTCCCCCACCATATCCTGAAAGCTAGCCGATCACTGTACCAGGCAGTCCACCTGCCACCCCGGGCTCACCAAGTTCGCCCAGCAGCCAACATCGACGCACTGTTCATCACCACCTCCTAACAGGTACTGAAAGCTGCTCGCCTGTTTGCCTACCTGATAGTATACAAAACCTCCAAGTTAGGAACTTAGCGAATTGACGAGTAGTAACTCATTTCAAACAGGATTCACCGTGACTAGCCCTACAGTCAATCAATCACTAATGGAGTATAAGTTAATGTTAGCCAATCAGTATAGCGCATAGCTAGTAACCAATCGTGCTTTTATTATTGAAGTTTAATCCAACCAATGATAAACATGCATGGTCATCTAACTTCCAGTGTAATAAATCAATAGTTTGTCTTCTGTGTTGTTATGATTTCTATGAGATAAGTCACCTCTCAAAAAACTAAAGAGGTATGAAAGATTTATACCAATGTCTCAGTATCAATCAATGATCTTATGCAGTGCCTGCAGTTTCTCAGTAGCTAAGCTCAAATACTCCCTTCGCAATATGCCTGTAGACTGGTCTCTAGCCGATGCCAGGTAGGCGCAAAGGACGAATCACTCCTCCCTTCCTCTGCTCTGTCGCATTAAGCGAATCAAATTAAATGTTTCGCTCGACCAATCATTCGCCCACGCGACAAGCCAACCGTAAATTACACAGTCAAGCAACGAACCCGCGAAGATTATATTGTAGTGACATGCCAGGAAAGCCTTCGTCCACAGATATTGTAAAGAGAATTTATATAGCGTTGTGCTAGTTATACAGATATTACAGCAACACTGTGTGCATAAATAGAAGTAGAGTGAACCAATAAAGTATCTATACAGATATTACAATATTGTAAAGTGAATATATATAATTCTAGCTTTGCCCTGCATGCGTTGCAATGCCTATTTTTATTTCATATAAGTGGTTATAACACATTATCATGTACCAAATAACTGAAAGCATTATTATGAAGGGTGATGGGTGAGAGTGGGTATGGTTTTGTAAACCAAATACAGACAGTACTTTTCCATTTTCTTTAAAGTATACGTGTGCAAAGTTCCATCAAAATAGGATAGAAACTATACCTTTCTATAAAGAATATTGACAAAAATTAATGGAGTGGAAAGAGTGAGAGCGTGTGGGTTTCTGAAATCAAATTTATACAGAATTTTTCTGTTTGTTTTAATATATACCTGTGCAAAGGACCATTGAAATCGGATGAAACCTGTGGGTATGTACAAAGAACGTTTACACAAATAAGGGGTTGGGGTTCTGAAAACCAAATGTAGACAGTATTTTTCTGTTTGTTTTAAAATATACATTTGCAAAGTTCCGCCGATAGTGGATAAAAACTGTGGGTATGTATAAAGTACAGTGACAAAAATTGATGGGTGGAAAGAGGGAGAGGGGTTGGGTTTTTGCAAATCAAATGTATACAGTATTTTTAAGTATACGTGTGAAAAGTGCCGTCGATATCGGATAAAAAATGGGTGTGTATAAAAAAAAAAACATTGGCAAAATATTATGGGGCTGGAAAGTGGTTGAGTTTCTGAAAAATAAATGTTGTCAGTATTTTTCTGTTTATTTTAAAGTAACGTGTGCAAAGTTCCATCGAAATCGGATAAAATGGTTCGTATAAAATTAAGGGATGTATGGGGGGAGAAGGGTGATTTTTTTGTCAGAAACCTTCGCACGCGTGCATACAATAAAAGTTTCATCGCAATCGTTTGAACGCAGAGAATACGAACATACAAGCAATCAACATTCAGTTTCTTATATAAGATTTTGTCATTTATGCAGATATAAAACTTGCACTTTTACAGCCACTGGTGATGTCGCATACTAAAAGGGCGAAACGCATCTGATGAAAAAAATTAATAAAACAGTTGTTACTAGATGGTGTTTTTAATTTAAATCATTTATGCAATAACTGTGAGATAAGGCGAATAACAAATTCGTCATAATATCTTTGACCAGCGGCTGCCATAAAACGGCTCCATATTAGGGATCCACGAGCTGCAGCGGACAGAACGACGCATTATAAAAAGAAGAGGTACGGCAACTGAGCTGACAAAGTATCGTGTTTTTACAACACAATCCGGCAGTACACCCGTGTGATTTCATTGCAACGATATGTCTAGAAAGGCTCCGTTCTTACATCGGATCTGAAGTGCTTGCCATGCTCAAAATTGAAGGTCGTTTCAAACAGGATACTAATGACAATCCCGCGGGAAGTTGCACATTTCATTTCAGGATCTGGGACTTTTAATAGGGTTGTGAATTCAGCACAGTGTTCCTAACTGTCTCCGTACCATTGCATTTCTTCCAGGAAAGCGTATTGGTTGTAATGTGAATGAACCAGCTGTACCAGAAATAGAGTACGTTGGGCTGGATGGTTGAGCCGTACACAGCGTAGCGGACTAGCGATGCAATGTCGTACGGCTTCCTCGCTTCGGCCTTAAGCTGCAACAGCCACCAAAGCAATAAACAAGAGTACTCGCTAGGCTTACAGTATAATTATCCTCATTATAAGGCTTAAATGCTTAGCTGAAGATGATACGCGCAACATTAGTGATGAAAATGAATGCAATGTTAGTGCTGCTGAGCTGTTACATGACGGATCCACATAATAGAAATCAATAGTCCATAAGTTATTATAGATTGAATTTCCATTAGAAACCGATTTGATTTTAGAATTTTGATGTCCATCCATCTCATTCAGTTCCTATTTGATGTATGTCAGGAACGTTCGGTAGCTTTTCATATTAAACAACCGACGACTAAATCTCAGTGAACTATAAACACATTCTCTATCATCGAAAGAAACCTATTACTTTCTATCTCTTACTGGTGGTAAGTTTTGTTCACTTGTGTATTGATGTGATTTCGTTGATGCTATTAAAATAATTAAAAATCTTTCATCGTACGATAAAGTGTTATCTCAGCTATCCAGGAAACGCTGAATTTTTTGAATGTTGGAACCTTCTTTAAAGGGAGACGGTGGTGTGCTGCTTTGCGCGTGCAATACAGCCTTCCAGTTAGTCCTTCTGTAAGCCAATAACGGCACACATCCGCTCGTGGTTTGCGAGGAGGATTTTTGTGATCCTTTGGTGATTATTAACATTTATCGCACTTCTGGATATTTCCAGGACTTCTAGACCACAAGCGGTCTTTCTCGGTCCGTTTGCAAACTGTCGTAAATTATTATTAACCGTGAAAAGATAATATACGTCATAAGTACTATGTTGATCAAAACTTTCTTTCGGGACAAACTTGAAATTTACTGCAGCATTTCACATCATCCACGCGATTCCTTAACCGCGTCACAAGAGAGCATATCGGGCACAAAATAGTGCGCCAGTCGCTAGGAAGAGTGACACCACCACGGCTGCCACCAGGGAGGCGGAAGCATCCCCTCTTTCTCTCCACTACCGAGTTCCATGTATAAGAGCAGTGCATCGAGCAGCTACAACAGGTGTGATGAGCGGACACGAAGCAGTAGTTCAAATATCGATAATGCGCCTCAGCTATTGTGAATTCTGTGTTGACGAACTAGGCTACTGTATTCGAATCTTTTGGATTGTAACCAAGTGTAATAAAGTAGCTTTGAACTGAGAGTATGCTGTCGGCATCTCATTTTGTTTCGGTGATTTGCCGGCTCTGGTGAAGAACACAATACTGCGTGGTACGACTAGCGACTCTAGAAGTTAAACATTGGTTTACACCAGGGCTCTGTCCTGGCCCCCTTATTGTTTAATATGCGCATCTCGAACATTCTCCATACATCCAGCAGAAAGTTTGCTTATGCCGATGATGGAGTATCTATAGGAACTTAGAAGAGTTTTGGAAGAGCTGATGATTATGTGCGCTCATATTGAAAAATGGTGACGTACACCAAGTATAGTTAAATCAAAATCGTACTGTTGCTATCTAAACAATAGACAGATTTATCTAACGCTTAGTGTCATAATGAATGGCTTTTACAATCCAACCCCAAAGTAGTTGGGAGTAACCCTATATATAGGTCTACACTGATCAGCCAAAACATTATGATCACCTGCTTATTAGGGTGTTGGTCCATCTTTGGAGCACAAACAACAGTGATTCGGCGTGGCATGGCTTGTTAGTCCTTTCACACTCTGTAAAGCAGGATAGGCGGCGATCTGTGGCAGATCTAACAGCAGAGTACAATGCTGGTAGAGCGGACAAGCCTCCGACATCTACACTCTGTGATGAGGCGTGGACGTCCACCATCTTGTCACCCAGTCGTGGTTTCACCGTCCTTCAAGCACTCTGCATAGCTGCCCACTACAGTAGTACGTGAACAGCCAACCAGCCTCACCGTTCCCGAGATGCTACAGGGTGAGTCAAAAGTCGCAGTACACCCTTTTATTTCAAAAACTCTGCAGGAATTGGGAAACCTGAATATTCCAGTAAGGTATTGGTGAAGTGGTCTATCTTTTACGGTATGTACCGAACATGGGCGCCATCTTGAAATCGACCATCTTGAATCTAAGTCAATTTTTTAAATGGAAAGTGGGTCGTGTGACACATCAAATAACATTAGAATTTTCTCACAAGTTCATTCCTGTAAACAGATTTGAAATAGCAGCTGTGGTTCAAAAGTTACAACATATTTCAGTTAGAATTACAAGCCGGATTGTTCTCCAGAAAGGACAGTCATTTTATGTGTTCAACATGTTGTCCCTCTCGGTCAACGCACATTTGAAGGCGCTGGATCCAATCGTCATGCACTCGCAGAAGGATTTCCGCAGAAATGCTGGCACACGCTCCTACAATGCGTTGCTGGAGATGGTGTTTGTTTCTTATTTTCTCTGCATACACAAGTTGCTTTAAATGGCCCCACAGATAAAAGTCAAGTGGTGTGAGATCAGGTGATCTGGGTGGCCATTCCAAAGAACCACGTCGGCCAATCCAGTGACCAGGAAATTGACCATCTAACCAGTGACGAACAACTGCTCCGTAGTGTGGTGGAGCCCCATCCTGTTGAAAGTAGCAGGGAAAGCTGCCATCTTCATTCAGGACTGCGGGAAAAACCACTTCTTGCAGCATTTCCAGATAGCGTTGAGCATTTAGGTTCTCGTCAATGAAAATGGGTCCAATTACACGGGTACCCCATATCCCACACCACACCATAACCTTTACGTCACCAACTACCTTGAAAGGTTCCATCCAGAGTGGATTGTGGTCACTCCAGTACCTGTGGTTGTGACGTTTAACTTCACCACTGACATAAAAGTTTGCCTCATCACTGAACAAGATGCCTTGTGCAAAAGAGGGATCTTGTTGATGTTCCTCTAAGGCCCACGTGCAAAACTGCATACGTCTGTCTGGGTCATCCTCTGCTAGGTGCTGGAGTAATTGAATCTTGAATGGATGCCATCGATGGGCATGAAGGATTCGTATGATCGATGACTGGCTGATTCCACATTCTGCTGACAAACGTCGTTTGCTGCGTTGTGGGCTCTTCACGAAGGACGCCAAAACCATTGTTGAGGTAGTCTCGTCAGTAGCACTTTTTGGACGGCCACTCCGTGTCTTGTCAGCCACAGTCCCAGTTTTTCGGAATTTGGAAATTAAGCACCTGACAGTGTTGTGTGAAATTGGAGGTCTTTCTGCGTGCCGGTTGTTAAAATCTGCAGCTATGACACGGAAACTTCGTTCTCCAGACATCAAAATGATTTCAATTCTCTCCTCTTTGGTCAAAGCCATCTTCAGTTATCTGCAACAAATAAGCTATGTAACTTTTGAACCGCAACTGCTATTTCAAATCTGTTTACAGGAATGAACTTGTGAGAAAATTCTGATGTTATTTGATGTGTCACACGACACCCTTTCCATTTAAAAAAATTGACTTAGATTCAAGATGGCCGATTTCAAGATGGTGCCCATGTTCCGTACATACCGTAAAAGATAGACCACCTCACCAATACCTTACTGGAATATTCGGGTTTCCCAATTCCTGCAGAGTTTTTGAAATAAAAGGGTGTACTGCGACTTTTGGCTCACCCTGTAGTTCCGAGGTGTCGCGCCCATAAACCACCGGCCCGTAATTTAAGGGAATTGTGTGACCTGTGCGTAGACATCTGCTGCCAGACAACTCCGGTAACCTAACAAGGACTTCTCAAATCCATGCCATGCCGAATCGCTGCTGCAATGCGCTCCAAAGATGGATCCACACACTAATAAGCAGGTAGTCATAATGTTCTGGCTGATTAGTGTAACTTTATCATTGGATAAACATCTGTTCAACCTTGATCGGTAAATAACAACATAATTCAGAAGCTTGCAGGATCTTCTTGAGGAACTGACTCGACAATATTTTGCATCTCAGCAATAAATGAAGTATAGTGCGCAACAGAGCATTCTTACCAGTGACGTAACACTGGTTACCAATTTTAAGCCATTTTTATCCATTTCCTACCCGTCGCAATTGGGAATTTATCTAGACATACCTCACACTCAATATCTAACCATTTGTACAGATGAAGAAATATACACCTCTCACCGATTAAAATTCCATAAACCATCTGTTGCCTTTGCCAAAGACTTGAATTAAAACTGGAATGATAGTAATACACTGGACAAACCAAGCCCCAGAAATGTCGCGCTACACATTTGATGCCAATAATCCATCGGGGATTAACGCAAAATCGAAATTTTTATGCCGGAAGGCGATTTGAATGAACTCCTCCGGACCTGATCCGAGCGATAACGATCACTCACCAGAGTCGGTACTACATTACCTGGCAATAAACGAAGACAGGGGTACAAGATTTTACTGATAAACAAAGACATTATTCAATTTTTTATAAAGGTGAATAACACGCCAATGCAATTGAATTTTGTTTTATTTTGGTGTCGTACGCGTTTCGCTCTATATCAAGAGCATCATCAGCGACATCTGTTAGATATTTATTCATTTATTTAGTTACATAAAGTTGAGGTGAATTTAAATCTACTTACATGTTACTTTTTTACTTTTTTCTCATGGTCAGGGTTGGCTTCTGTGTGTATGTTTTGTAGAATTTGCTGAAGGTATGAAGCACTACACTGCACTGACCAAATTTCACATTGATACTATTGTTTACCGTTTTCAAAACATGAGAAAGTAAACACCACGCCATGTTTTTCACAGGTCCATAGAGTGTGTGTTTGTTTATGTTTCAGGTTTCATTGTGTTTAGAGGTCCTTGGTTTTTACAGTCTGCTTTGTGTTATCTTTGTTGGTAGGCGGGGATTTGAAATGGTTGTCTTTTTGTGGATATTTATTTCTTTTTTAATGTGGCATATAGTGTCTGATTAGTTAAGTTTGTATAATCATTTATGATCTGCTTTCCTTCAATTAGTGCTTTTTGGATGTAATAATTTTCCTGAAATGTTAATGCCTGTGGTCTGTTATTGTTTATGGTGAGTATTTGCATGTCTCTGTGGATATCTGTCGGTTGGTGATTGTGTTCTAGAAGGTGTTCTGCAAATGTGGAGTGGTTAGTGTATTTCAGTGCTCTTAGGTGTTCTTTGTATCTTGTTTCGAATTGTCTGCATGTCTGGCCAATGTATTGAGCTTCACAGTTTTGACATGTGAGTCTGTATATGCCTGAATTATGGTATTTGTTTTTGTTTGTGATGTTTTTAATGTTTTTCTTTATAGAGTTATTGGTTCTGAAAGCGATGTTTAGACCTTGTTTTTTGAGAATGTTTGCTATTTTATGTGTATTTTTGTTGATATAGGTCATAACATGCCATTTTTCTTTTTTCACTTGTGTGGGTGGTTTGTTTTCCGATGCTGAGTTTGTATTTGCTTGTAGCAGTGTTGGAATGGTGTTTTGTGTTGTCTTTAGTATTTGTTTTTTGATGTTGTTGTTTATTTGGTGTATTCGGTTTTCTTTATATCCATTTCTGGTAGCTATTTGTATGATTGTGTTCAATTCTGATTTGTAATTTTCTTTGTTTAGGGGTGTCCTATTTAGTCGGTTGAGCATGTGCCTTATTGCTACTTCCTTATGTGTTTGGGGATGGTTTGATGTTGAGTTTATGATCATGTCTGTTGTAGTGGGTTTTCTGTATATTTGGAATTGATGTTGTGTTTTGTGAGCAGTTATGGTGAGGTCGAGGAAGTTGAGTTTTCTTTGTGTTTCCATTTCCAGTGTGAATTTTATATTGCTGTGTGTAGTGTTGATATCTGTGTGTAATTGGCTAATTCTAGGTTCAGGTTCATTAATTAGACAATGAGACCTATAGTAAACTTTAGGAAAGCTCCCACCTACCACCTTGCCAAGCAAATGCAAAATTTTTTAACTGAGAACTACACATTTCAGAATGACAAAACCATCAGAAATACCACACACCTTATAGAAAAGATCAAAGACTTACAGATACCAAATTCAGCAAAACTAATTTCATTTGATATTCAAAACATGTACACCAACATACCAATTAAAGAAACCCTTGCCATAATAGCCAAACACCTCAAAGCACAACAAATACCTGATTCACACACAAATGAAACCATACAAATTCTAGAATTACTAACATCACAAAACTACTTTCAGTTCAATAACAACTACTACTCTCAACATGATGGTTTACCAATGGGTTCTCCTATCTCAGGAATACTATCAAATATATTTATAAACCACATAGAAAATGAAATATTCAAAAACATAATCCAGAAGAAAGGATACAACATTATCTATTGGTTTAGATATGTTGATGATGTTATCTGTCTAATTAATGAACCTGAACCTAGAATTAGCCAATTACACACAGATATCAACACTACACACAGCAATATAAAATTCACACTGGAAATGGAAACACAAAGAAAACTCAACTTCCTCGACCTCACCATAACTGCTCACAAAACACAACATCAATTCCAAATATACAGAAAACCCACTACAACAGACATGATCATAAACTCAACATCAAACCATCCCCAAACACATAAGGAAGTAGCAATAAGGCACATGCTCAACCGACTAAATAGGACACCCCTAAACAAAGAAAATTACAAATCAGAATTGAACACAATCATACAAATAGCTACCAGAAATGGATATAAAGAAAACCGAATACACCAAATAAACAACAACATCAAAAAACAAATACTAAAGACAACACAAAACACCATTCCAACACTGCTACAAGCAAATACAAACTCAGCATCAGAAAACAAACCACCCACACAAGTGAAAAAAGAAAAATGTTATGACCTATATCAACAAAAATACACATAAAATAGCAAACATTCTCAAAAAACAAGGTCTAAACATCGCTTTCAGAACCAATAACTCTATAAAGAAAAACATTAAAAACATCACAAACAAAAACAAATACCATAATTCAGGCATATACAGACTCACATGTCAAAACTGTGAAGCTCAATACATTGGCCAGACATGCAGACAATTCGAAACAAGATACAAAGAACACCTAAGAGCACTGAAATACACTAACCACTCCACATTTGCAGAACACCTTCTAGAACACAATCACCAACCGACAGATATCCACAGAGACATGCAAATACTCACCATAAACAATAACAGACCACAGGCATTAACATTTCAGGAAAATTATTACATCCAAAAAGCACTAATTGAAGGAAAGCAGATCATAAATGATTATACAAACTTAACTAATCAGACACTATATGCCACATTAAAAAAGAAATAAATATCCACAAAAAGACAACCATTTCAAATCCCCGCCTACCAACAAAGATAACACAAAGCAGACTGTAAAAACCAAGGACCTCTAAACACAATGAAACCTGAAACATAAACAAACACACACTCTATGGACCTGTGAAAAACATGGCGTGGTGTTTACTTTCTCATGTTTTGAAAACGGTAAACAATAGTATCAATGTGAAATTTGGTCAGTGCAGTGTAGTGCTTCATACCTTCAGCAAATTCTACAAAACATACACACAGAAGCCAACCCTGACCATGAGAAAAAAGTAAAAAAGTAACATGTAAGTAGATTTAAATTCACCTCAACTTTATATTGTTTTGTAAATCAAATGTAACTAAATAAATGAATAAATATCTAACAGATGTCGCTGATGATGCTCTTGATATAGAGCGAAACGCGTACGACACCAAAATAAAACAAAATTCAATTGCATTGGCGTGTTATTCACCTTTATAAAAAATTGATTAACTTGCAATTGAGGAAATGGCCCACAATATCCAGTCATTAAAGACATTATTACATTACATTACACATGAAAATCCTACAATCGTTGGCTAGTTGGCGGAAATACTTCGAAATGTGCCGAGTGAGTTCATGAGCCGAAATAGGTGAACGTATTGAGGATTGTCCGAGTGTTTCTCTTGCAAAGTGAGATATTTCTTCGAGAAAATGATTTAAAAAATTGGAAGACAGAGAACGAGTGTATCTGTCTGCGGTTAACTGCTGTGAGGATCTTCGAAGACTTTGGACGTGAGACGCTAGTATCTTGGGTATATCATGAGCTTTCGTTCTGAAAGACAGTTTGAGCTTTTTAGATAAATTTAGTATACCATTAATACTTATTTCTGGTTCTCAGAAAAGACGATGTCTCCGCTGCCTACAAGGTACGTATTTCATGCAGCAGTTTGTAACAGCTCTCATACCTGAACTTTAAATAGAATTGTATTTAATGAAGTATTTGTACTGAGCTAAAGTTTGCTTGAATATGATCTAATATGTTTGTTTTTTAATTTCTTGTAAATCAGTGTATATAGACTTCATTTTATGAAAAGAAATTATTTAGAGGCCATTTAATATGTTTAAGAACCGAATTGTGAAAGAGAATTGCTTAAATGTTTGTAATTCCAAATATTAATGCAAGTTAAGATGTCTACAGGACAATTTTCGACAGTTTAAAATGATTTCTGTAAATAATTTTGTGTTTAAGTATCTTTAATTTCCATTTCTGACCATTTTGTAATGATGTTAAGTGATTATGTATTAATTCTGATTGTTTTTAATATGTTTAATTGTTTGAGTAATTGTTAATGTTCGAGAAATATCTGGCGGACGCTTTTGAAGAATTCCAGAAATTTCGATAGAGCCTATATAAAGAAATCAGCAGAATGACAGTAGTTAGTTTACAGTTAGTTTTATACAGATTCACTTTGGAACTGCCAAAGATCGCGTCAGTAGTATCTCTGGATTGTATCTTTGCAAGTAAACAATATCGCTGACCTTGTTTTGAAAATATACAAAAATGTTAAACTGAACTTCATGGTGGACTATTTAATTAATTACTATATTAATTAAACCACCGAAGAACCTGACAAGTTGTTAAGATTGTACAGATTACCGTAACTGATACTCATTCAGCTGCGGTGGCAGCTCGATGTCTAACTTCAGCTGGTTGAAAATGAACCCTCGAAACATCCCAGGAGTGCTACATTTTTACACGGCTGGAATAACGAGAATATTTTTATGTATGTTCGTCATTTGTTTTCACGCTAAGTTTTTAGTTGTTTGGATTGGATTTGCCTTGAAATTTTCGATATTCGTTCATACAATTGACCGTTTACGTGATCAGATTTATTTTCTTCGTGCAAAGATTTTGGTTTGTGATTAAACATGTGGTGTCAGTGTGTGTTTACTGACCATTATCTTCCTGGTGAGGGTCTGCTGAGAAAACTCTGCGCTCGTGTAGAGAGTGCCGTAGACCAAGGAATTGGCCAGCAGCGGGAAACGGTCGAACAGCCGCCGGACCGCCTTCGCCATCTGCAGCGACCACCTGCAAACATAACATCATCTCAGTGATTTCGCTAGTCAGCTATTTAAACCTTTCTTATTACTGTTTCTTTTTTTTTTTTTTTTTGCTATCTTATATCCCTGGAGTGTAAATTTCTCCACGCTCCCTTTTTTTATACTTCTTCCATTTATGAATTTTAAATTCTTTCAGCGATTTAGTAAATTATTCGTGACTTCCCTTGATAATTTATGCCAATCCTTGAGTCCTTTATCTACAAAAGAAAATTTTCCCACTCCCTTTGCCTGAAAACGAGTGCCAGCTTGTGGTCAGCGTCCTCTTTTCCTTTCCATGCACTATTTTTAATTCTTTCACCAACATGCAATATCTCTCCAAGCCTCAAACTAAAATACTGGTTGTACACACCCAGCAATCTCTTGAACCTCCTCCTATATTCCAATGAATTCAAATCTTGCTCATTTATGATATCAGTTATTGATTATTTTCTGCAATAAGGACCAACTGGCAGACACTTCCCTTATTTTCTAATATTTAAGACCATTAACTGAATTACAATATCTATCGTCAATAGTTTTTAAAACAAGACATTGGCAAAAAATAAAAATGGCAGCGTACTGAACACATTAAGAACAAATTGTAATAGTACAATATTTATTATTTGCAATTTGTAGTAACCATTATGTTTTCTAGTGGTTGTATTAACGATAAGTAACTGAATATGGGATTATTGCCACAGTGTGATACTTAATTGTCAGACTTTATGCTACAGTATACTATATTAAAACATAGTTCGCTCACTTCCGTATTAATGTTGATCAGTTCGATTTTATACGTGTGTTTTGATTTTCTAAAACCTACAACAAAACTACACACACTTAATATTAATCAGTATTGCCTGTATTATTTTCATAACACAATTTTATTTCCATATTGTTGGTAAGTTATTAAATAATATACTGTCGACGCTGCATAGTTAGCAGGAAGTCACTATACTGAAGAAATTCAGCATATTAACGGAGTGTTCCACCTTTTTTACATTTTAGTAGGACAGTTTCAGGGGACACCAAAACATTCGACACCTATCAATAAATGATTATAACCACTTGAAAATTGTTTTGACTGCTTCAATATAATGTCTTCTTCAAGTTCCGCACTCACATTTTACAGAAAAGTAACCACGAAACAAATTAAAAATGCCGAAATATCAGAAATAACAGAAAAATGTTGTCATAACTTCAAAAATACCACAAATATTGTCGATACAGGAATTATATCAGCATAAACTGTTTGGTTTTTGCCCAGCAATAGTCAAATATATCCAAAGCCCAATGTAGTAAATTTCCTTCTATGATGTCCATCTTGAAATGCCATAGTTGTATACAACAAATACAATCGATTCACCAGAGATTCATGACGGGATGTAGACAGGGTTGCCAACCATACTTTATAATAAAGAATCCTACTTTATTTTTGATCGGTGTACTTTTGTCGAGCCATAAAGTAGGCCCTATACGAAAATATCTTGAGTAAAATATACAATTCATGGAACGGAACGCTCTTAAGCGTAGTTAATTTCCTAACGACTTTATCGAGCTTGGTGGGTGAGTGGTTAACGCTCTGGCCTCGTATTCTGGAGGACGCCGGTTCGAATCCCCGTCCGGGCATCCAGATTTGGGTTTTCCACGGTTTCTCAAATCACTCCAGGAGAATATCTGCATGCTTCATCCCGCCTCTAATGACCATGAAGTCGATGAGGCGTAAAGCCATGAGAAAAAATAATATCCTAACGATTTTCTAGTTCTTTTGACAAATCTTGAATCGATCATCTCAGAACGGGACGGAAGAAGTAAGCACAAAGCACAAAGTTCTATCATTACCGTGGCGCCACAATATGATGATGAATTCTTATAGAACTCGACGAAACAAATCGAAAATAAACAATAAATTTTTTTGATGTCTCCCTTAGTTTTCGAGATATAGTATGAAAAAATCAGTTGTAGGTACACTTCTTTGTGCTCTTGGAGACGTTTCTTCCGCTCCAGGCCATATTTCAACCTAACAACAACCACTCGGAAGATAATAAGACACCCATAGTGAATTTTCACAATGTTTTTTTCTGGCCCAGGACGGATCTTACCCTAACCTCCTCACTTTTCAGATACAATATCTCGAGAATTAAGTGATATATATATATATATAAAATTATTCTTCACCTTCGATTTGTCTCGTCGAGTTACATACGAATTTGTCATCAAATTTGGCTAAGCGAAATTTTTCTTCTGGTCCAGGCTGCATTTTAACCTAGCCACGTCAGTTGTGAGATACGATAACTCGCGAACGAAGCGAGATATCAAAAAATTTGATTCTTATCGTAGGATCCCCACAAAGCACACAAACATATATAATTAAAATGAAAAGATAATTACAAAATATAAAAATATTCTCTGTTCTTGTTCCTGCCACTTAATCTTTCGTCGAATGAGATAAATCCAAAGTGGCGGTAACAGAGCGTTCTTAAATTTAATTAAAAAGGAGTTTTTCAAATATTTATGAATCTAAATTTAGAACGTGGTACTCGCTATCCGACTTTCAAAGGAAATAAAAAATTAATAAGCTTTTTATATAAGAAATAACGAATTATTTTCCTCTTCCAAAGATATGTTATTTGTTCCAAATAAACTGTCAATCCTAGAAGTAGGCTCTTACGTTATTCGTAAATTTCATGTGACTTTTTACAACAGAGAGGAGTTGTAACGCCAAGAACACATTACAATGAAGGAATTTACTAACACTTCAAGAGATTTGCTCTGGATGTATCTGATAGCTGCGCTACACTCTCATATTACATTTTTAATTTAATATGTGGTGACTTTTCTGTAAAATGAGAGTGGGAAACATGAAAATCCAAAGGTAATAGCCCAGACACTGGGACTCATCAAGGAATACTAGTTTTCTCCTGAAAACTGATGTACACGTTAGTTGGGTGATATTATTTAATATATGTTGCTCTTGGAGCTGTAAAATATATCAATTCTCAGAAAACATCTGCATGATTGTTATACGTCGATATAGTATATCTCCCAGTCACACGCCATATAACGTAACGCCACTTTTTGAGTTAAGTTTGTAAGGTATGAATAAATTTTACAGCTCTAAGAGCAACATATATTAAATAATATCACCCAAGGAACGTGTATAACAGTTATCAGACCAAAACGACAGTTCCTTGATGACTCCCAGCGATTGCGCTCTTGCCAATCCAAATTTCAAGAGGTTAGTACCATTTTTTGATAGATGGCAAATGTTCGGAGTCAATCAGTTTCATTTTGTGAAAAACTTCTGACCAGCTCACGTCCGTATTTCAGCCAATAGCTAGCAGTGAAACTGGGTCTTGTGATGAGGTTAGCGAACTGTAGTATGGTCTGATAACATGCCTATAATTGTCACTTGTTTGGGAAGGAAGTTTAGTGATGCAGTCGGATACGAACTATGGACAGTTTTCATCTAGTAGAGCCTTGTGATAAAACATTTAATTTGCGTTAGGTTGAAATCTGACTATATTTTTTTTAAAACTTACCTCAATGACATACAAAGAAGGACAATAAAACGGTATTACTCTTTTACATTGTCACCAAACAAGAAATAGTGTCAAAAGATCCGCAAATAACTCTTTCATAAGTTTCTACTCAATATTCCATAACTGATGCTGCAACACGTAAACTTTGCTATTTTCTACTCTTGGAAATGCAAACTAAAACGCTTGACTGTTTAATGTTAACTCACTGCTTGATGATAACTGAACTTGATGCACATTAATAACTCACGAGACTCTCTATCACAGAATATATTTTATCCCAGTGCTTGTTAAATTGTTCTTCCACTACCTGTCTTATACACAAGCCAAAACCTATTCTGCAGTTACTGCTTGCAGCATTCATTTGGCAAAGATATTCTTATAATATGACTTATTGCAGGTCTACCAATATTTGAATGTGCAATCAATTCTTACAAACGTAGATGTTAGAAATAAACGTTGAATTTTCCGATTTTATTCGAGAGAAATGATACTACATGTCTATACTACTTAATTTATCAATTATAATATGTAGCTTATAATCACAAAAAATAATTGTTCTTTACAAGCTCGCTTTCATTAGGACTGCGGTTGAATCGACGCCGCAAACCGTAGAACTATTTGGTCTACTGAGGCCGGCGCTTGATTTAATTACGATAAAGCATATGTCGCGGTGGAAATTTCCTTACACACCTACTTCCCATGTTAAGGTTTTTCCTTAAATCCTTTAATTAAAATTTCACCTTCCACCTACTTTTGACCTTTACGAATTTTAATCTCAATTTATTTCAGTGTTTTTGGCAAATTGTTAAGCATTCCCCTTAGAAATTTATTCCATTCCTTTACCTGAAAAACAAAATTTCACCACCCCCATACGTCTCAAATCAAGTGCCAGCTTGTGGTAATTATTATTATTATTAATTTTAATTGCAATGGAGCTAACACTCCGGTGGCAATTCCCCCAATTATCCATTTACCCCCTTTTTTTATATACATATTTTCTTATTAAATTTTCTTTTATAATTGTAATGTTAAATTCCTCCCCCCATTTACTATTATGATTTACAAATTTTAATTCTAATTAAGCGTTTTTGGAAAATTATTCATCACTACACTTGGTAATTTGTTCCAATCCCTGACACCCTTACTAACAAAAGAAAATTTTCGCTCTCCCATATGCATGAAATCGAGCGCAAGCTTATGGTCACGGTCGCCTTTACCCTTCCATGCACTATTCCGAATTCTTTGACCAATATCTCCCCAAGGTTCATCACCAACATAACATTCTCAGCGCTCTCTTCACCCTCCTCCTTTCCTCCAACGAGTCCCAACCCAGCTCCCTTATAATATCGGTTACTGACTGGATCCTGCGATAATTTCCACAAACAAATCTAACTGCTCTTCTTTGAACACCTTCCCAACTCCTGTATTTGATAACCAAAGTGTGTATCCCAAACTGCACCACCATATTCAAACAATGGTTTCACCAAAGTTTTGTAATTCAACTCCATAACTTCTTTGGTACATCCTTTCATCACCCTCTCCAGTAAATGAAGGATTTTGTAACCTTTTCCTACCACCTGCTGAATTTGCTCTGTCCAATTGAGTTTTTTTTATCAAACGTTATGCAAGCTTTCAACAAGCTATTCTGACCCCACCCTATAAAAGTAATTAACCTTTTGTTTTTTACCTGTGTACCTAATAAACTGAATTTTCTTGGCATTTATCTTCATTTCATGCTGACCAAGTCATTTAAATTTCCTCTTCCATGTACTAGTCCTAATTCTTCTACGAATATCCATCCAAGTATTTCATCATCAACACACAGAATTGCCAGCACTATCTCCCTCCACCTGTCCTCCAATCAATCCCAATCCAGCTCCATTCTCAAATCAGATTTTGAATGCGTACCGCGGTAATTTTCACAAACAAATGTAGCCGCCATTCTCTGCACAATGTCCAACTCGTGCATTTGATTCCTAAAATGGATTTTGAATGCGTACCGCGGTAATTTTCACAAACAAATGTAGCCGCCATTCTCTGCACAATGTCCAACTCGTGCATTTGATTCCTAAAATGTGGGTTCCGTACAGTAGCACCATATTCAAGCAAAGATTTGACCAATATATTGTGAAGCACTTCCCTCACTTCGTTGTTACATCCACCCATCATCCTCTCCAAAACATGTAGATTTTGAAAACTGCCCCTACTACCTGCTTAGCTGAGTTAATTTTGCGTTCACTATACAATTCCTCTTCCAACCTATAATCATAGACAACCTTCAATGTTTCTTGGGACCAAACAAGCTTAATCTTCTCGGATTATATTTTCATTTCATGTTGAACTACCCAATTACATATCGTATATAGATTTCCCTGCAGCTGTTCGCATGGTCTGAGCCGATTTCCTGTTGTATAACATTATATAATCTGCAAATAACCACCTTCTGAACCGTCAACACAACCATTCTTTAGAATAACGAACAGTAATAGCCCAAATATACCATCCTGTGGCACTCCCGTTTTCACTTCCACCCATTTTGTTTCTGCATTTCCTATTCTAACACTTGCTTTAATGGGCGTAAGCAGCGAGGGGCATGGTTATTAAAAAAATTTCTACGAATCCGAAATGATTAATGTTTACATAAACTATAACTAAGTTACGATCTTAATTTACTACATAGTAGGTCCTTAGATTAAGTGGTTGGATTACTATATTAATCAATAATAAACATAGTTTCCTCAATAGGTTTGAGTTTCATTTTGTAAGAAATCGTCATGTTTCAGTCCCCCACCCCACTTCCTCGAAACCAATATGAGTTGCCCGCCCTCCCCCTACCCCCTCCAGTACAAATCTTGCCCCCATCTAGTTCTGATCCTGGATACGTCCTTGCTTGATTTCTACCTTTTAAGAATCGCTCTACCCATAAAACCACTTTTCAATGCACTCCAATGGATTTAATTTATTATACACCATTTGATTTTTCACTCTGACAGACGCCTTGGGAGGGGGGAGGGGGGGGAGAGGATCTAGTGCCACCCCATTAACTTGACCTTCCTTGTTGGTTTCATCCTAAATATTTTACATATGGTTCAGTAACTGAGATTTACATGAATATAATTGCCTAAAGCCATGTTACCGTGTAGCAAATCAGTTTCCTTCCTCACAGACATATCTAATGTGGTTGCGTATTAAATCGCCCTGTACTTTCAACCATATTTGTCTCCCCTCCTTTATTTACTACTGCGACACTTTTCGAGTACCCAGGTATGTAGGAAGTCTCTTAACTACTGCACCTGTAGTTATCTATCGGTCCCGACCCTTTTAATTCCTTCGATCACACTTAATATCATCAGGACCTATTTTTAGTTTTTTAGTTGTTATTACTACTTACATGGAGAAGCTCCTGCTCTGTTTTTTACTTTCCTACCCCTGAACGATAGGTCCAAACTGTCTCGTTAAATCAATTACTTAATATCTCTGCATTTTTAAAATCCTCCGTAATTTGTTCCTCATCCTAGTCAACAATTTTTCTGAGAAGCTTCTCTTCCCCTCCGTTTTTTAACGTAGCCATAGAAATATTTAAATACAACATTCAATTATCACTTTGCTCTCATAAACCGATCTTCCTTACTTGCTACTATTAGTTTCTTGTTTAGTTGTTTCAAGTGTATCCCATTTTTTCGCTGTCTCTGTACTCTGTTGTGTTATCTTCTTACCATGAGTCTATAAAATACAATAATGAATAATTGCAAACCATGAAATTCAAGGAAACGATCATCACCGAAAGTAGTTCGACATGATTACAGCAACTTACCTGTTGAATTAAGTAAAAACCAAAGATTATCAATTGTTTTTTTGTTTATTTATGTTAGCTCGATGTAGATGGTTTTATTATATTCTCTGATCACTGTTACAGAAAAAAATACTAAATCATGTTTGTATCGCGATACAGTAAATGTATTTGTGTGCCTGCGATATTGTTTAATTATATTTTTTCTATGTAGGAATAAAAAAATTAGTTTCATAAAAAGTTAATTAAATAAAACCTTGGTTTCCGTCACAATGGCCTTTTGATTCTGTTCCTTGGATTCTGTGTACATTGTGGTCGACTTTTTCTTTGTTTTGTCTGTACTAAGATTGTTACAATCTAAATTTCTGGCAGCAGTTACCAGGCAAATCATCTAAGTCTGGCTATGATAATCGAAAATTTTCACCTCAAAAAAACACATCTGACAAGGAGAACAACACAAAACAGCGAAAAATTCACACGTTTCGCGGGTAGATTTTTTTTTTTAAAACTGTTCAACGTCTCTTGACAGCGTGGTCTTTGGAGGCGGGAAAGGAGGGGGGGGGGGGAAAGAATGGGAAGGAATTCGACCATGGCCTTTTGAAGGAAGCATCTCGGAATTTGCCTGGAGTGATTTGGGAAAACATGGAAAACCCAAATCTGGATGACCGGACTGGGATTCGAACCGCCATCCTGCCGAATGCGAGGCCAGAACGCTAACCGTTACACCACCACTCTCGGTCGCGGGTAGATGGCTGGCACTTCACAAAATTTATAATTTTTTCTTTCCATCTTTACGAGTTACGTGTCAAGAACGCATGTGCAGAACGTTAAGAGCGAGTGTACAGAACGTTACTTGACATTCTGTGCATGTAAACAGCTGTCATTGAAGCTCATCTAAAACAGTGAGTATACGCTACATCGTTTTCAATTAGTTCGCGAATCGTTTTCTATGCCTAAACTGTATTAAAAATGTTAAAACTGAATTGTTTTAATACGCACTGAAAAACACGTGATGACGTCAGGCGGCATGTTTACATCCCGAGGAGTCACCACAATTTTTAGTGTCATATTTGGTTTATTTGTTAGTTACTTTCTGATTAATTATATTTGTTCGATGTAGATGGTTCATTATATGCTCTGAGTGCTGCTATGGTAAAAAATAAATATGGAATCACGTTCATTTCTCGATAAATTGAATGAATTAATGGGCGTGCGATGAAAGCCATAATTTTCATACAGAAATATTAGAATTATTCTTTGGAACAGACGGAATGAGTTATTTATGCTTTTAAAAATTATTTAACTTTTGAGCCAGTAATCTGCGTTCAAACCGTCCCTTCTGGCTGGCTTAAAAGCTAGCTACTAACGAAATTTTTCATAATGACAGTATCTTTAATTGTTTGTTCTGTTTACCAGTTGCTTTTTGTTTATTTATATTTGCTGGATGTAGATGGTTTTATTATATTCTCTGATCGCTCTTACAGTAAGGAAAAATTTTTGTTTTTGTTTTTATGAATTTATTATCTATTCAGCAAATATTGCTATACAGGACAGTGTTGAATATTACAACAACAAAAAACAAAACATACATATTGTCATGGTTGAGGTCAGCCCACAGGGCCCCTCAGTGACTACAAGGTTATGATACAATAATTTTTTTATAACAATGTTAGCAGAAATATCATTATTAAAGTAATATAAACAGTTATCAGAATTATAACAGTAATCAAAACAGTTAAAATGAAATTGGTTTAAAATAATTACACTTTTTATATTTATATATACATTTGGTTTCGAGCGCTGACAAAAACCTGTTCTATACTTAACAAACGAGATGTCAAATAGAAAACGGTAGGCCACACGGTATTTAATTTATTTGTTGGTTCACTTCTTCTTCGGAATCACTGCCTGATCGAAAAATATTTAGCCTAGCTTGGCCGGTTCTTTTCCCTAGTTTGTAAAATTGCGCACCAGGTACTGCACTCATTCGTTTGATAAAATGTATGGTTTGTTGTTTTATAAATTCATAAATGTAAGCAACATTTAACTCTCTGTGTAGCTGACTACTGTGTACATACCATGGTGCTTTCACTGCTGATCGGAGTAGTTTGTTTTGAAATATTTGTATTCTATGTAATTTGCTACGGCTAGCACATCCACATATGGGACATGCATATATTATTAGTGGCCGTAATATCATTTTGTAAATTAACAGGCAGCACTCTGTTTTTAATGAAGATTTTTTGTTTAACACAGGGTACAATTTGTGTAATCTGGCATAGGCTTGATTTAGTTTATTGTTAATGTGTATGTTCCATGTTAACCGCCTGTCAAGATCGACTCCAAGGTATTTAATAGATTGATCATTTGGATTCCATGCTGTTTTACTTCCATTGATGTTTATCTCCGCGGGGTTTGGTGGGCGTCTCAGAGTGAAGATTTGACTTGACATTTTCCGGGATTTAGAGATATACTCAAGTGATTGAGCCATTTATTTAATTGCATTATTGTTTCCTCAAGGTTTTTGCGTGTGATATAAATGTCATTGTGCGAAGAGTATATGATTCTGTCATCAACGTACTGTGCAGTCGAGGTGTTTTGAGGAATTGGTATATCTGAGGTGTATATGTTGAATAGCGTTGCCCCTGAGACAGATCCCCGTTGAACTCCTGCTGCTATTGATCGAGCTGTCGATATTTATGTCCATTCTTACGCTCATGTTTATATCGCGATACAGTGAATGTATTTATGCACCTGCGATATTGTTTAATTATATTTTTTTCTGTGTAGATGGTTTCATCACATGTGCTGGGCGATGTTCTGGTAAGAAAAGAAATTTGTAATTACATTCATATATAGTATAGCTTCTAGCCTGTCAAAAATAACGGTTTGAACGCAATATTCTGGCAGTTTACTGTTTTGCAATTGGTTAATTATATGAAATTGTTATTACAAAATGCTAATGGCCTTGATTTTGTAATCTTCTATATACTTATTTCATTTGCAGTTCACACAGCGATACAGTAGTAACTTCTACTGAATTAATGACAATGGAAGTACATAACCAATAAAATTAAAAACAAATTAGGAATCCCACAAAAACTTTTGCTATCAATTTAATACCAGTTTTATTCCTGGTCCAGGCACAATTCAGCACGATAAATATGAAACTTCTTTCCCCCGCATTAAATAATACTTTCAGTAACATGGCGCTTATGAAAGCAGTTTAAATGGTTTGTAAAGCTCATTTTAAAGCGAATTATGCTGTAACAAAATGTGTCAGTTGCGATTCTGGTCAACTTAGCCACAACCTCCACTAACATTGCATTCGAAAATCATAGCTTTTATTACCCTCATATGAACAACGACAGGCAGCACCTATGGTTGTAGACTGAATTTATTCATGAAAAAGCGAATATCGACCATTTTTAGTGAAATCTTCGTGATATCAGTACCATACTGTGGTTAGATTATCGGAGTATTTGACTATGATGTATTGAAGTAAATACATTTTACTTTAATGACGGAAAGTATAATATCAAAAACGGATAACGGTCATTTATCTCGGTGATACATTTCACGATTCGTAAATTTGGTGTAAACTTTATCCGAGTTTTTAATTAACTTCATTGTTTCTTATCATCTGCCAAAAACATTCTTAGGTTATGTTTTAACCTCGTTCTTATAACTGGTACATATAAAATAACACAAATATGGAATACTTTTCTCCTTGCATGTATTTTTGCAAATTGTTGTCGTAAATAAACAAAAAGCAACATGTAAATTTAAACGAACATACTAATTGTAACTTGTAACGTATGATTGCCACGCATTAATTTTCTATCTCTGCTCGCAGCTATTTGGCTGCAAGAATATCGTTGTTGAATTGCGAATTACAAATTGAAATAATTTTTAATTATATCTTTCGTGATATGAATACCTTATTCTGGTTAGATTATCAGAGTATTTGGTTAGGATTTTATTTAAATAAATGCATTTTTATAATTTCGAAAACGGATAACTGGTATTTATTTGACTGATACATTGCGCGGTTACGTATGTTTCTGTGAATTTTTAATAAACTTCATTGTTTCTTATCGAGTGCCAAAAAAAATCTTAGGTTATGGTTTAACCTAGTTTTGATAACTGATACAGATAAAATAGCGTAAATATTGAATCCCCTTCTTCTTACATGAATTTCTGCGTCTAACTGATAAAATAGCATAAATATTGAATCTCCTTCTCCTTATATGAATTTCTGAGTCTAGCTGTAAATGAACGAAAAGCAAGATGATGGAAGGAATGTAATATGGTGGCTGTTGATTGGCGAGTGAAAGCTGGCACCTGACCGTTTTCTAGCCAATAGCTGTTGCAGCTATAGGCGGCACATCCAAACTCCACATTAGACTCCACGTTAGCGTTTTATATAAGGGGATTAATCGGGTGCGATAAAACGTTTCATTTTTATGGAAAAATATTAACATTAGTCTTTACTGCAGAGTTAGTGAGTTATTTATATTTGTGATATATAGATGGTTTTATTATACGCTCTGATCACTGTTACAGTAAGGAAAGAAATTTGGAATCACATTCATATCGTGAGACAGTGATTGTATTAATAGCCGTGCGATAAAAGCTTTCATCTTCTGCAGAAATATTATCATTTGTGTTTACAGCAGTGGGAATGAGTTATTTAAGCTCGTAAGTATTATTTAAGTTATAAGGCAGAAATCCGCGTTCAACTCGTCATTTTTGAAGCTAGTTATTAACGAAAATTGATGGTAAGGACGGCTTTGAGATAATTTTGTCTAAGATGTTCTCCGATAAAAAGGTCTAATTACAAATTATAGACTTAGGCTGGATAAAATACTCTGTAATCTAGCGAGTGTGCTTTAAATTTTTAATAATTTTCCATTTGTTTACGAGAATAACCTGAAATTTCCTATTTTCTGTACAAATGCAATATATTATCGTTCGTCCATTCGAATACGAAATAAACATAAAAAATACATAGAAAAAATATACAGGAAAAATACAAAGAAGTATCAGTTTCTTGCACGTTTACACACTGATACAAACACCAGAAAAAATTGGTTTTTACGTCAAACTAGTTTCAATTTATACTGTCCTAAGTACTATATCAGTCTTTGCTCGCCTTATTTTATGATGCAATAATGAGTACAACACAACACGAACACAGCACATAACTAAAACCATCCACGCCTGAAGCCTAACAGTGCGAGGTCTGTGTGGTAGCCTCCACACTGCCAGGGCCGCGTAGTTAATACTAGGATTCTGTACTGTCTCAATAAAAGCGCAGTAGTCTGGAAACAGTACATTGTGTGGGAGGTAGAAATGTTCCTCTGTGTTGCGTGGCAGTTCGGCTCGTATTCAGGGCAGCAAAGAGATGCGGTCCGTGCCGTAGCAAAGAGATTGCGTTCGATCGGCTCGGGCTCAGCGAACTATTGTACCGCAATAACCGGCCCTGTTTGGAGCTGCGATAGAAAGAACAACGATCATATTCCCAAAACGAAACAGATCCTAGTCTATGTCAGTATCCTACAAATCGTAAACATGTCAGTTTGAGAGAATGCTTTTTCACAAAAAGATACTCGCCATTGCAGTACCAACTGCCGGCGATACACGGAACTGTATACTTACAAGGATGCTCTAGATGAAAACTTGTACATATAGTGTCAACCACACATAAATCAACTATACTGATCATTTCTCGATATGCTGTAAACAAAGGTGGTGATGCGGTTTTTTTCTCTCTCGGTATTTTGTAACCAAAGGTTATGCTGTCCACGATTCCGACAATTTTTACTAAAACTATCTGTGCCTGCAACTTCGTCCATGCAAAGTTTGAGTTTATGCTGTTAATTTACAGATAAACTATCAAACAAATGTTGGTTGGGTGGGAAAAAGCAGAGGAGGAATTCTGTACTTAGACGTGGTAGGCCACTGTGTTGTCAATGGCAGGAGATAATGAAGGAAACTTTGTATTCACTCTTGACACTGTGGATAGAGGAATGTTGAATTCACGAACAGTTTCCGAAATGAAATACCCCGTAGTTCTAGCGCTAACTACCCCATTGGAAGTCAGTTAATTCATGTCGTGCGGCCATAACCAAACGGATATTCGGCTAGCAACATAACAATAAAATAATTAATATGGTTATTTATATGACCACCATGGGCCTTTTTGATCATGAACTTGTCGTGAGGTGCTACACCAATATGGGTTTACATTTCTTAAATATTTCCGAATAATATCAGATTCTTTAAAAAAATCACTTTCCAGCAAACGATATTTTGGACACAGTTCTTTAGCTTTTCATTTAATGAATTTGGTTTCCCTACTCAACTCCATAAACACTGTTAGTTGAAAGTTACACATTTCGAAATACGTATATACAAAATCAGAGCCTTGGAATAATGCCAGTTTGCTCTAAATTCCCTCGTGTACGAATGCTTACTTGTGGACAGAATAGGTCTGCTGGTCTAAATTTGGCGATGCCTTACAGATGTTGGTTCAGATTCCATTATGGACGTTTACGTCTAGACGAAAGTCGGGCAGGTTTATAGTTTGCTTTCAAATTTCGCAAATGGAATTCAAATGAAAACCTTATACATTTTTTTTAACAAATGGAGACTATATTTAGAAGGGGGTGCTAACCTATTCTTTAGTCGACTGAGGGAACCTTTTAAACCCATTGTGTGGTTCAGATACATAGATAATGTATTTATAATCTGGACCCATAGTAAAAACTAATTCCTAGAACTTCTCCAGTTCCTTAACAATAGCTATTCCATTAATTTAAACTAGACCTACTCCCGCTCACACAGCTCAGGCAGGGTGTCCTTTATATCTCTGTCCACATCAAACTAATTTGCAGTAATATCTATACATTGTCAGTTGTTAACCATTCCATACCAAACGTTCCCTCTCTTACAGCTTTGCCATCCGTGGCATACGCAACATTTTGATGCTGAATCACTCTCCCGGTACGCCCAGAACCTAACCCAAGCCCTTGTTTCCCGCTGGTACCTGGCGCATCTTGTACATAAACAAATATCCCGATCGATCACCCACTTTCCACGTAAGCATTCCCGCTCGGCACCTCCAAAAACTAACCGTAGCCTTGCCTTTGTCCTCCAGTTCACTCCTGGCCTCGACTCCATCAATCATATCTAACAACAGCGGTATTACATCCTTCGCTCCTTTACAGAAATGCTTACTCTTCTACCAAAAATTCTACCCACTGTGTTCCGTACATGTTTTAGCAGACCACCTAATCTAAAAAACATCTTGATCCACAAATACCCTCCATTTGACTCTGCAAAAACACCATATGGATCTTTTCCATGCAACAGACGTAACTGCCAAACCTACACCATACATCAAGCCACTAAAACATATTCCAGCTCTACTACATGGAAAAACTTACCAATCATTTGGCATACCAAGTGCTCAACAACGCATATCATATACCAGCTAACCTACCGCCACTGGTCTGGTTCCTATATAAGCCTCACTACACAGCAGAATGAATGGCCACAGAAAAACTGCCCACACCCTCAATTTATACCTTCCAATACCCTAACTTGCCAACTACCACGATTTTAACAACCTTCAATGTGCGAGCAATCAGAGTTTTTCCCGAAACCACCGCCGCATCAGAACTTCGGAGATGGTAACTCGAATACAGAAATATCCTGGATCTCAGAAACTACCCTGGCCTCAAATACCGATAAAATCCTGCCATTTGACCCATCACTCATAATAATAATAATTATTATTAGTATTATCGTTGTCATCTTTTAATTGCTATTAATTTTAATAAATTTCTTCGAAAATAATCTATGGTTCGCTTTAACACTCTTTACCCTTTTGTTATATATATATTCATTTTACCACCGCCTGTATGCATACATATATTCTCGACACTTCTTAACAGTTAACACCCACCACCTCCTCCCCACTCTGTTTTCCGCTGCCTATCCAGTCATGGGACAAACGTTGGCGTATGCACAACTCCTGAACAAAATAGCTCATTCCCTATCGTATCAATAATGTTCTAAACCGGAATAGTATGTATGTTCGTGTTCGTCTCATATGTTTTTCATTCGACGCAGCCTTCAACTTTGGTGAGTGATTGGTTATTTTCCCTATCCTTTGTTATTTATATTGCCTAAATGCCATTTCCTTAGTATCATTAATTTAAGGTAAACATCTTTGTGCTTAATGTCGATATTAAAACCTGATAGCTTGCTGTCATTAATCAAATCAATACATTAACACTTCCATAAGGGTAATTGAATTGTGATTACCTAACAGAATTTTGCTGTTTTATTCCGTATTATCATTTAAATATATGTTGTTTTTTTTTTAGTTAACTGTAGTGGAAATGATATTTTTCGCTGTGACCACAGATGTAATCCTAACCAGAGTTTGCGCTTAGTGATATAATTCTATACTTCTTCGAGGGTTAGGTTAATATTCAATCATCATAAAATCATCATCTCTACGTGTTAATATGAATAATTTTTAACGTAGCTTTATTTTATTATTTTAATACAGTTATATTATATAGTTAATGTATTGTATTAAGTTAAAATATAAATGAAACACAAAAAAATGAAAAAAAAACATTCGGACATCACTATCAAAACTGAATCTAACGTAATAACTAAAAGAAGATAATTGTTTTTAGATGATATTTACATTTTTGCTTCTCCACGTTAATATTTTGGACTAGAATAAAAATATTAATGCATTTCTAAACGCGTCAGAGTCCTCTCGCACGAAGAAGCGGGCAAATGCTAGTAGTAAATAGAAGCTTTGGTCTCCTACTGCCACCTGTTGCTTCAAGAGTCAATATTTAACAGCTCAGTGTCACTTGTTTGCGGTTCGTTTGCCTCTTCGACTTTATTCATTTTTCAGCTACATACGCAATACGCAATACATAATCAAAAGGAACCATAAATGTTTTCCTTTTTTTGTTTTTTTTTTTTTTTTTGCTTCTGACTCGATAATTAGAGACGGAAAAGGGAAGGAATACAACCAATTGCTTGGGGTGTTTTTGGAAACCATGTAAAACTGAAATAATTATAGCCGGAGGAAGATTTTATCCCTCCTCGTCTGGAATGGATTATTTCCTAATACAATTGCGATCATAGGTCACTAAATGATGTAATAAGCGAAAATGGAGTTACCTTCGGATGTAAGAATGCGCATAAGTTTCATACAATATCTGGATTGTATTAGAACATCTTAGTGGAATTTTTGGCAGTATATATAATAATGCCGTGTGGTCACAATGACTTGGTGATAGGGTTTCTATTGGTCACGCGTTCCACCCCTGTCTTAACCACCTGAATTTAACCCGGTAGTCCTACCGGGTACAGGGGACCTACAGTTTAACGTTGAATCCTAACCACAATTTTGGGCGTGTATACAAAAAAAGTCATAAAAGCGTACTACAGACCTTCTTAGATCATGTCACTGTGTTGCCGGAAGGTAACAATGGAGTAAATAAGAGAGCAGTTTTATGCTACTACTCTGCATTTTTTTCCCCCTGGAATACCGTCACAGCTCAGGCTGCCAAGCCAATTACAGCATTGATAAGAAAAATAAAATTATGTTCCTTTCTGTTCCGTTCTGTCAGTGGAAAAATGAATCTTTCTAGCTGGGATCTGAAATGGACTTCCCATAGCGGCTCCACCTTAATACGTCGGAATCTACAAAAATTGTCCTATCGGTCTGAAATTTGGTACACAAATTGCTTAGGCGACAATATTTGATTAAAAGTGTGTAACGTAAGCTTAGAATATGTGGAAAGGAAGTAAAATCCCTCGAAATGTGGGTAGATGCATACATGTTATTACGCAATACATGCACGTTAATAGCTGTGGATATTTATTCCACGTGTTTTTAAGTCTTCGTTGGATAAAAACTGCTTTCCACATGCAAATTGTAGAAACTTATTAAGTAGAAAATCAGAAACACTTACAATTTCTCTGTGAGTAGCTGAAAAATTAGATTTCAATGCTAAGATATATAGCATGGCAGCCTACCTGCCAGGATAAAAAATGGCGTCTACGGTAACCGATTGTTGATACAGAGCATTTAAGTTAGTTTAATTTTTTTGCTAATAGCAGTTGTGGTTAGGTTGAAATGCAGCCTGGACGAAGAATTAAGAGTAAAAAACACGCGGAATAGATAATAACTTGTTATTACGTGTATTTCTTCTGTAATAACATGTATGCATCTACCTATATTTCAAGTGATTTTACTTCATTTACACATATTCGAAGCTTACTTTATACACTTTTAGTCAAATATTATCGCTTAAAGAATGTGTGTACAAATTTCAGGCCGATAGGACAATTTTTGTAGGTTCCGACATATTAACGTGTTACCTCCCATACATTAGGTGCAAATAGAAATCCGTGCGTCAGTTTTCAGTCGTCGGAGAGATACCATAATCGGCAGCGAGCGCTCATCACCCTGCTAGACACGAGCGTGACCGTGTGGGTTACAATTCCATCACACTGGACGGGAGAGGCACAAGGGGCCCAGGTTCAAATCCCGCGCCTCGCTCGCCAGAGCTCCTGATTATGATGCGTCGTAATCATCTAGGCCAGGGGTGTCCAACCCGCCTTGAACATTTTTCCGGCCCGTGAGATTCATCACACTTTTACAAAATAATTTATTTTGTAGTGGACAAAGAAGTGAATAACAATGTATTAAAAAATTAAATTATTTGTGCATCCATATATTCAAAAATTATCTGTCGAAATTATGAGTATCATTTTTATTATATTATCTATGTTTACATCTAAGAAAAAAAGTCTTTAGTGGGACTAAATCTAATATGGTGTTATATGATATTATATGCAGCCCGCTGAGTTATGATGCATTTCCAAAGTGGCCCGCAAGATCATTTGGGTTGCCACCCCTGATCTAGGCGAATGCTGGACGGTCCCTAATCTCCGCCTCAGAGGCTACACACTACACAAACAAACCGTACATTCATCACACACAACTCGGATTACATGTTTCATGAAGCGATGGCTATAATTCAGCGCCTCCATTGGTCTAGTGTTCACATCAGGAGAAGAAGACACCAGCAGTCTGACCGCAGAGGTATCAGTCTGTGATTGTTACCTTTTTTTTATGGCATTCGCCAACGGAGGCCATACAACCAGCTCAATGTGATTATCGTAGCTTCCAGTGAATCAGTCGTCATCCAGTATGTATATTGCAGCTTCTAAGTATGGACACCACAGGACGGACAGGACATTCACACAGACACACAACACTTAAACACCCATTCCCTCGGCCGGACTCGAACCGGCGACCTTCAGCACGCGGGGCCAGTACTCTAGCCCTACTCTACCGAGGCCGGCTGATTGTTACTTCATGATGCAAAGGCAAGTCGATCAATCTACCAATGAGTTTTAAGAAAGTAATTTAGAAAAATAATGAACCCCATGCTTGTGTATTATTACAGTCTTATTCAGGTTCAACCTCTCTTGTCCAGTTCATAATCGTTTGCACTATACATCATTTAGATTACGAAACACTGTCTCTTGGACTTGGAAGGACGATCACTAACACACAAAAGTTTTTTTAGTGTGCGAAGATGTGATTTACTCTCAAGCCTAGCTAGCCTATCAAGGTAGTGTAAGGTTTGACTGCTGACGTCACCTACATACAGATGTTGAAGTTCAGTATCGGGCATCCGTGATTTCAATTCAGTGTTGTGTTCGTTCTGTATTGACCATACTATGGGAATCAATAATACTACTGATAAAATAATAAATGTTGAGAAGTGTAAAACTACGGATGAATGGCTAGATGGCCACACGGCCGAGAATCAAATGCCAGATGCACTTTCTATTAGTAATAATAATAATAATAACATGGCTACCATCGCTTATTTTTTTTTTTTTTTTTTTTTTTTTTTTTTTTTTTTTTTTTTTTTTTTTTTTTATCGGCCTCCTCCACCCCTTACAGCCGTCCTTTCGCTCTCCATTACTGCCTTCTTCGGCTTGGCTTCTCCGCCATTTATATTTATAACTTAAATATTTTCCTGTTTCCCAGGCTTTGGGTTTGCCGTTACCGTCTTTTTTTTTTTAATTTTTAATCTTCTCCTGATGTGTTGTTAAGTGATCAAAGAAGAAGACAATGGACTTTGGCATTTCCTCGCACGCCATTGTCTGAAAAAAACAAAAATTAAAATTTTCACGTATCCAACGTTCTTATTTAGCCGTCACATTATTGGTTAATTTTTTTTATATTTTTTTATTTTTTTATTTTTTTATTTTTTTATTTTTTATTATTATTATTATTTTTTTTATTTTATTTTTTTGCCAGAAGTCTCAAGTTCTGAAATTTTTTACTTTTTAATTTGATGGTCTTTTTATTTTTGCTATTTCGTCCAGATAGCTTCCAAATTTTGTTTTGTATTTCGTCGTTTTCTTTAAACTCCAAACTTTAATTTTCAAGGTTGATAAATACTCTTCTAAGTTCTGGGATGTCTTCTGCAGTATATCCTGCATTGCGTGTCCTAAAATCCATATTAGACTGTTATGTTTCTCTATAGGTATAATCTTGAAATCCGGCTTTGTTAGGATATTGGTGAGTATTTTCCTGGGCGGTTTTTGCATCATGCGTGCCACTAAATGTTTTGTCCACGTCCAGATTGTTTGCGCTCTTCCGCAAGAGATTCGGTGTACTAGCGTATCTGTGTTGCCGCAAGTGTCACATCTATCTGTTGGCTTGAGGTGAATACGATGTAGCTTCTCATTGGTGGCCAGGGTCTCGTTGGCTACTTTGTACCAAAGAGCTTGAGTCTCGGACGGAATTGTTTTGTTGAAAATGTTTGCCCACACGTTTTTCCAGTTGATTTCCGGGTATTTAGTTTCTATTATATTTCCCCGTTTATGGGCCATCATACATGCGTAAATCTCTTTTGTTGTCTTGGGAAAGTTGTTCTTTCTTGTCTCCATGATATAGCTGCTTTCGATGAAGTACAGCCTGAAATGGTAAAGGGAATTATTGATATGGGCAATCCCTACCGGTGCCGTTGTACTCACCGGTTTGTAATGTTCCAATAATTGTGCCGTTATGGTTTCCTTGTTTTCAGATACTTTCCTCATTGCCTGTATGAAGATCGCATTTGCTTTGGTTCTTGCATCCATTAAACCTAAACCTCCTCTTGCTTTTGGCAGGGTTAGCGTCTGGAAGTTGACTTTGAATATGTCACCTTGGCTCAAGAACCAGGCTACTGCCCTCTGAACGCTTTGTATTATCCCTTTCGGTGCAGGGAGCACTTGGGCAACATAGTTTAATTTGCCAAGGACCGCCAGATTTATTAAATTTGCTTTCTGTATTTTGTTGATCCGTCTGGTTTTGTGCAGTTGCAGAATGGCCCTTGTGCTGTTTAACACTTCTCGCCAATTGATTACACTCATTTTGAGTGGATTGGTTTCTAGCCACACACCTAAGGCCTTGTGTTTGCTCATTTGTTTGAATCCATAAGTATTTACAAGATTTTGAGGTCCTGATCCAATGTAAAGTATGCCTGATTTGTCCATGTTG
This sequence comes from Vandiemenella viatica, assembly GCA_031002005.1. Lineage (NCBI taxonomy): Eukaryota > Metazoa > Arthropoda > Insecta > Orthoptera > Morabidae > Vandiemenella > Vandiemenella viatica. Next base: position 378,933,121 of record CM061920.1, read on the forward strand.
ACTGTGGCGCCACTTTCAGGGCCATAAATCTTTATCTGGTTATTAATTGTTACTAGGTCGTCATTGTCGGTTACGTAGAACCCAATATCGTCTGCATAAGCTCTTGTAGTGTATCTTCTACCTTGGAACGTTATACCCTTTGTCAAGGAGTGGATGCTCCGTAGTAAGGGTTCCGTGTATATGGCGAACAAGACCATTGAGAGGGGGCAGCCTTGTCTCAGCCCTCGGCCCATACGAAAGTTTTTTGAGATGAATCCGTTTACTAATACACTTGTGGTAGCACCGTTGGTTAGTTTCTTGATTACTGATACGAAGCTTGTTCCCATGCCCATTCTCCTCATGGTATTGTATAAGAACTGGTGTTCGACACGATCGTATGCTTTGTCGAAATCTAGGAAGAGAATTCCCGCTTTTAGCTTCAGGTTGTCTGCCAAGGAGATGATATCTCTATGTTCCAAGATTGCATGTTGGATCCCGCGATTAGGGATCGGACCCGCTTGGTACGGGCCAAGAATTTTGGTGAGTAATGGTGTTATTCTTCGTTTCAGGATACGAGTCAAAATCTTGAAGTCGGAGTTCAGTAGCGTTATGGGTCTTAACTTTCTGATATTCTTCGTGTGTGGTGTTTTTGGGATGAGAATTATTATGCCTTCCGTGAAGGCTTCAGGCAATCGTTCAATCTGCCATATTTCATTGAATATATCGACCATCTTGTGGGATATGATGTTCCAGAAAGCTCTATAAAATTCCAGGGGAAGACCGTCTTTACCGGGAGATTTTCTAGTTTTCCCAGCCATGAGGGACAACTCTGCTTCTTCTAGTGTGATGTCTCTGGTAATCTCTCTTCGCTCGTTGTCGTCCATGTATTCATTTATGTGGTTTAGGGTGGAGTCCCTGTTATCTCCGGTTGTGGTGGAGGCTCTGTAAAAGGATGAAAAATGGTTCCAGATCATTGCGGGAATTTCCTTTTGGTTGGTTGTTCTGACTCCATCTTCCGCAGTTATGTTTGATAAGTACTGGGAGTTTCTTCTTTTTGTCGCCCTAATCAGATGGTATAGCGATGCCTTCTCTTTCTCTACTAAGTCCACGCTATCGGTGTTGACTAAAAGGGATTCCATTCTTGATGCTTGGTATTTGTTAATTTTGGCTTTATACTTTTTAATCAGTACGTGGTCGTGGATGGTGTGCACGTCTTTTTTGTACAGGTCCTTCAGACATCTGTAGTAAAATTCCATGGTATTGTTTGTCCAGTGATGTTTTACGTGTGAGTAGGCGATAATAGCTTTTCTTATTCTTGGTTTCGCATGGGTTATCCACCAGCTTAAATTTGAGCTATACTTGTGGCAGTTTCTGACACTTGAAAACCAGGTGGTGATGACGCTTTCCTTACATTCAGCATCGCGAAGAAGCGAAACGTTCATCTTCCAATATCCTTTACCTCTCTGAATATTAATTGGGTCGCACTTAATTCTGCATATGTACGCACAGTGATCGGAGAAGCTTAAGGGTACTATTTCATCGCTACTAACTGCTGGGTCTAGAGTGTTAGATACGTAAATTCTATCAAGTCTGCTTTTTGATGTCGGGGTCATGTGTGTGTGACTAGTTTGGTTTCCGTGCAATGCCCGAAACGTGTCCTTGAGGCCTAATCCTTCGACCATTTTTGCTAATTCTTGACAGATGTTAGGGTTTGGTCTTTGGTCGCTTCGGTCAATTACGCAGTTAAAGTCACCGCCAATTACAAGTCTGGTCGGTTTCTTGCGTAATAAGTAAGGTATATCACTTTTGAAGAATTCCGCTCTCTCCTGTTTTTTATTAGTGCCTGAGGGTGCATATAAATTGACGATGCATATGTCCTTGATGTATACTGCTATACCCCTTCCGGATGTTAAAATTTCCGGGTTTGTGTAGGACAGTCCTTCCTTGATTATTATTGCAGTTCCGGTTTTGCAGTGGGAGTCTAAATTGGTTATGGTTTCGTAACCGAAGAGTTCAAACTCCCTGATTATCACTTCTTGCATGAGTGCGACGTCTATTTGATTTTGGATAAGAAATTGTTGCAAGGCATAAAACTTTGTTTTAGCTGTTATGCGATTGATGTTAATCGTTGTTAGTGTCAAGACTTGATTCATTGTGATGGTGCTTGGCCTTGGTTGTCCGCCAATCCATTAGTGTCCGACAGCAGCTGTTCCATACGTCAAGTCTGTTCTATACCGTTAAGTTTCCTGTTTACGGTCTCCAGGTGTTTGTTTCCTTGTGAGTTCGTCGCTGCGATTTATGTTCAGGAAGTCTGCCTGACATCCTCTATGTCTTCGTTATGATCGTTGTCTGCCCAACTAAAGGACATACCTTCTGTCTCCGTACCTGTTTCTCGGTGTCTGACTGAGTTTGGATTTAACTCTGCATTAAATGTTGGCCGGCTCTTCCCGATTTGTTGCTTTTTGAGCTTTTTACCAGTGCCTTTAGCATCGTCTGTATTTTCTCTTTCAGTGGATGTTTCCCTAGTTTGTTTACTTTTCGTCTCTGGTTGTTTTCTTGCACGACGTTTCTTACTGGGTTTGGGCTTCGCTGGTTTCGTCCACTCGGTTTCTTCTGCTGTCGTCGTTTCGTCCTTCTCGTCGGCCGACTCCCTGTTATCGTCGGTTTCTGCCGTATTTTTCAACGATTCAACATTTCTCTTCTGTTTTGTCTCTTCCATGTTTGTTATTGTCTTTTCTATCAAGTCTCCTTCTTGTTTTCTTGGTAAGTTTTTCGCTTTTGTGTTCATGGTTTTGGATACCTCGTCGCACCTTGTTTCTTCAGTGTTCCTTATGTCGTCATTTTGTTGTTCCCTCGTTTCTCTTCTTGTTTTCGTCTCCGTGTTCCCACTGTCCGTTATCGTCAGTGGTGGAAACTGCTGCTGATCTTCCAGTGGCATTTCTTCATCTTGTTCATCTTGTTTCGGTGTTCCTGTTCGTCTGAGGTAGGTTAGCGGTAGTACTGTAGGTTGTATGCGGGGGCAGTTTGCTCTGATATGTTGTATTGAATTGCATAGAGCGCAAGTTCTGGGCTGGCCGTCGTATACAACCAGTGCTCTGAAACCGCATACATTGATGTATGATGGTATGTGTTTCGTTATCTCCATTTTTACTAGCCGCACTCCATTTGCTTTCTTAAACCTGATATTGCCTCCCCATTTGTCTTCTACGATCTCTTCCACGTTGCCGAACGGTTTTATTGCTTGTAGAATGGCTTCATTAGATATTTCAAAGGGCAGATTTAACACTCTTATCTGTCTTTTTCCCATTCCTGCGTTCGTTACTTGAACATTGCTTACGTTTCCATCGGCATGATGGAATTTTAGGTTCCCGGTATTTGATTCAATTACACTAACACAATGTTCCTCGCTTATCATTTTAACAAAAACGCAGTTCTGGAACGAGTCTAGTTGTATTCCCAGTATTTCTTCGTCAATTAGCTTTACTTTATCAAACAACCACTCATGTATTTCATAGGCCGATGGTCTTACGTATGCTCGATCGAATGTGAATTTCACTGTGTTTTTTCTTGTTATGGCGGTGGAAGCCATCTCTTACCTTTTACTGCAGAATCGCCTAAATGCGGCTGCGTTGATGGGTTTTCAATAGCTCACACACAAACTTCACACTAACACTGTTATAATAGCTGCGGCGTTAACGGAAGTTGCTGACAGCACGTCCGCGTCTGACCGCCGCTGAACGCGGAATGACACTTTCTATTAATAATAATAATAACATGGCTACCATCGCTTAAGAGGCTATCAGAAAATCGACTGACAAAAAGATAATACATTATGTAACTTCACTTAAAAATCCAAACACCTTGCTGAATGAAATTCGTAAGGATCTTAAAAGTGCAAGACCGAGTATGGTGGTGTAACGGTTAGCGTTCTGGCCTCGCATTCGGAAGGACGGCGGTTCAAATCCCCGTCCGGACATGCAGATTTGGGTTTTCCATGGTTTCCCAAATCACTCCAGGCAAATGCCGGCATGCTTCCTTCAAAAGGCCATGGCCGAATTCCTTCCCATTCCTTTCCCCCCATCCTTTTTTTAAAAGAAACTTGTAGTTATACACACCACGAATATACATCAATGCACACTAACCAAGGATCACTGCTGGCAAAATTCACCATTATGTTGCGTGAAGACCGTAAATCTTACTCAATGGGCCAGAAGTCGTATAGCAAGATAATGGGCAGAGATTTATTGAAAGTCCTGTAGGACTGAAGGCGAAAGTGGTATAGCAAGGCATAAGTGAATTCGCTCATAATTGGGATACTCTTGAAGGAAAGCTAGTGCGTCCGACAGTCACATCGCTGCATTCCATAGAATAAAGAGAACGTTGCGATACGTGAACTGTGTACACAAGTGTCCTACACATTTTCGGCAAGTGTAATAGCGATCCATAATTACAAAACTTACTCAAAACAACACAAAAGTAATTTATAATATTAAAAGAGCAACAGGTTTTTGTTACAGTTTCAACCTTTTTTTCTGTGTTTACAGCTATCAAACACAATTCAAACAGATTTAGGTTGACCATGAAGACTTGGTATCAATGCTTAATTAATTTAAAAATTGTTACACATGTGAAAAGGTATTGTAACATGTGGTCCACAATTCTTGATGACTTGCAGCTATTTTAATCACTGAGGTTAGTAAAAGTATTCATCGAAATCAATGCAAGTTTCTCATTAGCTCAATTACGTACGTTTATTGGTAACGGTAAGTAATTTTGTGTAAAAATGATTGCCCTCAAAAACTTTGCTAGCTGTCCTTCGTTTTTTTTACGGCTTTACGCCTCGTCGACGTCGAGGTCATTAGAGGCGGGATGGGAATTCGGCCATGACCTTTTGAAGGAAGCATCCCGTCATTCGCCTGGATTTGGGGAAACCATGGAAAACCCAAATCTGGATGGCCGGACGGGGATTCGAACCGCTGTCTTCCCGAATGCGAGGCCAGAGCGTTAACCACTCACCCACCACGCTCAATGTGTCCTTCCTGGTTAAATCAATCCCAGTTTTAAACCGTGACAGTTTGCACCACTTTTCGACGTTATAGTCACTAGTTTGTAAGTACGTCAAAAATGACAGTTTTAGCGGAGGGTTCTGATAATAATTTCTTCCCATATGTTGAAATAAATAGTATTCTTACAAAACAACGCTGATTTTGTAATATCGTACATATTTCTATTGTAATTTACATCGCGGTACAGTTGTAACTACTTAGATGCGCCTAAAATAACGTCAGTAATATTGCGTCAATGAAAACAAAGAAAAATAAATCTTAATAACTTACGTTGTGGCACGTAATATTAGTTTTAATCCCCTTATCCAGACTACATATTTCGTAATAAATATGGAATTACATTTATGCGAATGAAGTAAGGTTTCCAGTAACATTATTTTTTTAAAAGAAAAACTTAAATTATTATGCCCTCGGCTGCAACGTCAAATACCCGTAGTCATTCTTACACAGGCTAAGTTTGAATCTAATCAAAACTTTCTCTTACATTACTTCTAGAAAATTAAATCTTTTATCTTATATATCTCTGGGTAAAGAATTTAACGAAAAGGTCTACATCAAAGGAATATAAATAAATAAAAGCAACTAATAACTAATATCGTAATTGAAATAAAATTCATATTTTTATTTCAGTGTTTTGGCAAGTCATTTATACGGGAATGCTTAGTTGAATAAATCTGTTATTAAATAAAGCGCATAACCTCGAGTTGGTAGTGACATCTCTGGCCGTTGTAGCCCACCAGCAAAGGCCGGCAGCGTGACGTCACCACTACGGCCACGACGACAAAGTGACATAATAACACAACGCCCAAGCTTAGCCTTTTACTAGTGTTGATGATGATTCCAACTGAAGATTGTGGATATTTTCTGTATCGGTTACTGTGTTTTATATTTTTTTCATGTCCTCACTTGAACGCAGAGGTCATTGAACAAGAGGTAAGTGATTGTTTGCGTGCTCCACGTATTTGACACGCCCTCTTGTTGCGTGTAACTAACTACGTAATGAAATGCTTGGTGGAATCCCATTACAACCTCCGAATCAATAACCTATAGAAATTACTCAGTGTGCTTGTGAAACTAAAGACGCGATACCGTATTTCACTAAATGATTTTAAATACGGAGACTAATACCTTACTTAGAGTTTATTACATACAATTTCTTAGCATTTACGTAGTTTAAATGTTCTAGGAGTTTCACAGTATTGTAGAATAACATCTGTCAAACATAGATCTCCTAGAAATAGGTAAATATTTGATTTGGTTAGTTTAAAAAATCTATAACAGAATCATAGTTTCATGAAGATAATCTAAATTACTGCATAATAACGACCTGTGACAGAGTTTCTGTTTGCCTCTGATCCCGCCTCTGTCGTGGGTCAGCCTACAGTTTAACGTGAAATTCTAACCACCGAGGATACACAAACTATGCTTTCTTGAATGTGAAAGACACATTAACTGCCTATAAAAATACCAGGAATTTAAATGACAACCTATGAAAATCACGCCTTAACACCTAGATGTCAGCTCGCTTAATTTAATGGTAAATTATAATTGTGAGAAATAATAGAAAGATAATATAATTAACATAAAATAAAAAGTTATTTTGATACTTGTACAAAGCCGGATATTTCTGTCATCTGTGACAAGAATTTGTGTATAAAAATTAAGATTTTTTTCCATTTAGTGAGAGCTTAAGTACCAATTAGTTATTTTAGATTAGACACTTAAGCTTTTGCAGTTTTGATCTACCTTCCATTACCAGAAAAACATAAAAAGTCCATCGTGCTTCATCCTTAAGAAAACGTAAAATTTTCCTGATAGTTAAGGCCCTCTGAAAGATTAATCAGTAAGTGAAATTTCTGTTACAGACCAGGTTTGAATCTCTGTGATTGACTAAAAACATTACTCGAAATTAATACACTTCTCACATATTTCGAAATTTAGGTGCCTCATAGTAAATAATTTTGTTTTTGATTTTCGACTGTCACGAAAATATCCTGATATCTCGCATGGTGATATGTGGAGAGAAATACTCCAGACATTCTCCCAAGCTGTCACCTTATCAGAACAACAACTGACAAACCAGGAACATACTCGTCTCTTTTCTTGCCTCAAGTCACACAAATTCAACTGAACGCTGAAAAAAATACTGTATTTTTCATCGACCGACAATTGTCATCAGATTAAAGAAGATAAATTGTGTGCTGTTAACCGGCCTGTCATTTCTTAGAAGATCCAACAATAGTTTTAGCGCACGATTACGAATTGCAACTATTAGGCCGTTAACGGTATGATGAATTTTGGAGGATGAAGGATTTGTGTCAGGGTTCTTTCGCACACAGCGTTAGGTGATCATTGAACTATGTAAGCAACTCTCTGCTGCATTGAGATATCAGCTCAGGCATTGTCCCTGCGTGGCAATACGTCACACAGCCTCCAGAGTACCCTATGTAGCGCTCGATAAACCCGGCCTAGAGCAATAGCACTGCAACAAACCACTACAAAATTTAACAGGTGTGGTTTAGAATGTTGTACAGACAGGTTATTTCTCCTTTTAATCACCCTGGGTAACTGCGTGATTCACTTGCTTGTTGTATTAACGAATGTATCTGAGAGTATCCTGGATGACAGCTAAGTCATGATCATATCCCTTAGTTCCCAGTGGAACATATGGCTTCCTAGAGTAGTTGCCACTGTACTCTGTACGTTTCCATTCATTTTGCTCCTCGCCAGATCTTGATTCCGGTGTACAGATCTCGCCCACTTTATCCGAGGTGTTCCTTGTTTCCTCCGGCCTAATGGGTTCCTTTCCAATAGAAAGTACACACTTCCTAATGGTATGATCAGTCAATTTCCAATTCCTCTTCTTGATTTGTTCCTCTATCGGTTTCTGACTGACCATTTCTCAAAGCTCCGCGTTTGTGTCATCTTTTGCTGCCACTCTCCTGGTATATTTCTCAAGCATCTTTTCAAGAAGGTGTGGATTTTGTTGGGTCCTTAGTGACATATATTCTACTGGAATATACCCTTCCTTTATGATACTTCAAATGTCTAGAAACTACAATCACTGAGGACTTGAGATGCCACCAAGATGTAAAAATTCGTATTCCTGTATCGAAGGAAGAGTTTAATACGAAAAAGCGATTATTAACTGAGGAAAAGACGTGGCAGATGTTTGGAATGCGATGTCTCTCTTTGTGAGTCAGAGGCGTGGACACTGAGACGAGCAGATGAAAAACAAATAGAAGCGTTTGAGATGTGGATGTGGAGGAGAATGGAGAGGATAAGCTGGACCTAAAACACTCTAGGCCAATGCCGGGATGCTTCCTTCAAAAGGCCATGGCCAAACTCCTTCCCGTTCCTTGTCCTCAGTCCTATCCCGCCTTTAATGACCTCGACGTCAACGAGGCGCAAAGCCATAAGAAAAAAAGATGAGATGGATGGAAAAAAGGAGTAAACTGCTGGAAAGGGTCAGTGAGAGGAGAAAACTACTCCAAATCATAAAAGAAAAAAAGAACAACTGGATGGGACACTGAGAGGGGAGTGCTTGTTAAAAGACGCCTTGGTAGGACTAGTTCATGGGAGGAGAGTGAGAGAAAAAGGGAGGTACAAGATCACAGATAACATCAAAGGGAACTGAAACTACACAGACATGAAGAGGAGTGCAGAAGAAAGGAGAGAATAAGAACAGCCATGTGAAAACCTACTTTAGGGCAGAACACTAATAATGATAATGATACTAATGGTGTAAAATTTCTGCTTAGAATAAGATCTTAATGTTTCGACGTGAATGGAGCCCTTTGGATATTGATGGTCATGCTACTCTTTCACTGTTGGTAGAATGCGAAGACACTGTCCCTTTCCCCCTCTACCACTACCGATCTTTACCGAATTGTTTCAGAAGGCGAAAATTCCTGGAATTTTTCATCTCCTGGTACACCGAGTCTCATATTCACAGCATAGTAAATACCTCTAAATACCAACTATTGTTTCTTCTCTTAATAGTTTTAATAGTTCATGCTGGAGCTGGTGTCAAAAAACAAAACTTCAATAGATTCTTCTTCGGATGGAATATTATTTCACATTAATTTCCGGTAGAACTCTGCTGGCTATTGAACACAAACATCAAAAATACATCACCTTATACAAGATTTTATAAATTATCAGATCAAATTTTATAAAAGACGTTTCACTATAAATATTAAACCGTCGAAATACAATGAAATACAATTTTCTAACGAAGAGCAATTTTAATCTCATAGCAACTACGTACAGAAATAGTGTGATTGCTCTAAATGGTATAGGCCATGTACCGTATAATTAAAGCCTCCCATTCCTGAGAGAATATTTGAACTGGTGTAAGGCCAGCGTTCTTGCCCCTACACTAACGGGTCTACTACTGGAAAAATTTCTAAGGAACAACAGTACCATATATCAATACTGTACCTCCTATCTCTTCCAGCACACTCACCGTATAACATAAACAAACAGTCTCCGACAGACTACAAACACTATAAAACGCGCAATACCTGCTGAAAGCAGCGCCTGCAGATTAGACCTCTCTGTGTCACAAGACACCTCTAGCCTACACTGTGCGTTTAAGTTTTCGACCGGAATCTTACGATCGATTTAGCAGAGCGACGGGAATCCTTCGAACGTGGCATTTGGGAGAACGCGGGTTCGATCTTCGGCCAGGCCATCCAGATTTCGATTTTCCATGGATTCATTAAATCACTCTTGACGAATGCTGGGTTGGTTCCTTCAAAAAGCCATCATATATACTTGATTTGATTGATCTACGAACTTCACTTATATATGATCCTCTGCAAAATTTGGATAATTTCAACTGATTCTGAATGTACTTAAAAGTATTGAAGAGGGACGAAAACGACGTCGAAATACGGAAGATTGTATGTAGTATAGAACAAAAGATGTTTTAGTTACTGGTAACCATCACACACACAGTTGAAAGTGTATAAAACAAAGAAATTCTTTGACCCCCAACTGTGATGCCAATTACTGCGTGGTTTACGTGTCCACATTGTTTTAAGTATAATTTTCACTCTCACAGTGAAACATAGGTTGATAAAAATCCAGGTTGCTGTATCAGCGCGCCGTAACGTTGCGCAATGCGAAAAACTACAATGTCTCTTAAAAAGTGACCAGATTTCTACTATTTATTTGTAAATATATTGTACAAATAATGTAATGCTAGAAATAAAGTTACACGCTCTATTCATATTGGTCATTAAAATTCGGTCAACAGCTTAAAACTAAGATATCTATCTTTCATTTCTAAACTTCTTTGGTAAGTTAGAGTTAAGACGTTTAGTGAGAGGGTATTGGAAACGTAGCTCTAGCTCTGAGAATTCTCACTGCCTCGAAGATAGTACACTTTGCGCACTGCAGATATTGCAAAGTGATTCACACCTCCGGTGTCAGACATATATATTCCCTCTATTTCACTGTATTACCAACCTCTTAAAACGAATATTAATAGGTATAAACTTACTGCAAGCAATATGAACATCCTTGTAAAGATGATGCTACTTATATCAGAGTACAATATCACGCCCTTTGACAAATTTCAGGGAAAGGAATCTACCAGTTCGTAGCTAAACAGTGATAGTGTTTTAGCACAGTATAGAATGTGTAGGATTGGACATCAGCATATTATTTCCACTATGCAACACGCTTTCTAATAAACGTGAAGTTTATATTGTTTTCAAGGTTTCTTTCATTGAACTTGAAGTTTTCACCTCCATTACTGAACTTCAGTAACAATCTATAAAATAATTCAGCAACCATAAGTGGTCTTTATTACACATGCGTTCAATATAAATCTCATTCGGCAAGTACATAATATTAAAATTTAGTGCTTAGACTTTTTCGGAGTGATGCTTACAATATAAATTTATTCTCGCATTTCATTGCTGAAACGATCGTTGTATCTTTATGAAAAATTGAGACATTTGTAACATGTGTCACTATAAACATTGGAGAAAACGTCAACCTGATGTTTAATAAAGCAGTTTTTTTAAATATTTATCGGAGGATTTTTGCGACGTGAATCTACTTCCAAGCCAACCAATCATTCTGTTTTCTGTCACTCAGTATCTCAGTTACCATTAAATTGGCAATAGCAACTGCGCTAGATCCATATGATGTTAAGAGTGCTCATATTTTCATTTGCACACACAAGCTTCTTTGAGCAAAATAAATGCAGCCATAACAAGAATATCTCTAAGAAGTAAAGCACATTTCTAAAGACTCTCCTTTACCACTTTACCATCTTTCCCTGGATGATATAAACGAGGCATCTGGTGGCACATATTTTCAGAATAGTTTTTTTTTTTAAGTTGTTGCAAAGTCCATTATTATAACACTTAATGTAACGAAACGATAAACAGTAGTATAAATCTCTACGCAGATAATCTCATTTTCAGTGATAGGCCGAAATTATCAACTAATTCTGTTTCTTTGAACTCCTTAGTGTCATTTGCAACAATCTTCTGATAGAGTTAAGCTCATAAGGTTAAGGTATTCAGAGATAAGATGCGAATAAAAAGACTTATGATCAGAGCTAAAAGCAGAATTTTCTGTAGAAAGCTGTTTATGAAATTACTATTATTTGCAGTAATTAATTCTTATTTGAAACAAATAGTAAAATTCTCAATTACTTTAAAAAAATAAATAAAAAAATAAGGAAATCAAGTCGTTAACATTTGTTGAAAAAGGAATCAGATATTGCGAAATTATGTCTTGAAGAATCTTCCAAAACATTTTAAACGTTTGAAAGAAGAAAGATTAATTTCAGGAAAAGCTTTAAAGCTTTTATTTTTTAAGGGTTTCAAGAAAATTGTTGCTGCATTCTGTTGAATAGCAATAGTTTATCCAGGTTACAGAGTAAATTTTGTATAGAAAATTTTGTTCAATCTCCCTGTCACAGGAATTGATGAAAAGCGTCTATTGCAACTGAGAAACTAATCTGGGAAACAGCAATTCTCAGAGATTAAATGTTGAGAGCATGCAGCTGTTTGGTATCGCCTACCTGGTTGCCGGATGTGGCTTATTATCTGGGCCGGAGCGCCGTCTGGCTGCCTGCGTCGCCGGGCGGATCCATGGGGTGGGAGGGACGCCCTGCCGTCGCCTGCGATATCCCGTCGCCGACTGATAGCGGCGGCGGCGTCGGCCTGCCCCCTGCCACCGACGGCAGCGCCACGGTCGATAGCGGCGCGACACTGCACTCGGTCAAGGACGGCCGGCAACCGCCCCACCCCCCACCACTCTGGCCACTTGCCTAACGACGTTGCCCTCTCATCTCCGACTTCGTTTCTTTTGGGAACTAACCTGTTGCTGGGTTAAGTCCATTGCAAAAAGAATTTTCGACGTGATTAGCCTTTAAAATTTATTTCCAAACTTTGAAAGTAAGAGCTATGGAACTCCCAAAACACGATGCACAAAAAAATTATGATTTCGGTTTATGCATATTATAACCTGTCCAGTTAAAATAGCCGGCTGAACGATAGTTTGCTCTATCACCATTTCGCTGCCGTTACTCTTTTAAGCGAAGGAGAAATTTGCCATTCGCCTACCTGGACACAGCGTTCATCTCGGAGAGGTAGGACGGGAAGGGGTGGTTAGGTGGAGAGCGAGGCCAGAGAACATCACCTTGAGCCCCCCAGTACGGAGTGAACAGGATATAGCTTCAAACTGTGGCCTGTCCAGAATCTAATTATACCACTCGATAACCAAATAATTATGCCAAGACAGTACCGGTGGAAGAGATGTGTCAACATTTTTAAGATTCCGTACCATACGAGAAACGAAGCCGGCCAGCCCTGTTGCTGCCAAGGCATCTAGCATTAAGATGGAGAGTTAAATTTTGCACTTGTTATGCCTTTTGCTGGCCCAGTACCTAATATTGTATATAAAATTTTATAAATTATGTTCTGGGGGGAGGGGGTTTCATAGAAATAAAATGGTTCGAAAAATATTTATTTTCCACGCCAAAGTACGAGATATAGAGGTTTAAAAATCTTTAAGGAGAGGACTAACATTGTTTTAATCAATTTAAATTTAATACATGAGTGGCCTCCTAAGTGACTGATTTTTGTTACCAGGTTTATCTCTAAACGGTATTACCTAGGAAAGTCCCATTACCGATCATCTCCTGTATTTAAACAACAAATACTAAAAATACAAACATCTAAATAAGTTCTAAATTTCAAGCAAAATGTCAAAAAGTTTATATTTTGAGGTTACTTTAAAAATATTAATACTATTTTATTAAAAGTGTTGTTAACTGGGAGCTCTTTCCGTATTAATATAACTATAGGTCTAATAAATTTTACTGGAACACAACGATTTTACTAGTGGTTCGAGCGGCAACGTGCCGAACGTTGGAATTCCTGGAGCGGACACCACTGCCTATTCTAAAAACGTCTCAAGAGTTGAGTTTTATGTCTATCTACTACCATCTAACCAAATAGATGCGAGATATCTATTGAGATTTCTGTCCATCTGCTACATTCTAAGCAAACATATGGGAGATACCTATTAAAGAAAGTATGGAAACCTTGTAAAGTGACGCTCAAGTTGCTCTTGTTATTTACTTTGTTTCCCGACAGCGATATAACTACTCGGTAAGCAGTGTCGGAAACACAAGAAACTCAACACCGGAGTGTGTGGAATGGTTAACGACAGCATCTGCCGCCGCTGAGCGCTTTCTTACTGAACAATTACTATGTCATCGTCGTTGAATCAAACCAGTTGTTTCGTTACAAACTACAAAGTCTTCTGGCGTTACTAAACCATTTGCGACGTACATTATAGCTACATGAATGGGTACAGTGAAGCCTGGATCATCAGGGAGTTTTGCAAGAAAGTAAAGAGGAACGCAAGGGAACAAGAGGCTGAACAACAGGCCTTTCTACCTGGTGCTGGAGCGACTTCGGCGAAAATCAACAGATGGCTAGGCAATACCAACGTGAAGACGTTTTCTGTCATCCTGGAAGATAAGAGACTTATTTCGCAGTGCAAAGAATGTAGTGGGTCTCAGACAGCATTCCCTTGCGAGTGTGGGCAGTAGTACATTGGGCAGACGGAATGCCCCGAGATTCAGCTTTGAACGGAGCACGTGAGGTGTGTGCACCTGGGACAAGTCGGCGGTAGATATGAACACCATACAGAAGAAACATGAGTTTGGTTTTGAAGCAACGCTAACGCTAACCAAAAGAATACCGGAACAACTTTACTAAGGAGACCATGGGTCGTCTCGCGGAAGATATTATAAACAAAGCACGGCACATCAACTTAGTGAGGCACTGAATCCAGTTATCAGTCAATTAATAGGAAAGAGAGAGAGTTATCGAGATGGTTGGAGAAACCTCTCCGCCTCCATTACCCCTCCCACGCATAACGCACCCCATTATACTCCTGGACCCATCACGTCCACGTGGACACGTGACTACGGAGTCACCGGCAGCCGAAAAGGGCCGTGGATTACACAAGGGCAGCTACTCCTAGAACCGTACACTTTGCCGGAAGATAAACTCAGCTTGGAAACGTCGCGTCAAATTGACGCTTTCCTCCTTTCGAGGTCTGGGAACGGTCTATGCAACAAAGCTATATGACTCTCGCATCTGCTGCCAGCAAGCTGATTCTTACGGTTAATGCTAATGGACAGCTGTTAGCTAATGAATCACCCAATTGAATGTTCCAAAATTTGAAACAAGTCTCCCTAGTGCAGGCCCGACGAAATTTTTGACGAGACAGAAAGTCAATGATTCAACGAGGTACTTCACACGAACGGCTTCAGCTGTTCCTATAACGTGCGATCGGCTAATAGATCTCATTTTTCAATGACAGTGAAAAATTACTGTAACCGACAAAATGAACTAACCAGGAACGTCGTCGTTATATACCGCAAGCTAGTAAGTGTAGGTAGTTGGGCACCTTTAATCGTTGCATATAACTGGCAGGCGACTTTCTTGGAGAATTCTCAATGCCCATCGTGCCTACAGACAAAGAAACGAACCAACTGAACAACTAATGTATGGTTCTGCTTATACTGAAATTCTTATTTCACAGGTACATCGAGAAAAACAAATGTTTTTTTTTTTAAATGTTTTACTTCCTAATGAATTCAATATACGAGGTATAGATCTAACGATTATCTACACACATCACAACCGATACCATAACTATCTTATCATAGGACTATATTACGTAGGTCGTTGTTAAGGAACCTACTAAGACATTTATTTCTTGGCAATTTTATTATTTGACTGACGTTAGTTAATAGTTCAAACAGATATTGGTTAACAGAACGAACCAATGCAATGGGGGAACTATATCGCCGACTCCCTGGAGTGATCCAAAATCTGGTATGCAGAACAGGAAGCTGGACGTCAGGTTCGATAAAAGACGTTGTTCGATAAAATTCTCAGGTGTTCAAAGTTTTCCAGTTCAAGCACTTTGATAATGCACCCCACATCAAACTTTGATATACCTGCCCCGTCCAAAGAATGAACTCCACTGTTCTGGTTCCGATCTAAAAGTGAACCAAACGGTCTCTCAAAGAGTTAGGAAACTCAGTCAACGATGTCACAGCAATACATTCTGAAACAAACATATTACGAAATTTGACACTGTATATTTAGCTCAGCCAACCTATAAAAAGATGACAAAAAACCTATAACTTACTAATTAGTAGTCATAAACAAAAATACTGATTTGGAATAAAAATAACCAGCACAAAGTATCTGACAGATGGAATGCTGAACATGTTCTCTAACATGTTCGGGCCTGGAATCAGACTGTATGTATGTTCGTTTCGACCAACTAATACCACGTTTGTTTGGATTTAATTTGTTGTTGATGTGTACACATCAATGTTACAACCAGCGTTATTAGCCCTTGAGCGATTATTGCAGCGATTATATTAATTCATCAGAAGTATAATGTTGGTGAAGGATGCCACAGACATGTTGGAACGAAAAAAGAAGGTAGAAAGTCTCCAGAATCAAAAAACTCAACATCCAGTCACGTTTGTCAACTGTCAGTGTTATACAGGTCGTTGGACACATTTCGGACGACATTGAAGAACTGGTAGCTCAAACCACAGTTAAGGGAAAGCGATAGTGTTGAAGGCATCGAATAAGTGAACAGCTCAGATCGAAAATCATACTTTCACTTGCCTCAGATGCTTAAAAACATAGCCCATGGCGACAATTGATGTATGATAAACCATTGTATAAAGAAAACAGCACTAGATAAAAACTTCTCGGGTTTCAAGCCGCGTCAGAATTGAGCCGTCTGGCGACGTTTCGGAAGCTTGCACTGCTTCCATTGCCAAGCCCCCGCTTAACAAGTAATGTGCAAGCTTCCGAAACGTCACCAGACGGCTCAATTCTGACGCGGCTTGAAACCCGAGAAGTTTTTATCAAGCATTGCCGCCGCGAAAACGTACATAATTATAAAACAGCACTAGTTCACATTATTCAGGCATGAGCCAAAATACACATTTTTGGAGATACTTAAATCGAAAATGATGGACAAGGAATGTAATACGTACAATAGTCAAACGAAAAGAAGAGACAAAAAGATTGGTCACATTTTAAAACATGCGGAATTGATTAATTTATTAGTGGAGAACACAAAGATAAGAGTACATGAAACAGATGGCTGACAACGTATATTGTGGGTGGTTAATACGAAGAGAATTAGTTCAAGATATAGTGAGATGGAGGATTACATCAAACCATTAGAGAGACTAATTATGCTACAAAAAATCTAACTCATGTTAAGGTAATGGCGTCACATAAAATTTTTTAATTCAATCTCCGTAATTAAATTTTCATCCTTTAGAGAAAACTTGATCCGCTTGATATCACCCTCGCTATCGTTATATTTAAGTGACTGTTGTTTTATGTATGAGCTTGATTAACATTGCGTCAGGGAGGATTTTATACTTACCAGCTGCACGTCCGTATCGGTTTTATTTAATTCGGCTCGTTTATTCGCTTTTTTTCTCTCTTTTGTCAATTGAAATTCAGTGGAATGCTTCATTTTTCTTCCCATTTGACTGATGCTACAATCTTTATGGTTGGAAACTAAAGAAGATGTGATTTTCTGGCTTAACTGCACATACACGAACCTATTATTTTTAACGTATGAACTAATTTATTCTCAATTATATTATTTTTGCTTCAAGGTTGTATATCGCGTTTTGTAGTTTTGTATACGCCTGTTGAAAAATAGGTGAGAAATATGACGTTTGATTAATATACAAGTTGTGTTTTGACTAACTTTGACTTATAGAATTGTTGAAAAGATTTTTGTGCTCTTCTGGTATTTCTACTGGATCATAATTTCTATATATACATCTATACTCTGTAATTCACAGAAAAGCGTGTGTTACAGGAAGATATTTGGACCAAAAATAATCTCCGTTTTGTGCATTCGAATCTCTGATGGCAGGACGGAATAAAATATTCATACAGGCATTGGCACGATAATTTCCCTGATCTGATCTGCCACATCTGCGTGGTCCATACATGTTGATCGAAATGTATTTCGCCGAAGTTGTTCGGAAGTTGTTCAATAAATTAATGCGGATAATAGTCGTTTATCTAGTAGAGAATCCCAGCGCAATGTCCATATAAATGTAGTGTCACTTTCCTAAGGAATCTAACAAGCTGTCACTAATCTAGCGTCTTTTTTCTTCATATTCTCAATATTGTTACTCAGTCTCTTGTAATAACCTCTTGTAATAACAGCACAACAGTATTCTGGATGAGGATGTACAGAAGTTTATACGCTTTTTCTTTTTCAGATATGTTACAGTTCTTCAAAATTAGATCTACGTATCGCAGTCCTGAATTAGCTTTTCGAACGACCTGTAACAGCCCTAAGACACAGGTTCCTACCAATTATTGTCCTATAAATTAATCACATTTATGTCTGAGAGAGATATATGGTTTGGTTAAATGTAAATATGAGTGTTTTTTCTTTGAATGGGTGGTGTTTTGGTGGGTGAAAGTGTTGTAAATGTTTGTTGTGCTTTGTTTAAAAGCAACACATTTTAATTAGAAGACTATAATTAAGAATGTACTGTATGTCATAATGCTTTAAATGAGAACTTAGATGCTTGGAATTTTATGTTTCAAATGAATTTAAATATTTCTTAGTTTCGTTTAAAACTACTTCTTCCTGATTTTATGTAATTTTGTACAGTTTTTATTGTTTTGTTCGATACTGTTGGAGAAATTTTCAGTATTCCAGAAGCATCAGTCACGGATTTTAATGTTCTCTCGAATATTATTTAAGCTCCCAATCATCGAAAGCGTACAAGCTCATTCTGAACCGTTCTAAAACGAAGTTGTATCCTTTTTTATTACTAGTGTGCTTTTGAATCATAGGAAAGGAGTCTGTTGTCTTCTTTATAAATATTTTGTTGAAAGGTTTTCTACAAAATAAAAGTTAAAAGTTTATCACCACCTTGGTTGTTTGAGAAGTTACTTAGTCATTGAGAAGATAAAGAAGATTTTAGTAATATACTTTAGAGGAAGAATAAACCTCCTGGAAACCGAAAAAAATCACCTACAAATCTTCGTAAATTAGTTTTAAAACACTATTTTCCGAGTGGTTTCACAGACCGTTGTTATATACTCATCCAATTTTATTTTTCTTTACAGTATAATGTTACATTTAGGTTCCTAAAAGATCCAACATACGTAAGAACTGAACGGCTTAGTTTATATTCATAGGTACGTGGTGTCTTCTTAATTATTATTCGCATTACCAATTTAAGCTGTCATTTATTGTATCTTGTTGTAGAGATAATGTTTCTATCAAACTAATTAACAGAACATTTTACTTTTCATACATAACTGCATCATCGGTAAACATTCTCAAACTGCTATTAGCATTGTCTTCAAGGCTGTTTACAAATATTAGAAATTTGAGAGTACCTATCATGCTTCCCTAAGGGATGCCGATTTCACTTCTTACTTTCCTTACGACGACATATTGATACTATGCGATTTTCCGTACGCTCGAATGTTTGTTATGAGGCGGTTGTGTGGAACTTGTCGAAAATTTTCTGGAAATAAATTTTAAATAATCCATTAATGCGATCCTTCATTAATAATTTTCATTACTTCCTGAAAAAATAGAGTGAGCCATGTTTCACCGATCATTTCTTCCGATATATTTGGAGCATTTAATTTTTTTCTCATCTAACAATTTCATGATGTTCAGATATATGATATGCTCCAAAATTCTACTTCAGATAATTGACAAAGAAATTGGTCGGTAGTTGGTGACATCTCTTCTATTTTCTTTGTTGAAAATAGAAGTAAGTTGCATGTTTTTCCATCCGGAAAGTTAATTGTGTTTGTTGTGTGATTTACGGTGTATATCAATCAGAATGGGTTTGGTTTCTGCCACTTACATTGAAAACACTCTTACTGGTATACCATCGCGACTCGGTATTTTCCGGAGAATCTTCAATCGCTATAAGATGCCTGCAGAGTCTACTTCTAGCGAATCCGTGTCAACTCAAAAGGATGTGGAAAAGTCAGCGTGGTGTCAATATTTCCTTTGTCGAATCAATTTTTAAATTTGATATTAAGGATGTTTGCCCTATCGTGGCTTTCACTAATCTCACATTCTTTGTGTACTCGTATTAGTGATTGCATACATTTTCAATTAGAACTGACCATTTTGACGTACGATAAAAGATTTTTTTGTGTTTCCTGAGAGATATTTGGAAATTAAATTGCCACGAAAATCGCAAAGTGCCTCACGCATAGCATTTACGTCCTCTTAACTCGGTTTAGGTTTCTACGTCCCTACCGTCACTTGTTCTTTCTCTACACTGTAAGCAATACTATTACTGTCCAATTCCACTGTCGAAGTTACTTCTTCTCTCTTGAAAGTTTCTATTCGATTCTCTTATCTACATGATGTTTACTTATTCACTACCTGCCATATCATTGATTCTCGTCAAAAAAGTTTGTTTCATCTGCAGATAGCTCCACGTTGCCTTTTCCTGTCAACCTACGAACTGTCATTTATAAGATTTAAGTCATTGTGTTGTCTCCGAAGTCATTTTAACGTTGCCACTTCTCTCGTCTGCGCACAGCAAATCCATTTTTAACACGACCTTTTATTTTGTGATACACCTAAGTTTCATTAGGCCCTGCGTACGAAGACAATGGTAAGGTTGGTGGTACTACTGGGTATTTTCATCAACTTACTCTTCTGTTTATTTACATTCGTGCGATGCAGATGTTTTTGTTTTGTTCAGTTTCTGTATGTATCGCTGTTATGTAAGCTAAGAAGCGATACAGTGAATGTATTATTGCGAGTGCGATGGAAGATTTTATTTTCGAGCAACAATATTGGCATTCGTAATTACAGCAGGAGGAATGAGAAATTTAATAGTTTTAAATAATTTAAGTTGCTTTCATGAATGCTTTGTTACTGAAATCTCTACAGCGGAAAAGTGTCTTTCAACATCGACAGCTAGAACTTCTTCGTCATTGCAAAGTGAGTCTCTCCACTTCCATAACATAAAAAGATATCTTTTACATAATTGATCTTTACGATATCATCACAACCGGGAGAGTAATATGAGAGGGAAACTGTAGCAAAAAAAATCATTGTATTTATAAAAGGAACCGTTTCGGCATGGCGTGGACTGATTTAGGATAAACCTTTGAAAATCAGAATGGCGGAACCAGGAATTGAACATGATTTGTGTATAAAAAGTAGGTCAAAACGTTTCCGCTCACCCATTTGACACGGTGATATGTACAGTTACAGGGTAGAAGACTCGTGTACGAGTGGCAGCAAGTAGCTGAAGTGCGTCGCTGATCTGTACTCACGGTTAGTAGCTTGTCGCCTGCAGTGTGGGCCTTGGCCGGACTCTGTCTGTAATGAGCTCTATTGGGTTGGTCCCCTCCCCGGCACAATTTGGAGCCAGCTGGAGGCCGGATAGCAAGCATTACGTCAGCTTATACCGGCTGGACTCTCCAGTACCTGGGCCTAGCACTCATTCGGCCACTTACGACGTATCCAGCTTTCAGAGACTGCAATTAATTCAAAACAAAGTACTCGGGATCGTAGCAAATGCGCCTTGAGGAACACGAACAACAGACTTACACCGGATTTCAGACTCTAGCCAATACACCAAGTAATTAAGAAGCTGTAAGAACGAAGACTTTCCGGCGTACAACTGCAATGTAGTCTTCACGGGTGTACCGCCGGATAGTGTTGTGGAAACACGATATTTCAACGACTAGCTCCGCCGTCTTCCTCAGGTGTGGAGACATCTGCACTGGTCGGCTGACCAACAGATACTGTTATATATATATATATATTTATTTTCATTTCATTCCTTCCCCCAGGGGGGAAGGCGAGCTGGCAGCACACAAGTCGTGCTCTTCAGCCTAGTGTTACATTCTTACAATAGATGTGATTATAAATATAAAAGTTACAAGATCTTATTACAACAATAATTGATTTTTTCAGTTTTTTAGACATAATCAGAGTGCTGTTATTTGAAGGTTTTACAAAATATCAAGCAGATTTATTAATTATTTTTAGTTAGATGGATGTAAAGGGTGGGGTATATTTTGGGTCGCTTCTCTTGGTCGGGTATTGGTGGCGGTCGGTCTATGTGATGAGTCAGGATAAGGATGTTAAGGAGATGGAATGTGGGTGGTACTTGTTTGTAGGAGATGGGTAGGTGAAGTGGTTCGGTGATTAGGTTTATGGTGATAGGATTATTGTTATGGAGACTGTTGATTGATTATTTTATGCGGAGGGATTCTAAGTGGATTAGGATGTGGGGGAATTTCATTTGGGTGTACAATAGATGGGTGGGTGATGGCAGTCGGATACGGTAGGCGATTCGGAGTGCGTGGCGTTCTATAATTTGAAGTCTGTTGTAGAAGCGGTCGGGAGCGGATAACCATGAGAGGTGACCATAGGTAAGAATGGGGTGGAGGAATGCTTTATATGTGTTAATGATCACGTTGCTGCGGAGTTCCCAGGATGTGCCCGTGACTAATTTCAGGAAGTTCAGTCGGGTAGTGGCTTTAGTGATGATAGTGTTGAGGTGGTGTTTTCAGGTTAGATGACGGTCGAGGGAGATGCCTAGGTATTTAACAGTTGGTTGTTGTTGGATGGGATGATTGTAGATGGTAATGTTGAAGTCGGTGAGGCGGTATCTTCTGCTAGTTTTTCCAAAGATGATGGCTTGTGTTTTATTAGGATTTATGATTAGTCTACAGCGGTTGCACCATTTACAAATTTGTCCAGTTCTTTCTGTATGAATTTTTGTGATTGTTGTAGTGATTGATTCATGGCTAGGTAGGCGGTGTCGTCGACGTATTTGAGGATGTATGTGGGTGGTGCGGGTATGGGTATGTCAGAAATGTAAAGGATGTACAGGAGTGGCGAGAGGACGGATCCTTGGGGGACACCTGCGGTAGGGAAAAGAAGAAGTTGTTAATGGCTACAAATGAGGTACGTTGTGAGAGGAAGGAGGCTATTGTACGGATGTAGGTGATGGGTAAGGCGAAGGTTTGTAATTTAAAAATGAATCTGGTGTGCCATACGCGGTCGAAGGCTTTTTCTATATCTAGTTGGATGAGGATTGCGGATCGGTGAGTGTTGATGTGGGTGGTCAAGAGGTGAACTAGTTTGAGGAGTTGGTCTTGGGTGGATAGTTTTGGGCGGAAACCGCACTGGGCTGGGGATAGGAGTAAGTTTTGGGATAGGTGTTGGTGGATTCTTTTTGATAAAATGGTTTCAAATATTTTGCTAAATACGGAGGTGAGGCTGATCGGTCGGTATGAGTTGGGGTCTGATTTGGGCTTATTTGGTTTAGGGAACATTAGTATTTTTGAGGATTTCCATTTGGGAAGGTAGATGCCGGAGTATAGGATAATTGTGTATAGGAGAACAAGGAGTTGATGGAAGGAACGGGGTGCTTCTTTGATGTGTCTGTATGTGATGGAGTCAGGGCCAGGAGCTGTATTTTTCTTGGTGGAAGGTGGAAGGACGGATAGGATGTCATTAGTTGTGATGGGGGTGTTAAGCCCAGTGCGGCTGACGGTTTGAATGTAGTTGAAATCGGGTTTGAGTGGGGGTAACGATGGGTCGGCACGCTGTTCTATTATGGCGAAGTCGGTGTAATCAAATCGGGGGTCATTTGGTGTGGTATGGATGGTCTGGAGTTGGTCTGCGAAGAGATTTGCTTTTTGAGTGTTATCTGTTACAGGGAGATTATTGTGGAGTAGGGGGTAGGTGGGTGTGTGTTTGAGGCCAGTTATGCGTCGGAAGGAGGACCAGTATTGTGAGGAGTTCTGAATGTATTTTTGACTTAGCTGGTTGCAGGTGTCCCTCCAAGTACGTCGTTTGTGGGTGGTAATGTAGTTACGGACTATTCGTTGGAGCTGGCGGTGGAGGATGAGGTGCTGATGATCATGAGTACGTTGATACATGCGGAAAAGGCGACGTGAGAGATGAAGGAGTTGGAGGGCTCGGCTTGGTAGTGATGGTTTGTGAGGGGTGATAGGAGTTAGGGGGATGTGGGCGTCAGTAACGTCAGTGATGGTGCGCTGGAGATATTCGGCGGTTTGTAGTAGGCTGTCTGCGTCGGTGATATTTGGTTTGTCTGCAGTCTATTTGGTTATCGATGAATTTCCTGTAGTTATGCCAGTTGGTTTTGTGGTAATTCTGAATATAGACGGTGGGGTGTAGGATTGGGTGGGCGTGGTATGTTAGGGGCATTGTATTGGATGGAGAGCATGATCGGGAGGATGGTCGCTGCCGATGGGATCCAGAACATGAAGGGTGGTGCGGGTTAGAATATTTGGTGAGGCTATTACTATATCAGGGGTTGTGTTGGATTCAGGACGCGTGGGTGATGGGATGTTAATGATGTCACCTCTCATGGTTGATAGGGTGTGATGGAATTGGTGGAGTTCTTGTTGCGTGCGGCTATGAATATTGATGTCTGCCATGACGATATACGAGTTGTAATGGTTGTCTATGTAGGCTCTGAAATTGATTAGGTAGTGGAACGCAGGGGTCGGATGTATATAGTGACGATGGGTGACTGTAAGGAATTTAAGGAATACTGTGGCGATGACATATTCGGATGGATGATTGAGGGGTGGGTGAATTCGGGTGGGGATATGATTTTGGTGGCCGATGGCCACACCTCCGCGCGCTACTCGTGTGGGGTTATCTGAGCTGATGAGGTGGTAAGGGGACATACGAATTTGGTGATGTTGTTGGAGGAAGGTTTCGTTTAAAATGAAGCATTGGATATCGTGTGTGGTGAGGGTGTGGAGGAGGAGGTTTTTTTTGGTAGGGAGTGAGCGGATGTTATTAAATAAAATGTTATGCGAAAGAGGCATATTTGGTGTGGAGTTGTGGAGCTTATACGAGGGTTTCTAGCGGGAGGAATTGGAAGTGGGCGTTGTTGTGGGAGTAGGTGGCATTTATGTGGATTCCAAACACAGCTCGGGCTGCTATAGAAATTTGTTCGAGTGTGTGGTCTCGCGAGAAAGGGTTGAGATTTTGTAGGGTTATGGTAATAAATCGTAGGAGATCTTCTATGGTTGGTGGGGGCCGTATGGAGTTGCTGGGTGGTGTGGGAGGGTCAATAGGTCGGAGGGGTACGGTGAGTTCAGGTTTGATGGGGGCTGGTTTGAATTTGCATTTTGTGGAGTAAGTAGGGTGGTTTTCACTGCATGTGTTGCAGGTTGGGGTCTTTTGCAGATTAGGACAGGTTTTTAAGTAATGATTCTCTTTGCAGTGGGGACAGATAGGAGGGTTTTTACAGTTCTGCGTGAGGTGGTCGTTGTATGTTAAGCAGCGGGCACATCTGGTGGAGTTGGGGAGAGGGAGTTTTTGAGGATTCCACTCTGTGTTTTTGGTGGTAGATTTTGGCTCTATTGCATAGCACGGTGTCTATTGTTGATGGATTTTCTGTAAGCATGTAGGTGGGACCTGAGTTATTTTTGATTCTGAGGGCTTTTCGTATATGTAGGTCTTCATTTGAATAAAGCTCTGTGACTATTTCTTCTTCAGTGATAGATGGGTCTACCCCGCGGATTACAGCGGTGAGTGTGGGAGGTCTCTTGGGTGGGGTTGGTTGTTTAGGTGGGGGTGGGGTGAGTGGGGTTAAGGTGGCATTATCGCCAAAGGAGGGTAAGCCAATTTTGTTTTAATTAGCTTAATTAGGTCTGTATTGTTACTTTTTATAATCATTCCATTCTTCGTGGGAATGAGTTGGTGGATTTGTATGTTTGGTATGTGGCGCTTTATAAATTTGGTTAGGGTTTTGCTATTTGTGTATTCTGGGAACATTCCTTTCAGTATATATGCGTGGATTGTCTGAGAAGTGGTAAGGAGTGATGGCGTTGTTTCATGGCTTCACATGTGCTAGGAGTGGTTTTTGTTGAGGGGTTTTGCGGAGACGGTGAAGTGCCACATTTTGACTGGTCATAAGGTTGTTTCTAGCTGTTTGTAAATAGCTAGTACCCCGTGGTTTTTTTTTTTTTTTTTTTTGAACGATCTGTGGAAGATGAGGGTGTATGCCTTCAAATGTAGTGGGGCTGATGATTGATGATGTGGTGGTAGTGGTGAGGGGGTGGTGGTTGCGATTATCGTTGACGAAGTGGCCATGGTATATAGGTGGGTACTGGTAGTTACAGTGGGTGCAAGGATGGTATGGTTTATACTGGAAATGTTTACTGCGTTACCGTCACTGTATTGTTGCTGGGTGTGACCCATTAGGCTGGCAGGTAGTTGAGAGTCCATTTGTCAGCAGCGGTGGGCAGCAGGTGTTGTTGGTCAGCAAACAGGTTTAGGCGGGTAGCAGGTAGGGCAGGCGCTGTTTGATGGCCAGCGTAGTCCAAGAGCGGGCAGGCGGGTGTAGTCCGGAAGCAGGCAGGCAGGCAGGGGTAGTCAGATAGTAGGCAGACGGGAGTAGTCCGAAGGTGGGCGCAGTCCGAAACGCGGCAGATTGTACTCCGAAACCAGGCAGGGAGCGTAGTCCGAGAGGCAGGCATCGTAGTCGGAGAGGAAGGCAGCGAAGTCCGAGTAGCAGGCAGGTGGGCGAAGTCCGAGTAGCAGGCAGGCAGGCGTAGTCTGTAGGCAGGCAGCTGAATTTCAGAGGCTGATAGTCGAAATCCGTGGGCAAGCAGGTGATGTCCAAAAACGTGCAGGCGTGGTTCCGAAGAGAGAGTCCAAAATGCGTAGTCCAGTGGTAAGCGTAGTCCAAATCCAGTAGGCGGCGACAACTTGAAGAGAACGAATGAAGCCAGGTTGGCTGCTACATGACACACAGATACTGTGTGACGCTCTTCCTTATATACATGTCCGCGTCCGGCGGCTGCGTGGCCGCGGTGATGGCTTACTATGAGCCAGGCCCGCAACCAACTGGCGGGCGTGAAGACTACATTGCAATTAAGAAGCTTGCCATAAACATGTACGGGAAACCCCAAATCCTTTGATGCGCACTATAGGCAGCTACGATCACAACCACAGATTTAAACACCCACGGCCGAAAATATTGACCAACAGAGAGGTAAAAACTAATACATACAAGTAAGAAATCTGTCTACTGTAGCACGGGCCACTGGGGTTAGGGCCCCATTCCCTAATCAACCTGCAAAGTGATCACTGGCCTAAGGAACCTGGTTACGGTGCTATCGCACGTGCAGAAGTCAGCCACACACGACAAGAAAACAGCCCCACAACACTAGTGCAGAATCCGACGTGGTAAGCACTACGGGGTGCTGGCAAGCGTGGCGGACTAGCGCAATGCATCCTGCTCCAATATCGCCAGGAATGGCCATGGTGGGATTGTCTTACGAGACGTGCTGGCGGGGGTGGACTTTGCGGTGATGTCCGTAATCGTCCTAAAGTTCTCCGGCATGTCGGGGAGGTCGTCTAGCAGCACCGCGACTGTCGCCGTCGGCGAAACCCTTACCGTGCACTCCCGGTATGAGGAAAGGCTCTGCGTGTTCAGGCTGTTGCGTCCTGGTAGTACGAATCACGTCTCAACAACACATACAACACCTGTTATACACAGCTGTTACTAATTATAATGACTTGGTATGTCTCTGGACCATCTCAATGCCAGCGACGGTGCGCGGAACCAGCTGTACGTTTCTGCATGATACCACTCCTAACAAACTAACAAATTGCTGACACATCCCAACCTCGCAGTATAGACTCTGTCGTGGTGCTGGCAGTATCTTATTCAGCCGCCCTTATTCCCTCACCTAACTATACCAGAGGTTTATTTACCAGGGGTAAACCTTAGCACTTTTTTCCCTGTGCCCTGTCTCTTCTTTCGAAAGTTTTGTCTATCTCTAGCCGATGAATCCATGTAAACGGGCGGACGCCTGAAAGCATTGAATACATTACAATCCCGTGATCACCTATAGAATTACTAACTTAATACATGTACAGAGGCGAGCAGTATATAATAGGAAGGCCGCCATGCTTGGAGGAGCGGGTTTTTTTTTAGGGGGGGGGGGAAGAAAAGAAACAGTAGCTGGAACACCACTAGCCTCGTAGTGCAACCTGCTATAATGGCAGGCACAATGCAAAATGTAAGACAATTACAGTGACCTCAAAATACATTGGAGCAGCGCTGGTATAAATTCTCAAATCTTAAGCAGGAAACGAAAAATAAGTGCAAGTTTTGGAGTTAACCTGTCATTATTAGGTGGAGAAGTTATCTAACATTCCCCGTCTAGTCATTACGACATTTTTCATCAGCCCATCAATTTATGAAGAAATTGTAACCGGTTTGTCGTTAGTTACAATTATTATGAATAATTAAGTTTGCGTATAATAGAGAAGCTGATCACCCGCCAGTGTGGCTCAGTTCACTGAGGTCACACACTGGGTCGGGGAGGTACAAAGGGACCGGGCACGATGGTCCTGATTGCGGTTTGTAAGCGGTTTCCGCAATCGTCTAGGTGAATGCTGTAACGGTTCCCAATCTACGCCTCATAAGCGACAGATTTCACAAACAAAAAATACACTTATCGTACTGATCACACAAATTTACACGTTTTGCAGAGAGATGGCAACACAAGACTTCTCTCCATCCCTCTCATGATTCACAGTGGTCATCTGTGTTAACACGGGATATAGGATCATTTGACGAGTGTGTGGTATTTAGATTTGCATGTTGTGTGAAAATGCTGTGAATGAACTAATTAGCTTCCGTATACGTGTTGAAAGTTATTCAATATCCAAAATTTCAACTGAAGAATATTAATTGAAAACACTGTGCCAGATATTGTATTTGAAGTGACAGTTAGTAATATTTAATTTCTAATGATTCTGTCATTTTGTGCACTAATAATTTTCTCAGAAGCTTGATGAATTTTTTCTAATGTGTTTTTCTGGTGGAAAAAAAAGTTATCGAGAACTTCTTTAGTAATAAAAGCCGCCTGTCATACTCGTGGAGAGGTTTTACGTAGTCAGAAGTTACACTCACTTGACGACTGAGACTAACTTGCAATTCTTAAAATATTTGCAAGACCGATGTATAATTATTCCTAGATATACTGCAGATCTCACTCTCAGGCCTTGAATACGACATATAATTTGTCTAGTTGTCTGGTGTGAACGCTGGGGTCTGATATTCAGGAGAATCGGGGTTCTATCCCTGGTCTGACAATAGATTTTCCATGTTTTCACTACAGATGAATGCCGAGATCATTCCTTCGTAAAGTTCAGTCCCCTTTCCTTTTTCTGTCTGAAATTTCTTGCCCTATTCTATGTTTTGCTTTGCAACTTTATAGCCTAGGTAAGAGCTACATCAAAAAGTTAGCCTATGTGTACGAGGAATGTATAACCATCAAGAGCAATACTTCTGGTTAAAAAGAGTAAAATAAAGTAATAATTTTATGTACCGATATACGGTGTAGCTAGAAACAAAAAGTTTTCTAGCCCCCATTTGACTGTACTGTTTCCCCAGATAATACTTCAAGACAGCGTTGTTTAATTTTTGTAAAAACGGGAGTAGAGAACATACCTGGCCATCGAATAACCAGATCGCTATTGTGTAATGAGTGCTCCAAATCTTATCTCCTACTCGACACTCTCAAACTGAGGCTAATCTTATCTTTTTGTAATTCACGTCTATCCGCTATGTGTACAATGAGATAACACTTGTTGTTACAGAAGATGTTTAAGAAGGTCAATACCAATCATGTCAGAGACAGTATTTATTACGTCAGTGATCACATACATCGACTGCTAACCTGGTTTACCACAGTATACAAACAGGCAAGTGGCATAACACCGTCAAATTAACCAGCTATATGTCTCTCCAATCCGTGATTTGAACAACTACGGAAATGATTTGGATTACAAGAAATGTATTTAAGAACAAAGTCTTCCTCAGCATTTGATATTACGGTGATAAACGCAGTAAACGCTGGATTCCAGTAGTTGTGCGGTCAGGGTTGTGTATCCCACGGCGCGCTGACAACTGACACTGCTAGGCTGCACTACCACCACCCTAATCCCGGCGCCTAGGCGTTGCAACATCAACCATTCAACATCCGGCGTTCGCCATTTCAACCAGTAAGAAACGCGCTTTATAAAATTGCGGTCTTCCGGCGTGATTGGAACCATGGAGGAGGGAATAGTGGAGGCGACCGAAGGGACCTCTACCACGCACTGGAATGAAACCGGCTAGACAGAAGTGGGGTGGGGAGGTCGCCATGTTGGATACCCCTAGAAACACGGGGAATAGGCACAAAAACCTCAAAGGAACCATACGACAACCGTGGCACCACAATTTGATGATGAATAATTACGTAACGCGACGAGACAAATCTAAAATGAAGAATAAATTTTTTTGACATCCTGCTTAGTACTCGAGATATACTGTCTCATAAGTGGGGTGTTTTGGGTTGGAATTCAGAAGAAAAATTTCTCCAAAGTCAAATTTGATGATAGATTATTAAGTAACATGACGAGACAAATCGAAAGTAAACAATAAAATGTTTAGATATATCGCTTAGTTCTCGAGATATGCTGCCTCCAAATGTCAGAAGCTTAAATGAGATTAGTTTACATTGCGATACGCATTGTGTCACTAACATGGTGCTCATGAAATTACTAACAACTAATAATAAATAAATCGTTTGTCCCTTCTGGTACATGCTGCATTTCAACCTGCCCACATTTCCATTAATATTGCCGCTACAAACCAAACTATGTAGACACACCTGAACACATGAAATGAATCGCAAACTTCATTTCTGGTAACAACAACGTTTGCTTCATCACGTTTGGTAGTTCGCACAGCAACAATTATCACAATTAATTTCATCGTACACTTTCAGTGTAAACTGAAACTTGATTATAGCGTGCAGAATACCAAATTCACTGTATCGCGATGTAAACTTGAGCCACTTAAATTAGACTTTCAACACTTGTTTGCAATAAGGCTAGCCTTTTAGGTGCAAAGAAGCAACATATCCTGATTGTCTATACTACACCAACAAATATTTGAGAACGACATCATCCTATTGAAAGCACTGAATAAAGTTATAGCGATAGGCCCTACTCTTGCAGTTACCTATTAAACACTTTAAAAACAATAATTACAATGTGACTTAACTTATGAAACGTTATTCCATTTTGTTTCCTATTTGATCTGTTTGTGCAACCGTATGCAACACAAGGTGGCATCATAAAAAAAGCTTTGAAATATTAGAAAATTTAATATTCACAGCAGCAAACACAGAGCAAACAGCGCAATATAAAATTTCACACTTTTCGCAGGCGTTAATATTGAAAAAACTGCGCTTACTTTTTTTCGGGGTTTGCGCTGCGTTTTTTGTTGATATTATCAAACTCAGAAAAAGAGACAAGTAAGTACTATTTTTTTTCAAACAGCGCAGAGTTTTGGGTTTACTATTATGGTCACCGCGCATGCGCATTAGGAGCCGAGTGTTTACAGGAGGCTTCACAGATTTAGCGGTATTTCCCCTCCACTCTATTCCTTCATTTCACTGGCGATGGAGTGTTGATCGCCGAAATATTATGCGAAAACATTGTGTTAATATGATTGGTTACACGAGAACATTATAATAAGGAAATTTATTGTCATATCACTCATTATGTAGAAAGAACCAGTTACTAACTTCACCCGGAATGTATACGGAAGTTTAATCTGACATTAATCCACAATATCTTGCTTTAGACACGGGGTCACGTGATTCGAAGGGAATATTTCTCATTTGGGACCAGCAGGGTACGAAAGGTGGATGACCACAACTCCTCATCACCAATTTGCGCCAGGATTAATTTCTTTCAATGCTTAAATTCTTGCGTAAACACGGTACTGATGAATGTTATTCCTAGATCGAATGGTATTTAAAACATGGTGGCTCGCTTGTGGTCGTTCTTAAAATAAGCCTGAATAATGTGGCACAGGGTTTCACCATCTTCTGTCTTTCATCTACATTGTGATGTAATGATCTTACTATGGCTGTAGAGTGGTAAAAAGTCATTAATCCCTTGTAGGTGTGCATGTAGGTACAAATATCTTCGTCAGCTGTACGGTTACTGCGCTAAGAATTTCTGGAAGGTCTTTTGACTAGTACAGCACATAGACCACAACATTTTCCGGTGACTTCAAGGTGATTCATTTCAGCGGAAATTACGGTTTCAGAACCAGTAATGAAACTTGAGAACCCTTGTCTATAAAATAGGTAGCACGATCAGCCAGAGAAATGTTATGTTTTACAAAAATTCTGAAACAGAAGTTAAGAATTGTAACATTTTGTCCTTTATAACGATAAGATATTCAGTATGCTCATTTTACTCATAGGTTCGCTGCTCGTGATTGAGTATCTATAAACAGAAAAGTCCGATACACCCTCTCTCTGCGATGCTTCAGTTTTTCCGAGTGACAAATTTGGATCGATATTTTAAACAATTCATATATACGCCATACTATGGTATTACAGCTTATGAACTATTCTAAATAATAATTATTATAAATTATTTATTAAAAATCATTGTACTTACGATACTTGCTACTGAATTATCAGAGAAATTATCTGAAGAACGAACAATAGCAGAGCAGAATAATATCCGGTAGGCGCCTGAACGTGTTACCAAGTGGCATCCAATGCTACGATCGCGTGTAGATGGTTGCCTGCATTTAAGGAGGCGTTAGTAATAAAGACCACAAGTAATAGATTTGAGACATATTAACGATCAACGATGAAAGAACCTACAGTTAGTAATTACGATGGAACCAGTTTGTTATCTCCTAGTGCTTCATCGTGGTATAGGCGAATAAAATTTTTTCATCTGTATCTATATTCCGCATTTCACAAAATTGTAAACGGTAGAACTAACCTCTGCTGTTTGCATACCAATCGCTAACGAAAGGAGGAAGAAAAAATACATCAATGTGGCATCTTATTTCTCAGAATTTGTCTTCGTGTCATTACGCTCCATGTTAATGCGTGAAGTATTTCTCCGCAACTGTAAATTAAAATGATTGATAAATTGCCGATAGATTCGCTCAGAAATTAAGTCGCCTTTCATGCGTCTGCAACATAATCCCAGCCCAACCTCTGCACCAAGTCGGTGGCACAAAGCGCGTGACTCTTGTAAAAATTTTCTCTATACTAATCCCTTACGATACGGTTCCCATACATTTTCCTATGATATCTCCTTTGAACACGCGTTAAAAATGTTCAAAATTCGACCTTAGAATCTTTAACCATGACCGAACTTACGAGCTTACCCATTTTGTACTATTACGCACAGATATTTAATGAATTCAGCTTTATTAGTAGTTGACAGCTTACGATGTACACATGAACAAGGAGATTCTTTTTGATCGTTATGTACATTCCCTTGACCGTATTGAAACTTAGTTAAAGTTGCCATTTATCGCACCATGCCAAAATAACGTCCATATTGCATTGAATTCCTTAACAATCAACAGAACTCTCTATACATAACTGTATAATCAGAAAATAATGTTAAACCGGTATTAACGCTGGTTATATGATTGTTTATAAGGATTTAGAAATTAAGTGGTACTTTTACATTTCCTTGTCCGACGTAACATCTATATTAAGCAGAGCTTCACATTTAACAACAAACTGCGACCAGCCACTAAGAAAATCATGCATCCATGCATAAATATGATGCACTACTCCATTTTCTTGAATCTTTTCTTTGTTTCCGTTACGACTTAAACGAAGCGTCAAACAGCAACACTCGTTAACTATGACATTCGGTAGAAGTAAATTAATGTATTATTTGTCATTTGTCTGAGTACAACAGTGAGCAATACGCAGAAAGTGGAACGTCCGCTGTTGGTTAAACAGCCTTTACTTCTTATTCCCACTAATGAATTTGAGAATTTCTTAGTTGCAGATACTGTGGTTTATTACTATAGAGTTTCCATACTGAATTGTTTCTTTAGATCTCTGTTCTGTACCTCTTTGTAAGGTTATAACTTTTTTGTTTATTTGTGTACATAGTCATTTACCATAGATAATATCATTACGTTTTCGACAGAGTATGATGAATCCTTAAATTAATTTTCATCCTGCTAGGAAGAACTTGGTTTCAAATCCCCGTCCGGCCATCAATATTTCGTTTTTAATGGTTTTTCCAAAACCGCTGCAGGCGAATACCTTTGTCTAATATATTCACGTTCCTTGCTCCAGGTCTTTTATGTTTCTAATGACCTCTATGTCGATTAGGCGTATAGCTTGAAGCAAAAAATAAAAACAAAAACATCCTATCCTCTATAATCTTAAATCGTGATTCTTAAGCACTTCTGCATACGGTTATACTGAACTACTTTCCTCCTAGTGTTATATTTCTCTTCAATCTTGTTTTAACAACTTCAATATTTTTCAGAGAGAAATTGATACCAAATTATGGTGCTATTAATCTATTCCATCAACTACACACTTGTAGGAAAAATTATATCCCTTTGTTCGTTTTTCCGAAGGTCTATTCACTCTCTCCCTAATTGTTTCATCCATGACCACCACAAAAATCCTCGAACAAGTGAGTGACCTGACAGTAGCTAAAAGAACCATTGCCTTCAATTTTCCAACATTGTTTCCCACTGAGTTCCATCTCGTACTTCTTTCAACGAAGCCTCAATGCCTTTTTGCCTTCCGCAAATATATTATTTCTCAAGAAACTAACAATGGAGTCATCATCTGATCTTAAATGGATTCAAAGCAAAACGTTTTTAGGGTTTGAAAATAGGTGAATGGACCAAGACTGGGTGAATATGGGAGCTGTTGATACAGTACCAACTGAAAACCACGTTCATGAAAAGCAGACATGGAAATGGGAACTTGTAATTGGCAGCACTGTGCATATCTGTGAATGCCATTAGAGCACGTAATCCTTTCGACTTGCAAATGATAATTCTTTTTATCTGCTTCCAGAGTTGTTGGAGAGCACAGAAAACTGTCGCCGGATTTCAGCCAAGTGGATGGCAGGTGATGTCGATGCTCAAGTGAATATAGGTTCCGTTTCAGATTGGATCCGGACATTCTACGGTCAGTCTGTATCACCCATTACGGGCAATATCAACATACTTTGAACTAGCCCTGACATGTTTTCCATCTGAATAGCAGAGAGCTGGAGCTGCTGTGCCCACTTTGTGAGGGCTGTTACCGATAAATGTTACCTTTATTTTTTTCAGTTGTTGCGATTGAAACCAGCCCTAAATAAATAAAATTCGTATTGCATTGTTGACCTGGAGATGCCGAAAGGCAGAGTTTCAATTTGCCACTCATTCCGCCTCTGGCGTGAGTGGAACTACAGTTTAATATGGAATACGAGATACGAACCAAGGATCGTCGTGACTTTCTCATATGATCACAGAAAAGTCCGTTAAATATCCTGGCCCCACTGTGAATTGAATGCGTTTTTTTTTTATTATTCTCGAGTCATAAACATCAAATACACGTTTGAAAATAGTACAAATGAACCACCCATTTCGCCCAGCACACACAACCTCAAATACATTCGGTGTTGCTCGTTGCAGGATAATGGGCACATATGGCTCTAGAGCTTATGGTTTATGATTTGATCTTCATCACATTCACACTTAATGTTGGTAGCATCAATATAACCCCATTTCAAAAAATTAGCCTTGGACTTGCTCACTCCGGTCCGCAATCGATTCTAGGAGCTACAAATGCTACAACCCTCTGCGTAATCAAGTGGCAAGTGCTCTGCAACTTTCAATGGTCCGGAGATGCTAGGGACCTTGGTTTTCCACAGCAACAATTTTATCTTTTCGGGCGACCCAATTAGTTACCACAATGTTCTCAGGAAGCTCTTTTTGGTTTGGAGTCTCTCAGTTGGTGGTGTATGGCCGTAAGGTGGATGAGCGCTTTTCTTTTCTACTTTTTCCCCCCTCCTTGTTCGCAGCATTTCTTTTCGGATATTAGGTGTTGCTATCCTTGAAAGTTAATATAGCCTGTCAACTAGGGTAGGCTGTAAGCAGCCTGTCATCAGCCTACGTGTATTATTAAGGGCCACATTCACCTGTCTGGTGTGATATGATGAGCACTAAACTGGGCAAGCATATACAGGAACTGAGAAACAAAGGGCAACTGCTGATGTACGAACAATTTTTGGTTGACTTCCCCACTGTGATCCAACCAGTTTAAGCAGTAAGTTGTTTCTTGTGGAGATTTTCATTTTGCAATTCACACAGTGCTTAGTATATGTAACGGCTCTGTCGAGAGTCACGCCCAAGTGTTTTGGGTTGTTACGCGTCTGAACTTTAACTCATGACCACAATACTTTCAACTTACGCTGAGCTTTTCTATTTTTTGGATGAAAGGCACACACTCCAGTTTTTGAAGGAGGTTTTTCACTATTATAGCTTGGCTTGTTAGGCATTCAAGGGCAGCAGACAAATTTCTTTTTACTCTTTACGCTTTGTGTTCTGTGTGAGCTCCAGTTTTGTAGGCGATTACCTCAACCATTGAATTAACCTATCACTCGCCCATGCCCTAAGCCAAGAATCGACGACCCTTGGAACGTGGGAGCAGCGCGCTGACAAATCAGCGTTCGTCCGGTGGTGGAGTGGTACCGCGAGCGGCCGTCAGGCAGCAGCACCGTTTGCCGCATCAGTCAAACGCGGCAGCCGCGCGCCCCTGCTCCAGTATGCCGGTAGCCCGGCTACCATCCAGTAGTTTGTGTGAATTCTGGTGCGCGTGGCGGTGTTGACACGACTGGGACCAGGCAGACGAGAGGCGAAGACTACTTCTGTAAGTTCCAGCAACGTTCTACCGTCGGCTATTAACAGCTGCCTGCGCAATGTTCTTGAAGTCTAAATTACGCTTCATTCGCATGCACTAAATGCTCTTATTAATTGGCTGATTAGTCTAGCAGCTGGATCATCGTGGCATCCGAGGGTACTTTACAACAACGAATATAAAGACCTTTTACTTCGTATGGCTGAGGATGACGGCCGGATTAATTATTATTTCTAAACATTGCAATACTGCTACAATTTTGTTTTTCTGGGCAGATTCTTTTGGACAAAGACGTTATTGTGGTTGATAAAGGCAAACCTCATAGATAAAATATTGGTGTTAGAATTAGGAGTAATGCGTGGAAAGTAAAAGATGACCATGACCACAAGTTGGCACTTAATTTCAGGTGCAAGGGTGTGGGAAGATTTTCTTTCATAGGTAAGGGGTCAGGGATTGGGATAAGTTACTAAGGGAAATGATGAATAATTGAAAAACTTTGAATGAATTTAAAGGTTGGAATTTGTAGAGATCAAAAGTAGTTGTGTACAGGGAAAGGGAAAAATGGTTATAGGGAAATTGCCGCCGGAACGTGCGGTCCATTGCAATTAAAAATATATATATATATATATAAACAGATAAAAACACTTCAGAATGTTGTGAATAATGTTGCCTTAGGGAGGATCCTACGTTAAGCAACAATAATACAGCTTTTCGTGTTACTAGGTTGAAGAAACTAATGTAAAAACAACTGCACATCTCAAAACTGATAAGTCATCACCAACGCAGAAGGATGTACTATCGGTGCTGTGTTCAACCTCAAAAGCACCTGAGTGTGAATCGAGGGATCGCCACTTCGAATCCCGCGCCGGCTGGAGTTTTTGCTGTCCCTTAACCAGATGTTTATCCCGTGTAAACCTTGATTTTAAAGTATGCTATACGCTATAAACTGTCAGTTGTTGGAATCTTAAGTTAAATTGTAGGTTCAGGAGCAAAAGAACTAGCCATCCTACCTGCAGCGCACTTGATCAGTAGATCTACTTAGGAAGAATACAACCAACATAATTCTTGTGGAGCAACTTAGCTTAATGAGATTTTTTATACCATATAAAGGAAAACAATACTGAAGATACGTGTTGCTTTTAAACCACAAAGAATCGGTTATGCCGAATAGAAAGCAATTTTTTTTTAAAGTTACAATATTATTTGATCAAAGTTTAATAACAGTAACTCACGCACACATACTTGACTGTAACAAAAGTATCTGAATCTGTCACTGACTTCTCAGCGATGTTCTAAAGTGCGGTACGGGTGTAAACGTTTTTATTTCTGCTTTGACTTGACGTGCTGTCATTGTAGATGTCATTAAGCATTGACTACTGCGGATGAGACAATGAGTCCCTTTAAGCACTCCTTCGCATTATTACCGGTTGAGAAGTAAGTGTACACCTTTAATATAGCTGGAAATTCATCATTTGCCGTGAACAAAACTATGACTTAATTTTTATTAATGATTACTTACAACATACAAACGACAAAGCCAGCGATGTCAATTTAAATAACCTATGTAAGGAACCTTTATTCGGAGCGAGTCAATTTAGCAGTGGTGCCGAAATTTAA
Source organism: Vandiemenella viatica (assembly GCA_031002005.1). NCBI lineage: Eukaryota > Metazoa > Arthropoda > Insecta > Orthoptera > Morabidae > Vandiemenella > Vandiemenella viatica. The sequence continues at coordinate 378,971,123 of CM061920.1, forward strand.
TCAGCACGGTCTTACACAACTTGAATAATTTTTTTCAGTGAAGTTGGTTGCTTGATTTGTTGGGCGTTTGTCACAGTATTTTAATATTATTTAATGATACTGGCAAACCAACCCAAATTCCAAAACGTTCATAGATAAGAAGGATTACAGGATGTGTAACCTTAAACCAGTAATTTCTGTTATGGTGGAATTACAGTGTGTCCGATAAGTAGAGCTGCAAACTTTAAGAGGAGGTGGAGAATTTAAAACGATTGAGAATTGTATAGAAACCCATGGCAGGACAGATCTTCGAAAAGTAGTACTAGATGTACAAGAAATGAAAGGACAAGAGATTAGGAGAAAAGCATTCATTCCATGTCATAATGTTTCAAGTTTTGATGTATGCGTTACACCGCGGACCATGTACTGGCGGGTTTCTCTCTATGAGATTCAACACAGTTTCTTTTATGGCGGGCATATGAGTCTCTGCCTTTTACCTCTTAAAGATCAATATTGGCACAAATTGTGATGCACATGTGTAAAAATACGATGGTCAGGTCGATTTCTCTGTGTGAACAGTTCAACGATACAGTCGCTCAGTTGTTTGCTCATTGCTATCAGCAGTCATGAACAGCACCGCCTTCCAAGGAACGGTGAAGTTTCCGGTAAGGGGTTTTTACGCAAAGCTGAATCGTTTTTATGCCCTCCCCTTACTCTGAAATATTATACCTCTATTTATTGGACACCTTGTATATAGTTCGTAAACATACAGAAGGTACATAGATATAAATGAACAAAAACGTGATGACCAGTGCCCACTCGGATATTGAATACCGACTGGTGACGTTGCAGGTATATCACGCGCAAAGAAAAGTATATATTTGTAGCTCAGACGCATGGGAAGTCATGATACGTATGGAAAATCGGGAAATCAATGGGGAAAGAGCAGATTTTTATTGGCCCGTGCCTAGGAATGAGCGTACCGGAAACCACAACGGTGAAACCACGAATATGCGACTACGTGGTGGACGTCCACGTCTCGTCACAGAACGTGGAGCTATGTAAAGCAGGACAGGGGCCGCGATCTGTGGCAGATCTGACCGCAGAGTACAATGCTGGTGCAGGAACAAGTGTTTCGGAGCACGCCGTTCAGTGCATGCTAATGAACATGGTGCTCCGCAGCAAACCGCCCCTGCTTGGTCCCATGTTGACATCATTAATTACGACTGTAGTGGGCACGAGATCATCAAAATTGCACTATGGATCAATGGAAACATGTCACCCAGTCGGATAAATCACGTTCCTTGATACATCAGGCAGATGGTCGTGTGCGGATACGGTATCTTCCAGGCGAATGACTGCTCGAATCATGCAATGCGCCATGAGCACATGCCGGTGCGGGACATTGAAATGGTTTATGTATTCTATCATCTAAGGCGCCATGACAGTTGTGAACCATGTGAAAATTATACCTATCACCTGTATCCCTTCATGCTTCATGTCTTCAACTATTACTATTACTATTACTATTACTCCGCGATTCACTAAAAGTGTTTGGCGGAGGGTGCATTGCACCTATCAGGAAAGGTAATGGTTTGGAAGGGATATACGGGATATGGCAGGTGGCGCCCATGGGCTATTGTGAGGAACCATCCCAGCATTCGCCTGGAGTGATCTAGGGAAACCATGGAAAACCCAGATCAGGATGGCGGCGATGGCATCTTCTATAGCCCGTTCAGTTAACAGAGGCGGCTCAATGTCAGTCTGTTCTATCCCCACTCCGCTGTCCTTACTCACACATGAGAAGGGAAAGAGAGAACGCTGACAAATTTTGCTTGCAAGGGTACAGCGGGAGGGGGTGGTGAGCTGAGGAGCGGACAAGAGAAACATGACCTTGAGCCGCCAGTTGAGAGTGAACAGGGTATAACTACATAACTATCTGCGTCACAAGGCCAGAATCGTGATACAGTGGTCTGAGGAGCATGATAGTCAACACACGTTGATGTCTTGGCCACCAAATTCGCTTGATCTCGAAACAATAAAACACACCTGTGACGCTGTCAGGTGCCTGCTACGTGACCACAGGACCGCAATGCACGGGAATATCATGACCTGTGGGAACGCATATATTGGCAGATATCTCCAGAAACCTACCAAGGACTTTTCGGATCCATATCACGCCGAACTGCTGCTGTGTTGACCAATACGCTATTAAGAATGTGGTCATAACGTTTTGGATCATTGTTGTGTGAGTCGCATGAATTTGTTGAGTTCTTATCTAAATTCTTGATCCCCCAACGTTTGCGATTTTAACCTCATTTTATTGAAACTTTAATACTGTGACGCAGAAATTAAATCGAGGAATTTCATCTGCTGCTGTACCATGGCGTTTCGAAAGTCGTAACCTGTAGTTCATAGTAACTACCATATAAAGAAAAAATATTTACAAATTTTGAGTTAGTTGCTACTAAGGGAGCGTGCATAAACCACGTAGCTCTATTTTGGCCTCCTGTGAACACCCCCTCCCCCCACGTAACCCTACGTTGCTTTTGCCTATAACCCCCCCCCCCCCCCCACGTAGCACGTAGCTTTTTTTGCCTTTTGATTCCGGAAGACATTTTCTACTGTTTTCTCCTGTCAGACTATTGTACATTACATAAGGAGATAATTAACTGAGGGAAATAAATATTCACATGCTTTTCTTAGTTCTGTTCCTCATTTTAACTGTGATAAATGATATGAAAGGAAAGCAACGTGGCTTTGCTCGAAACCCCCCTCCCACCACTTAGACCAGCGTAGCCTTCCAGCCAACCCCTCCCCCCCCCCTCGACCGAGCCACGTGGTTTGTGCACGCTCCCTAAGTTCTAGATGTGTTTCTAGCGGAGCAGTTGTGATTGGACGTAACTTTAAAAGGAGCGCTGATCTTCTTGTATTTTTTTAATATATATAGGTTGGCTCTGCGACTTGTCGATATCGACATCATTAGAGGCGGGAGAGGAAAGGGACAAGAAACTGGAACGAACTGGGCCATGGAATTGTGAAGGAACTATCTCGGCATTCACCTGGAGTTATTTCAGGAAACCATGGAAAACTGAAATCTGTATGGTCGGGCGGGTATTCGAACCCACTTCCTCCCGAATTCTATTTTCAAGCATTGCCGCTCACCCGCCACGCTCGGTATATTGATTATAATTTATGTCTATTACACACCTGGTTTTACAGTTAATATCTATAAAACGGTTAAAGACAAAATATCAGCAAAAAAAAGGAACATTGCATTGTTATTTTTTTATACGATTATAAATCTGCAGAATTATCAGAAATGCCCTGATTTCTTTTCCTACGTGAAATAGTTTAAAATGGCTGGAAACGTTCCAGGTTTAAACAATTTGTTATCAGCTCCAGAGAACTGCTTTATATTTTTTGTATCGAGAAAGAAAATGATCAATTTTTGTCTGTCCAGATCTGCAAGAATTAGATTTGGTAACATTTATTTACTCTAGATGTGCAGGAAAACAACCAAGTTTCACCGTTATCATAAACAAAAAATTAAAGGCGAAACAAACATTACAACCCTTTTGAATTAATCGTAATACGAGCTTGTCAGAAGTGGGCAGCTACAGAACATATGGTTTTCGTATTACAGGAAGTTGATATTGACCATTAAGACGCTTGCTAGTAGTACTAATACTTTAGGTACACCGCTGCCCAAATTACTTAACGATTGGTGTGATCTCTCATGGAGCTCTATACAATTTTATGGTCTTGCTTAGTTAATAGACCCGCAAAACCGGTTACTTGAAATGGACCATCTTGCGAGAGTGCAGTATAAATTGTGGCATACGTAAGTTGTCAGCAAAAAAAGCCTGATTGCAGTCCTCAGCTGATACTCACTATTGCTGTACCAGATACACCGTCCTACACACGAATCTGCTTTTCAACTAGAATTTCAGTTGCTGAAGAGAAAATAAAATCTCTATTATCAGCACAATGCTTGTGGTTATATAATATTTTTTGTTATTCCGTTGTCTGTACAGATGTAGAGATTGTCTGATTTGCCGACGGTGTATCAGGCAACTACAATTGTCCATGTGAAAAGCAATCCGTGTCTAGATCTAAACCGAGGAATTCTAACGATTGCCCCTGAGCTTTGTTGATTGTGACTGCAAACGACAATCGAATTGAGAATTTCAAACTCATACACTGGAATTGCCTATATGTCGTGATCATAGGAAAGCGAGGAATGAGGCTATCTTCACCTTTGAAAGTTCCTGTAAAGATTGTTGCCTGTATGACGTTGTTCATTGATTTTTTTTTATTGCAAGTCGCGTGCCGTTGCAAAGCTTTTGCTGGTTGATATTTTGCAGCATGATAATTAGCACGCCGGTTTTCAATTGCAGTGCGTGCCGTGACGTCCCTTGCACAAAATACTAATTGAATCAAAATGAAAATAACACAAATAACCCCAAATTACCGAAAAATGGAAGAACCAAAAAAATTAAAAACAATAAAAAAATACTAAATAAATAATTGACATAGGTACATAAAAAAGTACGAATTTGAATGTAACGTTATGTCAAAATTTGAAAGCAAAGGGTGAAGAAATTTCAGAAGTTTAAGATTTAGAACAAACGAACATATACATTTTTATTTATATAGATTTTTTTAACTATTGTTAACACATCACCAGCGAGAAATCAAAATGTAACTTAATGTCTCAAAATACTAACCATGCCGCTCGTGCGGTAAACAACTCGACAGCGAGATAACTCAATCGGGCCTGTAGCTCGCGTTCAACGAATATGTGGACTAATTTGTGGACACTTTTTTCCTAATTTCTCAGCATTCCGACCTTACATCAAACTAAAATATAGCCTACAGTATCGGCGGGACTATGGGCTGTACATTAATCGAAACCCCGTCAAAATACGACCTGTAGAATTTTTTCGCAAATCTTGTTTATCTCAACTTACAGAAAGAGCCTTTTTTTTTAAGTGTCTCCTCTTTAGCTTACTCATAGTGCCCCAAGCTAACTAAAAAAATGTCTTAAATATATGAACGTTTACCATGTTAGAGTTTTATTAATAATTCAGTCTGTGATGGAACATAAGCTATGTATCGGTAGCAGTGGACATCTATTTCTATGTTTCATTAATTTTTATTTTATATTTTTTCAACTGTTTCAGGCAAGTCGTTCAGCGCGTCCTTTGTTAATTTACTCTAAAAAATCGAAAAAATGAAAACTTCCCACTTCCCAAAGCCTAAAATCAACAACTTACGATAGTGGTCATCTCTTCCTTTCCGTGTACTACTTCCACTTCTTATGCCAATATCCACCCAATCGTCAATGTGTGAACTATACACGCCCAGCACTCTTTTTATTTCCCTTCTTCATTATAAAACAAGTTCTAGCCAGAAGAAACATGAATGACATCAGAAGCAATCATAGACACACATAACTGGCCGTGAAGCCGTTCCATACACGCCAGAAAAGGGTACGATTGAATGCGTAAATGGATGCGGCAATTTACGCTTTTGAATTCACAGGATTTTATCGCGGGTCATTTACATCAGGCAATTCCTTCCAAGGAATTTTTGCATAAAACTATCCCACTTGTCAAAGAAAAAGATTCTCTTTCTCCAGAACCATTTACCTGCACGCAAGTCAGCTATTGTAATGGGTAATTTGGACTTCCTATCTTATGGCTTTTCTACTCCTCGACATTGAAATTAGCACAACAATGGGAATCACTTCAGCCATGGCCTTTTGTAGGAATCATTCCAATGGTCACCTGGAGTGATTTCTGGGAACTAAGGAAAACTGAAATCTGTATCGACCGACGGGGATTTGAACCTACGTTCTCCCGAATGGCAGCCCGAGCGACATCTAAATACCTACTTTTATATCTCACTAATTTTTATTTTATATTTTTTCACTGTTTGAGGCAAATATTTCACATATCCTTTTGTTAATTTTCTCTAAATCTGCTAAGCTCGGTCTGAATTTGTAGAATTATACTATGAATCCACCCCATTCTCCAGATTTGATCCCAAATGTCTTCTTCCTCTACAGAAGTCTATAGAATTAGCTCGGTGAATAGAAGTTAACTCCCATTGAAGAAATCGTGCCCAAAACAAACTCATACTTTAGAGGTTTTGAAAATTCATACTTTGGAAGCCGCAAAGAAACTGAAGAATCATTGCGCTTTCTGTATTGAAGTGAGAAGAAACTATGTAAAGAATTAAAAGTAACATTTGTCCAGAAAAAAAACTTACATCTTCGTAGCTGTACATTTTTATAAGGCAAATGATTTCATATAACGTGGATTTATTTTGTTGTACGTACCGCTGTGTGCATCTGGGCAGTTTTCATGTCAGGTTTGATGTGAAATACGACCCTAGTCAGACTCATAACGTACTTCCAAACACGCTTCTTTTAGCTCTCAATTTATTTTTCCTTTCCCCTCAGAAGCGAGAACGAAAATACCTATCGGGTTCACATTCCCGAGTGACGAGGGCTGTGTGTACACATTCCTGCCTCCCGGGAGCGTAGTGAGCGGTGGAGAGCTGCCGCAGATAGAGGGCATTTCCCGGACGGGAGGTTGTAGCGTGCGTGAGCGAGCGCCACCCACAACTGCTTGTGCCAGAATCGGGGCGGCCACTGGACGGCCTACCTGCGGTTCACCGCAGCCTTCCATTCGTCCCGGTCTGCGATCTCCAACAGCCTGGAACGACTTCTGTGCTATGTATGGCAGGTTGTTATACATTTGCTTTCGAACTATCGATATGACGGCATTGAAATATGGAACACAGTGTTTCAGAGTAACCGCATGGTTTTGTACCGAGCTGGAGGACGCGGGTTCATCCAGCTTCGGGTTTTCTAAGGTTTCCCTCTATCCTTCCAGGTGAAAGCCGGGATGGCTCCTATAATAGACACCACACGAATCATTTCGATTCTTTACCCCTCGCTCCCTCTGCACCACCTGGAAGTTTTATCGCAAGTAATAACAAGCCAACAGCTGGTATTAACTCACATAAAGTCAGTGACTAGCTTAGGGCGAAGTCGTCTTGCACCAAGCAAGAAGCGCTGGAGTCGACACACTTATTATGATCCAAAACTATTTGTAGTCAATATTTGAGTGATATTTTTAACTGGTATAACAGTTAATCGGTCGCAGATCACATTTGGGGTATGTATTTATATCTATGCTATATCTCCTTGTATATAGAAGAAGCAATAAAGGAAGTGAAAGAAAGATTTGAATGTGGCGTAAGTGTTCAGGGAGAACAAAAACCAGTTTATTACGATTTACTGATGACATTGTCTTGTTAGCAGAAAAGGTTGAGGATATTGAGAAGTTACTAAATACCACGAACAAAATTGTGAAGAATGATTTTGGACTAAATATAAATCAAAGCAAGTCTAAGTGATGAAATGTAGCAGAAATGATACCAATAATAGTAGATTAAATATAAAAATAGGGACGGGTAGAAGAAGTTAGTGAATTTTGCTACTTAGGAAGTAAAATTATAACCGATGGCCGAAGCATGAAAGATGTTAAAAGCGTAATAGCACTACAGGAAGGAACCTTAATGAAAAAGAGAAATCGTTTACTTTCAAACAGAAAGAACTTTTTAAAACTTTATGACTTATGAACTTTGGGAGTACCAGAAAGAAGGAAAATTGAAGCATTTGAAGTGTGATGCTATAGAAGGATGCTGAAAATTAATTGGGCGGATAAAGTACGAAACGAACGAGTTTTAGAAATGATGGGCGAGGGAAGAAATTGTGGAAGAGTCTTACAGAAAGAAGAGACATGCAGGATTGGTTAACTTGTTAATGGATACATACTTCGAAACCAGGTTCTCCACACAACAACATCTAAGTCTGAGTATTAATAAACAAGTCTGGTGACACGGTTTTATATTGTCGACCGTCCTCTTTGCCGAGCAAGCACCTGATCAAATATTATCAATGCTGACTATGCCTGGAACAAAGGGGTTCCACACGTTGCTGCTCAAAGGCTTTGCATGGAGTATTTAAATATTGAAGTGAAAACTGTAATAGGATTGCTAGAATTATTAATACATTTTACAACTGAATATGAAAACAAACACATGTAATAATAATTGCCGCATAGTTAACAATATACCGAGCGTAGTGAGTGAACGGTAACGCTCTGGCCTCCCATTTGAGAGGACGCGGTTTCAAATTCTCATACAGCCATACAGGTTTGGGATTTCCATGGTTCCCCTAAATCACTCCAAGCGAATTCCAGTATCGGTCCTTAAAAAGGCTATGGCTGAATTCCTTCCCGATCCTTGTCCATAGTCCATTATCGGCTCTAATGATTTTGAAGTCGACAATGCGTAAAGCCATAAAAAAAAATAAACCTTAACAATACTAATGTACTGAGAAAAGAGAGTACAGTGAAATTGTTTTTATTGTAATTATTTTTAACATGTGAGGTAAAAAGTTTAACGACACGTATTTACAGTGAATGCGTTGGGTGCCACAATAAAACATCAAATATTTTACAATTGCATCAACTTTACTTGCGGACGATCTAAGAAAACATGAACTTAGAGGAACATAATAAACAACAATTCGAATGACTTCATTACTTTTTCTGCTGTTAAAGGATATCAAATTGGAGGCACAACTATTATCTTGGTTAGGGCAGTAGGAGACATGCGATTATCGCGAAAACACTACCGTTGGATTTTAGATCGTTATAACTGGATTCACAATGTCAGTCCACACTGATCAGGATCAAGATCGGTTTTGAGATAAAACAGCTCTGTTGCAACCATCAGCGGGATGCGGATATTACCCGTTTACATAATGTCTTGGTCAAGGCAGTCGTCGAGTTTGTACAGCACGTCTGGAAAACGTAGCATAAGATATTCTTTTGCACTCGTTTAGCCATAATGGGATCTAGCTTGCATAAAAGGCTTAGATAAACATCACCCAGTAAATAATTAGCTAAATGGAATACACATGTTAACCTGAAAATGTATGCCAGAATTGCAGTGCTAAATTTCTACGAAGTGATAGTTTTTCCACGCTCTTCTGTCCGCTGATCACAAAAGTGAATTAGCCTGACAGTCGCCAATCGCGATAACAGCCCCACATCCTGGTCACCTCCTGTGCAACGGTCATGGTGGTACCAGAGATTGGGATTCTCATCCGGCAAATGATATATCTCAAAGCATGTAGGAATAAGATTTATAACAAATTAAAAACAATCTCTAAACAATTCTTTGATTGGCTGTCCTCGATATATTTATTCCTAAACATTCAGTTTTATTTATTTATTTTGACCTTTGGACTGAAACCATTTAGCCAGCTTTTAGTATTATTATATGTTCATCCTTATTTTTTTATAACGAGTTGTGGAGTTCATATCTTAATTTCAGTGTCTTGGAGGAAGCTGATAACTGCTTTATAAACCTGCACATGTTTTGATTGCAAGACTGTAGTAACTTTCGCTGGGAATCTGACAGAAAGCTGTTCTAGGTGCCTGTAGAATCGCTTGCGATGTAGCTGGTACCGCGAACAGGAGAGCATGATGTGGTTGAGGTCGCAGATCTCTTGATCGGAGGTGCATATCGGTGATTCTATTATGCGGAGGCGGCATAAACGGTGTGGATAGCAACCATGTCCTAATAATGGTTGTTATGTGTCTTCTTGCAATACGGTGTTCTGTAAACCACGGTTTCTTTTGTATTGTTGGTTGTATTGGTGCATAATGTTTTCCTCTGAGTAGCTGCGTCCGGGATCAGTGTTCATTCCACTTAAGGTATGCCATCCTAGTGAGATAAAATCCCTACAAGGTAGTACACATTCAGTTCCACTTGTTACTACGTAATTTTTCCCACGATCCACTGTTTGTAACGTCAAACGAATACACATCGCCATCTGCTTGCATCCGCTTGCAATACAAGACTAGCGAATACTATAAACTGAGAGGTTTTGAATGCGTGTTTACCGGCGGCGGCTCCTTAGAAGTTCGCCGACTCTGAACGGTCCAGGATACCCATGTTTATATCCTACACTCAACTGACATTTTTATCTTGTCTGTGCTTATAAACCAGGTGGTTATAATTAAACTTTCCCTATTTAACACGTTATAACACGGAAACTAATTACTGTACGAGTTACAAAGTTGGTAGCATTAATGTCAAGGACATGGGGAAGAGAAATAATGCAGAATCAATGAAACTGAAACATTTTTAATGTGCTGCTACGGTACATTATACCATTACATACCGGTACCATTACAGCTACAAAAGGTGCTCAATATGGCGCCCATCAGTGTCCAGAAGAGTCTGAAAGCGCAGGATTGCATTTTGGACAGCAGAAAGAAGCATGTCCCTAGGTATGCTGGCTACCTCTCTTGATATGCTGCTCTTCAGATCATTACACGTGTGATTGTAAACCCTGTCCTTCGGGTAGCCCCATACACAAGAAGTGAGGTCAGATGATCGTGCCGACCAAGCATTTGGAAACGATCGGCTGATAATTCGATCGTTTCCCACAATGACTGATCACGGCACCTGGTGGCCATAGTTGGAACTGGACGGTGGCGCTGTGATGCATGGGGATCATGCCGCCCACAATCTGGACATTAATGCTACCAAGTTTGGTACTCGTATGGGAATTAGTTTCCTTGTTATAACGTCATAAATAGGGAAAGTTTAATTATAACCATCCGGTATATATACAATCCGTTCACACATATGTATAAATTATTTACATATCGTCAGCTTTAATAAAGAGTTATTATCCCACGCACATGTTACCTGAATATGCAAAATCACACTCTTTGTCTGTCACTTACTTAGTCTTGTAATTTAATTTGCCGCTAAAAGTGATGTAAAAGATATGTGCATTAAACCTGCATAGAACAATTTTTTCGGTTAGTATTACTACGATATTGTGTAAAATTCAAAGAATAATTTGTTAGAACATTAATCAATTTAGTGATCTATTCTATGAGTGGTATTGCTTGGTGAACTTCTGCTGAATACAGGAAGACAAATGCCTTCATGCGCTTTATCGTTTGTACTTCGACACTTTGAAGAATTGTCGCTGGTCCAAAGAGAATAGCAGAATAATGTGTTGATCGATTAATTATTGCTTATTGTCCCCAACATTGCACATTACCCTTAGTATTAACAATAAAGGAATTTACAGAATGTCGTTAAAAATTTGATGACGAGATAGGATCTGTGCAAGGAACAGAAAGGAAACCGGCCGAGACTTATTCATGAAGGAGACATTAGGGCGTTCACCTTGAGTGACTTCATAGAACCACCAAAAACAGAAATCTGGATGGCCGGAACAGGGAATGATTCAGTTTTCTCCCATACGTTACAACTACTGACGGAACATACAATCGCTGCAGTCTCAAACAAATTCAGGGAGATATTCAATTGCGAAAAAATATTTCAACTGTATTTGGAAGAAATATATTCGTATGCAGCTTGTTTTCTTTTTTGCCTTGTGGCTTTACTGCTCGTTGAAGTCGGGAATGAATTGGAAATAAGGAACAGGAAGGAATTCGGCCATGGCCCTTTGAAGAAACCGCCGTAGCCCTCGCCAGGAGTGATTTCGAGATGCCATGGAAAACCAAATTCTGCAAGACCGGACGATGATTTGAAAACACGCCTATCCGAATTCCAGGCCCGAGCGTTACTGCTGCAACTTGAATACAGCTACTATACTCGAATATCTGCTTCGGGCTATATCGTTCAGAAGCCTTCAAAACCGTACGAAATCAAAAAGTTACATACTTCCTACAGTTATTACCAGATGACATAAGTAGCCGTAAAGGATTTAGTAAAAACGACACATTCCATATTTAAACTGAAGCTTAAAAAATCTGTTCGTTGACGATTTGAGTGAGATTTCAATTTCCATCGTTCCTACTCAGTGTGACTTATGTAGTTAATAAGGGAAAATATCTGGTAAGTTTGTAACCAAGGAACGTGATGGTGTTTATTGAGTGACTATGTATAGGCGACCATTTGGAGGTGGGCGATGTAACAAGGATGATGAAATGAGGTGTGGGCGAACTGGGCCCAGGAGGCCGTCCTGGGAGACTAGTAGCTAGACAGCAGTTACAAAGAAACATTCAATAAACACTTGCTTAACGCTGTCAGTTGAGTAGCTTATGTTTAAGAAAGTAGTGTTAATAACTCTTAGTCTCCTCTGCTTTCAGTATATATTTGCTTCTGGCCTTGTCAACATCGAGGTCATTAGAGGTGGGTTAGGGGAGGGAGCAAGAAATGGGAAGGAATTCGGCCATGGTCTTTTGAAGGAACCGTCCCGGCGTTCGTCTTGAGTGAATGGGGAAACTGTCGAAAACCCAAATCTGGATGACTGAACAGAGATTCAAACCCATCTCCTCCCGATTGCGAGGCCAGGACGGTATCACTCACGCACTACGCTCGTATATCGAATGATTTCCTAAATCATCCGTTTCTTTCTATTATCAGTTAATTTTTTCATTTCGTTATATCCCTTAAAACAAACACCCCAGACTATCTTCCACATGTAGCCTAAAAATTATAAAGCATGTCTTCTTCTATAGTTTCTCCCTTCGACTGTTGCCGCCATTAACAAATGAACCAACACCGTATTAATATGTTCCTCCACCCTGTCTGTTCTTCATATGATACTCTTGCACAAAATCTTTTCTTCAAAAAAGATTTCCAAAAAAGCTGCATTTCGTGCTTTATCTGTACAGTCAAATTTCAACATCACTGTACAACAAGAAATTTTTGATTGCTACGTTTTTTTTTACTTAAGGCTTTACGCCTCGTCGACGGCTAAGGTCGTTAGAGGCGGGATTGGACTGGGGACAAGGAACGGGAAGGAATTCGGCCATGGCATCGCGGCATTCGCCTGGAGTAATTTGGGGAAACCATGGAAAACCAAAATCTGGATGCCTGGACGGGGATTCGAACCCACGTCCTCCAGAATGCGAGGCCAGAACGTTTCTTTTGTGGTCCAAGCATATTTTTGTTAGAGGTACTCTGCTTTTGACATCGTTTTTGGTTTCAAAAACAATTTGGAGACATATTTTATTTCTGTCAATGTAATCCCATTTTTTTACGAAACGTTTTCTAGCCTCAACTGATAGTTATTTTTAACTGTTCACTTATTCAAAAAATGTCCTGTTATTGATAATGACATATCTCTGTAAGGTAAGTATTTATTGCATTTTCTTGAAAATTGATACTTTCATCATCCAAACTGGTCGTGTCTCATGTTTTTCAAACCTTTTGGCGAAACGCTGTTGAACTGAAACCGAGTTAGAACCAAGGTGGACTGGAAATGACGGGCCTGCTTTACCAAAAGGTAACGCTACAGTACGCTAAACACACATCACGCATTTCGGGACTTGGCCATACCGTAGCGCATGCCGTTAATTCTGACCACTCCAACTAAACAGTGAGTGTATTACCTGGAGTGGAAACGGAGCCGTTAGAGGCGCCAGAAGAGGTTTATTATAAGCTCTGATAATTGTGCGGGTCTGCGCCTATTTTCCAGGCCAGAGCGCAGTAGTAACGGTTGCTCGCGTGAGCTGCGATGACCAGATGCACACATCTGACTGCGCTCAGCTTTCAGACTAGTCGACAATAGCGCTACAACTGTTCGACATCTTTCTTCTCATTTCTTTCTAAAAAGAAAAAAGAAAGCTACTGTTTTCGAGATCACTAGGAAAGTATGACAGGGTCTGAGCTCAATAGGATTCCCTGATAGAGGATCGTCCATAAACTACGTGTCTCGGTCTAGGAGGGTTAGTGGTTGGCTGGAAAGCTACGCTGAGCTACGTGAGTGGAGGGGGGGGGGGGGTTCCGAGCCAGGCCAAGAAGCTTTTCATTCATATTATTTTTCACAGTTAAAATGAGGTACAGAACACTCAACAGCGTGAGAATGTTTTTTTTTTTTCGTCATTTAATTATCTCCGTACGTAATTTACGATAGCCTGACAAGAGAAAACAATACAAAATGTCCTTTCGAATCAATAGGGAAAAAATACACGGGCTACGTGGGGGGATAGAGACAAAAGCCACGTCCGGGCTACGTGGGGGGAAGGGGGTTCATAAGAGACCAAAATGGAGCCTTGTGGTTTATGGACGCTCCCTAGGGAATAAATTTCTACTGTTCAGGACTTGCCCAGTAAACTTGCAGATGTGCTGGTACGCAATTCCTAATCCTAGATCATGTACGAAACACTGGGATGAAATCTGAAACCTCTCCACGATGTGAATGTGGGGAGACTGTATGACGCAGTTTGACTGCCATTCGGCCTTTCGATGGGGATATTGGCGGTATATTCGGAAGCCTAAACCATACTTTTTTTTCGATGTTCTCTTCTTTCATCTCTCATTTGTAACAGAAGCAAGACAATTCAGGTTAGACATGTGTCATCACATTAACCAACAGTCTGAAGATATGGAGGGAGGAACGGGAATTTCATATGTGAGAAGCAGCCGTGTTAAGTCACTCAGTGGAAACTTCAAACGTTTGTATTTTCTATTATCGCGCTTTTTGTACCTTCTATTTTTAATTATGGTCACTTCTTTTTCAAAGCGCTCGCACCAGTTCTCTAGCACCTTTAGTATTTCTTGAAGGGGAAAATATTTTTTTGTTGTACATGATTTTGGACGTCGAGAATGCCCTTAATTCTTTCGAAACTCTGATATTAGATAAAATTTTCTCAACAAACTGCCTTCGATATATTTTACAAGTGTCTGATGACTTTACACTACTTTCTGCACGAAATTTAAGAACAATACATCTCGTATCGGCATGTTATCTTCATACCCTTATCTATCACATTAATAACACTTAAACCACTTAAATAGTTCAGTGCTTGTTACCACGCATTTGGCAGTGCTGCAATCTTCCAAATTTATTTCTATCAATTAGACCGAGCGTGGCGGTGTAACAGTTAGCGTTCTCGCCTCGCATTCGGGAGGACGGCGGTTCGAATCCCCGTCCGGGCATCCAGATTTGGGTTTTCTATGGTTTCCAAATCACTCCAGGCAAATGCCGGAATGCTTCCTTCAAAAAAAGGCCATGGCCGAATTCCTTCCCATTCCTTGCCCCCATCCTTGCCCCCCATCCTTGCCCCCCATCCTTTCCCGTCTCTAAAGACCTCGCTGTTGAGAGACGTAAAGCAGTTTAAAAAAAAAATCTATCAATTAGGTACTAAATTTGAATTATAATTTAAAAACCTAATTTGCTACCGTATGAAACCAACAGCCCATTTACTGTTGTTTGTTTAATTGAAATCGAACAGTTTAAAATGACTTATTCATCTCGGCACTTTCAACTTTTCACCTTTTTTTCTACTTTTGGCTTTACGCCTCGTCGACGTCATTAGAGGCGGGATGGGACTAGGGGCAAGGAACGAGAAGGAATTTGACCATGGCCTTTTCAAGGAAGCATCCCGGCATTCGCCTGGAGTGATTTGAGGAAACCATGGAAAATCCAAATCTAGATCCCCGGACGGGGATTTGAACCGGCGTCCTTCCAAATGCGATGCCAGGGCGTTAACCTCTCACTCACCACGCTCGGTACTTTTCACTGTGAACAGCAGTTGCTTACCTTAGTGACAGCTGTCGCTTATGTATAGTTATCGTGTCACAAGCTAGATACATAGAAGAAGTAGATGTATAATACAGTATAAGGTGAAGTAAGCATGATGCACCCATATGAGATGTTCTGCGCTAGTGGCACAGTGGTAGGATCGACATTTCATTTTCCCGAGATCTGTATATGCATACACATGACAATTACTAGTCTGTTTTAAGTGTATCGCATTTTTTATTGTGCATGATAGTCAAAGAAGAGTAAGAGTTAAATCTGATGCTGTTACATTGATCAAAGTGTTGGTGTATGTACGCTCACCAATCCAATCCAACGGACCAATCTACGAGGTCCTCATCCTAGATGCAGTGGCGACAAGTTTTCGATTTAAACCAGATATCTTGCTCACAATGTGATGATGACAAATTGTGCAACATTACAAATAATATTCATTTTTCAGATAACGGATGATGGAAATTTCTTCCATCTCTACTTTTTTAGAGAATGAATCACCTTAATCAACTCCTTCCCTTGCTCTTATGTCCACATTTTATCCCCTCTGTTCAGTGTTTCTGTATCACATCAGTGAACATTCTCTGATCCTATGATTGTCCAGCTACAGTTTGCACATATCTCTACGTCTTGTTGTAACATCCATTCCTCTTCCACCATACCGACAAGAACTAGCTAACCTTGGGAGCGCGCCAAGCACTGTTTCTGTGCTTCAGCAATGTCTGCCAAGAGGTGGGCAGAACGGTTATTGAAGGTAATCTGGTATTCAAAATTGTGGGAATACAAAAGTAATTCTCTTGCTGCGTTATTGAACAAGTTAATACTGAAGGAGGTGTTGCAGTAAAGTGTCAGAAAACATACCTGACAAAAATGAAGCTGGGAAGGTTATGTCATATATGTTCAAATATAAATTCTGAAAGAAGTAATTTTACAGTTTTCTCGTTTTAAGCATGGTAGAACAACAAAATAATAAAATTTAAACATAAAGCTTTCCTTATGACTGTGGTATTAAAGCTGAAGACTTTTCCCAAATTTTTCTTTATTAAGTGCTGGATAAATCAGCTAAGACCAGTATTCTTCTCTTGAAGCCATTGCCTGCGAATCAAAAGTTTCCACAACTAAACTAAGACAAGGCAGACCTTATTTTACAAGGAACAGGGAGCGTCGAGCATTGCCGATTATAGTCATACACACACACAAACGCAAGAAATTAGCAGAAGGAATCACTCGTGATTTCCAAAGAACAACTTAGTCCTGCCAGATCAATCAATGTGCGTCAAGTGTTAAAAAGATGCGGTACAAAGATTAAGTTGCTCCTCATAAGGCAAACGTTTCTGTGGTCAGTGCTAAGCGACTCTTGAGGTGGTGTAAAGAGCGACGCCAATGGGCAGTCGATGACTGGAAATGTGTAATTCAGAGTAATGAATCACGGTATACCCTGTGGCAATCCGATTAAATGGTTTGAGTTTGACGAATGCTTGGAGAACGCTATCTGCCATCAAGTGTAGTTCAATAGTGAAGTACGGAGGAGGTGGTGTTGTCGTAGGGGGGTGTTTCTAGTGGTCAGGGAATGGTCCCGTTATTGCGCTTAAGAAAACTCTAAATGCGGAAGGACATGGACAACTTTGAAACCATAGTACATTGTGTATGGTAGAAGACCGGTTCGGAAACGATGATTCTGACAGCATGACAATACATCCTGTTATAAAGTTGTATCTGTGCGGCAGTGGTAATGCACTGTCCTGTCCAAATTCCCGACTTGAGTCTAATGAAACATCTTCTGGATGAGTCGACTTCGCTCCAGACTCCAGCGTCCAACATCATTACCTTCTCTGGTTTCAGCTCTTGAGGGAGAATGCGCTGCCATTCCTCCACATTCAGATACCTAAGTAAAAGTCTCAGATAGTTATGCTAGACAAAAGGGTCACCGTGAAGTGGCAATTGGAGTGGAGTCTAAGAGATCGGCAGAGACCAAGAGAAAGATTGCTAGAGTGATGGGACAAAACTGTATGGAGTTGGCATAGAATGTCCCAAGACACTTCTACCAGGAAAACTCTGTCTTAGTTCGTATCAATAAGAACTAACATGATTGAATTGCCTGACGAATGAGATTGAGCTTTTCTCGAATGCTTGTCGTGGTGGACTTTGAACTTTCAGAGTTCGCTACAGTTAGTGACTTTTAATTGCAGTAGTGCACTGCAGTGTGTGGAGTCGCTCCAGCTGTTTCTGGGAGGAGTTAAGAGGCAGGTGGCGTGCACGACTTAATAATCGAGAATCGCCGTCTGGATGCGTGGGCGGATGCGAGCTTCCTGCCGCCGTCAACGGCCGCGCCACCTGCTGCGACTCGACCATCCACTGTGCACGCACAGCTTGTGTCTCTCCTTCTCGTCTACAACAGAACGAAGTGTATTCTAGCGTGGTGGGTGGGCGGCAACACTCGGGCGTGGTATTCGGGAGGATATGGGTTCCAATTCCTGTCCCGCTATCTATATTTTGGTTTCCCGACATGCCTTCAGGCGAATGGTGGGATAGTTCTGTCAGACTGTAATAGCCGAATTCCTTCCCGTTTCTTGTACCCGCTTCTCTGTTGCCTTGGTGTTTACAACGCGTTAAGCCGTAAGCAAATAATAATAATAATATTGTTTCATAGCTATGTATTGTACTCAAGGATTTCGCTATTCTGTTCTCGATGAGAGGACAGAGGCACTTACATCGGAGAACACAATGATAACGAATACTTGGAAATACATGTAATCTTTCTATCTTCGAATCTATAATCTATATTCAATTATACCAATCGATAGCCAAAATAACAAAAAATCTGTTACGTTTAGTGGTGACAGCCTGTTGAATCCAAGCTGAATTTTTTTATGGGTTTTATTTTTTAATAAAAAAATTGAGATTGTTCTGGCGTTAATGGCAAATGTGAAATGTGTATTTTGAGGTACTAGCGGGAAACATAGCAGTAGGCCTATATGAAAACTAAACTTCCAGTTTGGTGTTGATGAATGATTACTGCGCTGCGTCAATATATTGCTGTAATTGAATAAATGACACAGTGTCATGGATTTCCACTTGTTTGCTACGAAAACATTCTTAAACTATACACCAGGCGAGAATCCTTGCCTAGCCTGGTGAATCACGATTTGCATCTAGAACGGGTGCTGAATTGCCGCTAACCGCTTTAACAACTTTTGATAAAAAAAAATTAAAAAATAGGGGTGTAAGTAGAACGGCGAAAATTATGCAGTTATAAGTAATTGTAATTCATCTGGTTTGTGCTTTGGCTCAGTGGCTAAGGCGTCTGCGAGGAGATAGAAAGTTCAACTCACCTAGGTTCAAATCCCGGTGATGAAATGTCGGTCATTCGGTCGTTTGGCACAAAAATCGATGTGAATGTTTCTTAAACTGGCCTCGCATTTGGGGGGACGCGGGTTCGAATCACTATCTGGCCATCCAGATTTGGGCTTTCCATGGATTCCCCAGACCAGTCCTGGTGAATGCCTGGATGGCTCCTTCAAAATGCAATGGCCGAATTCCATTCCGTCAATCCTTTCCCGGTAAAGACATCGACGTCGACGAGGCATAAAGACAGAAGCATAGGATACACAGAATGGTCGTGATTCTATCCCCATTTTGATATTTTTTTTATCTACAGTCTGAAGAATGGCCTGTTTTGTATGTCTATGGTACAATCACATTCACTGACTGTGAGCTTGCGTTATGCGTATCCAATATTTGAAAAACCAAGATGAACTGGCAAAAAAACTTGAGAGATATTGTAGATTTTTTAGAAACTACTAATAAACTAGAGGACTCATACAAGAGTTTGTGCGATTCGTTCGATTACACATCACGATTCGAATGAACAAAGTTTCTAGGTCTTAAGGGTTACTTAAGATCGACAAAGTAGCAGGATAGACTCAATAAAATCGCTATATTACATGTACATAGTAACATTATTGATTAAGTTAATTTGGAAAAAAAATTAATTTAGTTCATTCCAAAAAATGCAAAGCATCGTACAATTTTTGCATTGCGCAATTAATATTGAGTAATGACAAATTTAAATAAAAATAGTGAATTTTTAACACAATTAAAATATATTACATATTAAATTCTAGGGTAAATATTAAAAAATTTACTTTTGACTTCTATGAATTTCCCTTATGAATTTGTTTGCATGATTATAAGTATTATCATATTTCGTTTTAGGTAAGAACCAAATAACATTTTCAGGGAGACCACCCTTTGTCTGACTACGCACCTAGGGAGCGTGCATAAACCACGTAGCTCCATTTCGGCCTCCTGTGAACCTCTCCCAGTAGCCCTACGTGGCTTTTGCTTCTACCCCCCCCCCCCCCCCCCACTCACGTAGCACGTAGCTTTTTTCCCTCTTGGTTCCAGAAATTTTGTACTGTTTTCTCTTGTCAGACTATTGTAAATTACATAAGGAGATAATTAACTGAGGTAAATAAATATTCACATGCTGTTGTGTGTTCTGTTTCTCATTTTAACTGTAAAAAATGTTATGAAAGAAGAGCTACGTGGCCTGGCTCGGAACCCTCCCTCCCCCCACGTAGCCTTCCACCCCCCTCCCCTGGACCGGACCACGTAGTTTGTGCACGCTCCCCTGGACTAACACGATTCGCCAGCCCTTGAGCTATGTCAAATGCCTCTTTCTTGAGAGTCTACATGTCGTCTGGGGTACAGGTGGCAGGACAACTTGGACAGACCAGCAGGTGTTCCACGTTTGCAGCCCATATCATTTTCATTTATAAGACTTCACCTTGACAAGTTGGTTTTTATTGGATTCACACCTGATCTAATGCGGTTCAGTGTTCTCCAAGATTCCAGTTTTTATGATGAGTCATTGGGCATTTCCGCTCTAACTGGGTATGCGGATGGTGGTTCTTCCAGTCCGTCTTCGTGATCTGAGAATTCGCCACCACTTTCCGCTCCATGTAGGAGGTATCGTTCGTCAAAGTTTTTTTATTTTATTTTTTTAACCTTCAGTTGTATTTCTGCGGGAGGCAGGTTCCTGAGTATCCAGCTGGTCTGTAGAGGTTATCCAATGGAGAACATTTCTTCCACCCTGTAATAAACCTGCAAGTACTCAAAATATTATTATCACATAACTTCCATAAAATCAAGACAAAAATCGTCATAGGAGATTTCAGTTGCCATAATACTTTGTCGGGATACAAGGAAACCGATAAAAGTAGCCTTCCGTTAGAGGAATGGGCAGAGGAAATGGTCTAAACCTATTATATGATTCTAAATTTTAAAAAATCTTCCATGATTAAAATATAGAAAACCAGACATAATCCTGAAAACTGTTTTGTTAGTGTAAATATCCAATACTGCTCTGTAAAAGTAGGTTATGAAGCATAGTCAGTATAGACTAATAGCATCAAATTCATGCCGCAATAAGAATATCATCAACATCGTGTGGCTTTCCGTGACTTATTTAATTTTAAGAAGGAGCACAGTCCTAAAGGCAACTCCAGAAAACTATGAAGAAAGAAATCCAGAAGACATATCCCAAGAGGCTTTTGATGAATCTTCATACCAGATCTAACAAAGGATTCTACATTTCTGATACATAAAGGTATAGATATTCACACAAATATAAAGAGAGTACGATCTTATCCTATTGGAGCTACCATAGCTAATGATTGCTGTTTCCTAAGATGAAGTAATTTTTTTTTTTTTTTTTTTTTTTTTTTTTTTTTTTTACATTTCATTCCTCCCAGCAGAAGGCTGAGAGGCGGGCTGCTGGAGAGTCATAGGGGACTCTTTTCAGCCAATCTACTACTACGGGGAGGGAAGGGGGATGAAAGGTCGGCCGTGGCCTTGTAGGGAACCATCCCAGCATTCGCCTAAGTGTCTGAGGGAAACCACGGAAAACCTCAGACAGGATGGCCGAACCGAGTTTAACCCCGGTCCTCCCGAATGATAGGTAGGAGGCCATAATTGGCCTCCTCCCATCTCGGTGAAGCTAATTTGTGTTAAATCTCTATATTAAAAGCAAACTTGCGTACACGTGACTGTGAGAAAGTGTTTAAATTTTCCGATGATACTGTTGGTCCGTGCTCATGCGGCGTAACTGCTTTCCACTTTTCCGCACTTTCGGGTGGAAATAAGAAGCTTTCCGCTTTCGTTTCCCGTTCAGCTCGTTACGAGTGGTTTCCCTCAATACATCTGATTTCGGTAAGACACGCAGGCTACACGTTCCTTGTTCCTTTCAATCTGTATCTAATACTGCGTCATCCAGCGTGGCACTGCATCTGCGATATCTGCTACACCCCACAGGTCATTGATTTACTGCCATAGTTTTCGAGGTACGATCCAATTAATAGCATGATACGTTTACTCCCAAGATGCCTTTAGTTTGATTTTAAATAAGTATTATTTCACACGTAGCAATATGAACTGGTAAGCTGCTATAAGTCAGTTGCATCATTAAATTAAAAAAATATATTTAATAAAAAAAATTCGTTGAAGGTCTGTTGTCATCATTTAATGCTTTCTATTCTGCAACATTTTAAAACATATTATTTCCTGACTTGAAGTTATGGTATTTATTATTATTATTATTATTACTCCGCGATTCACTAAAAGTGTGTGGCGGAGGGTGCATTGCACCTATCGAAAGGGGTTATGGTTTGGAAGGGTTATAAGGGATATGGCAGGAGGCGCCCATGGGCTATTGTGAGGAACCATCCCCGCATTCGCGTGGAGTGATCTGGGAAAACCATGGAAAACCCAGATCAGGATGGCTGGAGTGCTTTATCGAAAGCTACTCCTGTCGAATTTTAAGTTTACTCGCCCGGTAAATCCTTTCTATTCCATTCCCTAATCGCTCGTGGGAAAAATGAGTACAGAAATGAATCGGTTCTGGCCCTGATTTCTCTTATCTTATTTTCACGGTCATTTCGAGATATGAACGTTGCTGGTAGCAATATTTGCTGGATGTCATTCCGAAATACATCTGTCGTGAATTTTTCAATTAGCTTTCGTCGAGAGCAACGCCTTCGGTGTTCCAAGTCTTCCCAACCTAACTCCTTCAACATCGCACTTACGCTTTCCCTCCAACTATATATACCTGTCACGAATCGGGCGGCTCTTCTTTGAACCTTCTCTAAAGCCTCCATTAACCCCTTTTGATGGGGACCCCATACAGAACAACAATACTCTAAGTGAGGACGTACTAGTGACTTGTATACAATCGATTTAACTTCCTGAGTGCATTGATTTAAATTACGACCTAGAAATCGGAGCATACGATTTGCTTTTCCCATTACATTCTCGATATGCTCATTCCACGACAAATTATTACGAATTGTTACCCCTAGGTATTTAGCGGAATCTACCGTTCTAAGGACAGTGCCATTAATCGTATATTCATAGTTAAATGGTGTCACCTTTTTACTTACACGCATGATTTGGCACTTTTTAGCGTTTAACTCCAACTGCCAATCTTTACACCACGCAATTATTTTCATAATATCGTCTTGTAACAAAGCGCAGTCATCCTGGGTTTTGATTTCGCGATAAATTATAGCATCATCGGCAAATAATCTTTTCATCCCCCCTATTATGTCGCATAGATCATTGATGTATATGAGAAACAACAGTGGCCCTAACACGCTTCCCTGGGGAACTCCAGACCCCACTTCAGTAAGTGATGAACCCTCACCGTCGAGAACTACACACTGTGTTCTGCCCTTCAGGAAGTCTGCAACCCAGTCGCATATTTGTCTAGATATGCCGTAACCGCGAAGTTTCATAAGTAACCTAGTGTGAGGCACAGTATCGAAAGCTTTTTTAAAGTCTAATAGAACCAAATCAACCTGGGATTGCTCATCTATAATTCGGCACAAGTCGTGAATTAGAAGTGCAAGTTGTGTTTCGCAGCATCGGCCTTTCCTGAATCCATGTTGATTTGGATTTAAAAGCTCACCTTCATCCAAGAACCGCATGACATTTGAATAGATGATATGTTCTAAAATCCTGCAAAATATTGAAGTTAACGAGATCGGCCTATAATTCTGAGGATCATTAACATTCCCATTTTTAAACACTGGAGTTACGATAGCGGTCTTCCATTCGGCTGGTATTTTTCCTTGATCCAGAGAGACGGTGATGTTCTTGTCAAGCCGTTAGACCAATAAGACTCATTTAGATGGATGGGAAAATTTACGCTTAAGAAATTTAAG
Organism: Vandiemenella viatica; assembly: GCA_031002005.1. Taxonomy (NCBI): domain Eukaryota; kingdom Metazoa; phylum Arthropoda; class Insecta; order Orthoptera; family Morabidae; genus Vandiemenella; species Vandiemenella viatica. The sequence goes on from CM061920.1 coordinate 378,994,946, forward strand.
ATAATAATAAAAAAATAAGAAAGGGGTGTATTGATAACTAGGGAAATTACCACTGGTGCATGCGCTCCATCACAATGAAGTTAATGGTCGCTGAATACGCATTTAAGCCTTCTGGTACCAAAAATAGTTAGAAACTCTTAAACTGCTGAACGTAACTCCTATACAACAACATGTCTGATTTGACTTGAACTTGATAAGAATATTTTAAAATGGGTTACGGTACTTTATCTTGGTTTCACTGAACTTGTAACTGTAGCAATACTCTTTTGATCTCGGTTTGACGGAAACACTTCAGTTTACACGGCCGTGTTTAATGGGATACGGTAAAACTCATCTGTAAGACAAAAAGATGTCAACAGAAAGATTACGCGATTCGCAGGAAAATGGAAACACCCAACCAAAAATAAAGATTCGGATTAAAAAAATTATCCTCTTTTACCTTTTTTGCCAATCTGATGAGACTTCAGCGTGGAAACCGAACCACGTAAAATTAATGACTTCCTACGCATACACAAAACAAGTTTGCCACATGTTGATAAAAAAAAACCTTTCGAAGCACAGGCCACACGTTGCTCATATGGAGTCACCTCACATCTGAGTCATACAGAGCCGTCGGCCTATGGAGTTAAATTACAGACAAAATTAGTCACACGTACATACCAAACTCGTTTATCACATGGCTCTACAACTACGGAATCAACATTTCCATATCATTCTATGAATCTAAATTGAATCATCTCTTATATATATATATATAAATACACGTTGAATGTAATGTTGTTGCAACTTGTGAGACATGCGCTGACAAGCAGCTGGAATGTACATATTGTCGTATTTGGCAATAAAATACCATGATTTTTGTTTAATACTTTAAGAACAGTCATTATGACAAGGTTCAGAAAACGTAATTGTTAAGTAATATTTCGACATGCGAAAATTTATGCATTAGTTCGGTATATCAGAAAAAATATATTTATAAAATGCATTGAAGCCAATTTGCTGTTAATGCATCTAGCTGGACTGAGCCTGGAGGGTGAGCAGTTAATGCTTGGGTCAGACTTCCGGGAGATCGTGGGTTCGATATCCTGTCCGCCAATCCAGATTTCGGTTTTCCATGGTTTCCCGAAATCACTGCCGGCGAATGGTTCCCCCAGACGGCGATGGCGCAATGCCTAGTCGTTTCTTCACCCGGTTCCTTTACTAGCACTGTTGATCTAGGCGTCGACGAGCCGTAAAACGCTAACGAAAAGGAGAAACAATATTAATAACATGTTGCATCTAGGTTTCGTCAAGCAACTAAACTATTTGATATGGCCAGGCGCTATAAACTTTAGCACACAGAGTATGGTGGATGAGCGGTTAACGCTCTGGGCTCGTATTCGGGAGGACACCGGTTCGAATCCCCGTCCAGGAATCCATATTTGGGTTTTCCATGGTTTCCCCATATCATTCCTGGCGAATGCCGGGATACTTCCTTCAAAAGGCCATGGCCGAATTCCTTCCCATTCCTTGTCCCGAATCCTATCCCACCTCTAATGACCTCGACATCGACGAGGCGTAAAACCATAAGCAAAAAAAAATAAAGTTATGTAGGTCTCATCCTTGTCACAAATTGTTCAGCCGAATCTGCTAGATTGGCTTTAAAGACAGCTAAATTTTTCACAGATAAATGACTCTCTTTGCTGTCACAAATTTCAGCAACCATTCTCTTTCAAAATGCTATTTACTGTTGTATTTGAAATGTCTGCTACCAACTCAATCTGCCGAACTGTTCCCTTCTCTACCATCACCAATTCCTGTACTTTGCTCATATTTTCTTGAATGATTCCACACTTAACCTATCGCGCAAAGATCATTACAGTGTTGCTTCGTTCCCGTTTACTGTCAAATGCTCAATTTTACAGTGATTTAGGTACAGACACGCTCCCAAATGTTCTCTGCCCAAGTGTTCCATACGCCATCGTCAAACGATTATCTGCGCCTTAAGATCAGCCTCTTCTTACCTCTGGGGTACAATATATAACTGACGCCAGACGTTAAAAGTCGCGTCAAATTCCGTCCATCATTCAGTCTTCATTCTGTAATCCATAAACTGTATTTCTTTGGTGTACTTTGTCTGCAGGATGGCCGCGTAGCTCAGGCGGTAGAGCATCCGACTACGCCTCTGACGGCCGGGGTTCGATCCTCGACGAAATCAAGGATTTTTCCTCGAAGCTGAACGTCCAGAATGGCCCCTCAGCCTGCTATCAAATGAGTACCGCAGGGGGAACTCCGCGGGATGGTAAAAAAAGGGCCGGACCGTGTCGCCGACAACGGCACGTCAGGAAATAGGAATCCTACGGGAATATGGCTTGAAAGTTGTGAAAACCCGCTGCCTTTACCTCACTTTACTTGGAAGGGTTTTTCAGTAGAAAATTTCCAGTAGATCGTCGACCTGGTAACCACTGTTTCCATCACGAGTAAGCAATTAACCAAGCCAAGCCCCGTTTATGTTTCAAATTTATTATCTTTCTCAACACGTATGTTGCTAATTTCTGTATTGAACTGAGCCGGCACTGTAACTGTACATGGACTCCACATGGTTCTCAGTTACCAAATGGGAGAACTGTCTGTCACATATTGACAGAAGTGTGTCCTTTAACACGGTACAGTCACCATGCGTGAGTGGTAACGTTCGGGCCGGCATTCGGGATGTCGTGAGTTCAGATCCATGTACAATCATCCAGATTTTAGATTTTCCCAAATTCACTCCGGGCGAATACCAGGATGGTTCCGCAAGGGCCGACTTCTTACCCTTTTTTTGCTCCTGGTCCTTTCCCGCCTCTAATCACCGAAACACTCGACATCGACAACCTGTAAAGCCCTTAGCAAAAAAGAAAAAGAAAAGGAAGGTGATATTGTGTGTTATGATGCGAGACATGTTCCACCATCCAGGTTTTCTCACAAAATGTATCTAGTAGTTGTTGCTATTCCGCTTTTATCACAAATTGTTCCATTACATATGTTGTGAAGCTAAATGCAACATACACCTTGCTGTTGCAGTGAGAATGATTTATTGTTGATAGGGACTTGCTGGTGGTTAAATATAATATCTTGAAGGCGAATTCTACATCAGAGTGGAGATATTTTTTTTTTTTTTTTTTACAATTTCATTCTTTCGAGCTGAAGGCTGGTAGGCGGGCTGCTGGAGGATCATGGAGATCCTTTTCAGCCTACTACACTACGGGGAGGGAGGGGGGATGGAGGTCGGCCGTTGCTTTCAAGGGAACCATCCCAGCATTCGCCTCAAAGGACTCCGGAAAACCACGGAAAACCGCAGTCGTGATGGCCGGACGGGATTTGAACCCCGTCCTCCCCAATGATGAGGTTGAGACGGATGTTTTTGCCATTTTCATTAGGTGATAGAAAGTTTGATACATCAAAATAAAGAAAATCAACCTGTTCATCCAGACATCAGCTCATTAATCAACATATCAGTAGCTCCAGTTGCCAGTACGAGAACAAAAGTGAACGCTTGCTCCTGAATCATATGATAGTACCGGAGAATAATATAAGTTATTACCTTGCAGCATGATCCGAGCTATCACTGATTCTGCAGAAACGATAGATAAGAGTTGCTCTAAAAAATACAATTTTATCTGGGCGCTCTGGTTTCACAAAAGTCAGAGGCACGAGGTGTAGCCCTCTGATTACTACTTAGTCTGTCGTAAACAGAGACGAGCAGTAATTTGTGCCCCGAGGCTACATCGGGAGCATTCCACAGGACGGAGATGACTTCCATCTGGTGCCAGACACGCGGCGGTCGGGTGTTGATACCAACACCGTACATTACAAACACGTGTTACTCATACTGTCCTGTGTGCAGTACACACTGACAGCCAGTAAGTTCTAACTGTGACGAAATACATATTATCTGACGCAAAAATAGCAACGTGGGGACGGTAAGTTTCATCTCTAATCAGTTAGTGTTATGATCGACTGCATAATTTTCTTCAGTGGTTGAAATATAAGAGCCGCGCTTATAATTTACCTCTGTTTCTCAGTATTAAGCGATGTGGTGGATTTTTCGGTTAGGGGACGTCCATTTATTATGTGACACTAAAATAGGAGGTGCGGGCTCCGGCAAAAGCTCACCAACTCTCATTTAAAGGGAGGGGAGATCAATAAAAATTTTACGTCAACTTTTTATATAATTTTTCTCATTTCACAGAAAAAATATAGCACATAGAAGACATCATAATTAATACTTAGGTATTTTAGTGGCATGAAGAAAACTACATGAACATATCAAATAAATTTAAATATTAAAATTATAACGTAAACCGCACGTGATCCGGAGGAGGGAGAGGGGAGGGTCCCATCACATCTTACCAAATCTCACCAAGGGGGAAGGGGGACCAAATTTAAGAAAAAACATCCTACGTAATCAATGGACGTCCCGTTAAGGTGTCTGATGGCGTAATCGAGAGGTATCAGGTTCGATTTTTTCTTTTAGTTTTATGACTCGACGATTACGAGGTCTTTACAGTGCTGAGATATAATTAAATACAAGGCTAGTGAAGGAATTCGGTCATGGCCATTTGAGAAATCATTTCATCATTCTCCTAGCATGATTTCAGGAACCATGAAAACATGAAATCTGGATGACCGGAAGGAGATTTTAACCTGCGTCCTCCAAAATTCCAGACCCAAGCTTTGCCCCTCATCCTCCATGATCGGTCCCCGCTCGAATTCCAGTATGGAACGGATTCTTATAGAGATCATTAAACTGATCCTCACCTCTGGCAAAGTTTGACTTCCTTCACATGAGTACGTAGCGAGGTTTCTTGGTTAGGATTCAAGTGAAATCTGCTGTTCCCCTTTACATCGTACGGTAATCGATGTTTTCAAGCCATTTCACATCAAAATGAGCTGAAAGTTAGTGTAAAATCCACTATCACATTGGTAAAAGTAGCGCCACAGGAAACATAAAATGTGATCATCAGTACGAGACTAAGTGTCACCTAGATCAGTTATATAGTTTCAGAATATTCGTTATATGTTGTCATAGGTGACTGATTTTGGACTAAAAATGAAACGACATTGTTTTCACCAGAAAAACACGTAGCAGGTTGAAATACACAACTAAATTATGGGACACAATATCTCCCTATAACTGCAGCATCGATTTCGTAGTTGAAAACGTCGATAATATTGTAGTCATTATGTACGAATGTTGGGATTTTTGTGTGTCAGCTATGCTGTTAATATAAAATGGTTTTAGGAACGTGCAGTGACTCCAGTAGAGTTTTTTTTTGGGGGGGGGGGGGAATGCATTCAAACAGTTGTCCCTCCTGAAACATCCTACGGAAAACACGTTTGGGTGATGTGCATAGTTTGAAAACACAAAGTTTTCTCTGTTTCATGTAGTAAGAAACACGACCACGATTCTATGTATCAATGTATTCTTCATAAAGGCATCTAATGGTTGATTTAACATAAAAACTATTCCGTATACATATTTTCAACAAATTACCAGTTAATATCAAAGAATAAGTATGGGAGTATATAAGATTGAAGAAAAAGTAAACCATTAGTTTTGCTTAACAAATCCTACCATTACCTTTATAGAATTAATACCAAAATTTGTTAGGTGTTATTACACAAAAGTGATAAATATTACTGCGGAAGTAACTAAAAATTATTTAAATTTTTTCTATAAATTTAGTAGGTCTGTAATTTTTGACGCTAAATGATTTCGTACTATTGCAAATGCTACAGAGATAAATCTCTTTGAGATAAATGGAACGTATTTAGATTTGCAAGGTCGAACGACGTCTTGTTAATTAATGCATTAAACCGAAAATTCCAAAAGTCGGCCGCCAAGTAAAAAAAAACCTACTGTGTGAACTTGTGTCCATTTGTCTCTATGACAATATATTTATTTCTGTGAAATGGTTAGTTTTTAGTAGGAAATTGGCAACCGACCGAACATTCGCCTACATTATTACGTAAAATAATACCAATGCACCAAGCCCGAGATTTCATCCTAGAACTTTATGACTCTGAGATTCCAGTATTGAATTACTCTAATGCGCCGGTACAAATTGCAGGGACCAGGAATGATGGATTAACTGTAACGATTAGGTTTAGCAGTTGGGAGGACCTCCTTCGATTCCCGGTCCAGCCATCCAGATTACAGTTTTCCATAGTTTCCACAACTCCTCTCGACGAATGCCGGAGTGGTTCCTTCAACGTTCATCCCTGATTTCCTACCACTTCCTTGTTCCAGATCCTCCCTATAAAGATCTTAATGTCAACGCGACATAAAGCCCAAAAAATTCATTTTGTTGCAAGCTACAATACACGAACGTTTATAGGCGTAACGAAATAATCCACAAAATTGTGATGCATCCCTTCCATCACACACAAAACGATGGTTATCGCTTCTGCGTAGAAAACTCTTTGATGGTCTGCCTAAACAATAGTATAACTGGATCTCGCACGTTGTTGGTACAGTCTAAGATCATCATCATTATCGTTGGGGACCATCTCCAGTTTGGTTTGCGAATCTTCTTGTGTTTCGGTCATGGTTCTTATGGATCATCATCTTCCACTGTCTCCTATCCAGAAAAGTCTTTCTGTCCGTAATATATTCCCAGTTCCAGCCTCTGCTCTCTACGTCCTCCTTCACTTGGTCTGTCCATCTTCTTCTTGGTATTCCCATTGGTCTTTTCCCCCAGTATCCTTTTTTCCAAATAAGGTTTAGCTAGTCTTGAATTATTCATTCTCTTGACATGCCCAAACGACTTAAGTCTTGATGACCTAAGTCTCTCTTCCATGGATTCCATTAACTCTAGATCTGATATAATCTCATCATTTTTTATGTGGTCAAGTTTTCTGGAGGGCCGTTCTAAGAAACTTCATTTCATAGGCTTGGATCTTGCTAAGGTTCTTTAATATTAGTGTGTATGTTTCCAAAGCATATGTGAGAATAGGAATGAGATATGATTTGTATAAGACAATTTTTGTTCTTCTGGGAACCTTCATGTCTCGTAGTAAGCCCCGCACGGTACTGTAGAAGGTGGCTCCTTTGTTTGCTCTATTCATTATTTCTAACTGAATTCTACCCTTACTAACTATTATACTCCCCAGGTAGCTGAACTGATCAACAATTTCAACTTGGTGATCTTGTAGTTTTATATGATAGTCTGTGTTCTTTCGGCTTATTTTTAGTGCAACAGTTTTTTTTTTATTCAATTTCATTCCATATTCTTCAGACTTATTATTCAACATTTTCAGTTTGTTTTGTATTTCTTCTTCGGTTTCATCCCATACTGCCCCATCATCCACAAACACCAGTGCATGTAGATCTTTCTTGATTGAACAGAAGAGGTGAAAGGGCACTTCCTTGTTGTACTCCTTCGGTTGTGCTAAACCAGTCAGAGTGACCATCCCCAACATTGACAAAGCTCTTGCAATTATTGTACAGTATCTGGGTAATGAGGTTCTCTGGTATTTTAAGTTTTCTTAGACTTTTCCAAATAGCGTTCTGGCCTCGAATTCGGGAGGACTCCGGTTCGAATCCCCGTCTGGGCATCCAGATTTTGGTTTTCCATGGTATCCCAATCAATCCAGGCAAATGCCGGGATGCATCCATCAAAATACCATGGCCGAATTCCTTCCCATTCTTTTCCCCCATCCTTTCTCGTCTCTAACGACCTCGCTGTTAAGAGACGTTAAGCAATTTTTTTTTAAAAAAAGGCACATTATCGTATGCCTTTTCTAGATAAACACAATGATTAGGTTTTTCACTCTTTCCCAATATTTTTCTAGCAGCATTCTCAAGGCAAATATTTGATCTGTTGTGCTAAGATGTAGTGTAAAATTGTGTGCCATGAATTTGCTACTGCAGAGTTTTTTGTAGTGCGTCATAGTGTGGAATAAATTTTAAAGCACTATTCATGTCGAGAGTAGAGAACCGTGTGAGAGTAGCCAGTGGTCTTCCGGAACTCGCACAGTAGTTGCTCCCCGCTGCCCCCGTTGTACGCACGCAGAGTAGCTAGCGTGTACCTCAGCTACGGTCACTGGGTCACTTACTGCACACCTGATCCGCTGCCAGCAAAACAAAACTAGGTCGACACGACACTTAATAGTGCTAACAGGGACACACTTTCACATCACCCTTGTTAATGTTAACCATTTAGTCACATGGTGATTATATGGATCATTTCTTGGACCTCCCCTCTTTTTATTACATGCATTATAATGGTGTAGAAGCATTTCGTGTTCGGTGGCCTCGCTTTGTTGTTCCATCATTGGTTTATGCCTCGAGTCTGAGCGAATCGAGTGGCTAAAACAAACAGTGATAACTCTACTTATCATTCTCTAAAGCGTTTTATTTTTTTTACTTAAAACGCTCAAGAACGAGATTTTTTTGTTCGGGTTTTAGACCTCTTCGACATAGAGGTCTTTAGAAGAGGATAGCAGTAAGGAATTTGGTCATCGCCTTTTGATGGAACCATCCAGCAATTCGCCTGGAGTGTTTTCAGAAACCATGTAAAACCGAATTCTGGATGGCCGGACGGGGATTCGAATCAGCGTCCTCCCGTTACAGGTCACCCACCAGGCTCGATCTCTTAGTCTGTGACCCTCCCTGTCCATTGTACTTGCAGAAGTTTCTCCGACACCACAGACTAGGGATCGGTCTCTTAGTTTGTGATCCTCCCTGTCCAATATGCTTAGAGAAGTCTTCTCCTCCACCGCAGTTCAAATGAATCAAACTTTATTCAACAGACTTTCTTCAAGGTGTTAGTGTGAAATATGCTAGGACACTCCTTGATTCTGGTTTCACGTTCGATTGTAGATCTTATAATCTTTTTTATCACTTGAATTGTGGCCTAGTACTTATTCATAGAACAAGTAACACCTGTGAATAAAAATCGTAATCGTGAAAATGGGTCTATCTAATCTGATTTCGTTTTCCAATATTTTCAGAAAGCGCTCCAGACAAAACAGGTCTAGTTCTGAATCATTTCTCCCCATCCTCTAGATTCTAGAACTAATGAAGCAGTCTGATAACCCATTGTTAAGGTAGGGACTCTGCTGGATCGATATATCCTTGATTCGTATATCACGGCACTAATGATCCCATCGTTGACGCACCCTAAAACAACAACAACAACCACAACAACAACAACAATAATAATAACAATAACCATAACAATAATAATAATAATAATAAAGAAAACAATAACAACAACAACAACAACAACACCAACAGCAGCAGTAACGAAAATAATAATAATAATAATAACGCAAACAAGTTTTCTCGGAAAGAATGAAAGCCTATTGGAACAATAAGAAGAACGCGAAGAAAACTAGATTTGGTCATTTGCCTACCGTCTTCCATTTATTGGGAAAATTCGCCAATAATAATAATAATAATAACGAAACAACAACAACAATAATAATAATAATAACGAAAACAGCAACATCGATGCGTATTGCTTTTGCAATGGGAAGTTAGGCCTCCGAGAAAGCTTTGTTCGTGTGAAATCAGCCAGGACGCTCCGTGGTTCGAATCGCGCGTTAAACTGTAGATGCGCTTTACCAGGCTAGCTAGAAAGGCGGATTTCGTGGCAGCTGAAACTCTGCCAGATAAGAGACCACACTGTCCTTACCTGTCTCCCGGCCTACAATGTTTCAGACTAGCTTCTAATCCCGTCAAAAATGACAGTTTGAACACAGTATGTTGACAAGACATTTCTTTGCAGTTGTTATGAAATAACACTCAATGTTGTACATGTTTCGGTTTTAGTCTACATCGCGATACAGTTTGAACTACTTAACATTCGGTTGAAATACTAACATCTGTAACACAGCGCTTTTAACTCTGAGAAAGGTTTTGCTTTTTGTTTGTATAGAAGTGGATATAATTAGAAATAGAACCATAGGATCCATATAGCTTATGACTGATGTGGTATTTCCAAGTGAGCCAACTTTCCATATGCAGTCCTAGGTATTTTATCGCTTTGTCTGCTGGATGTCATTGTATTTCCTCGCCGTTATTGTTCAGATTCTTAGCATTTGCTAGGCGTCAGTGTAAACATTTTTGACTTCATATTCGATTTCGATGTTTTTAGCTTGAAGCGCCATTACCTGAAATAGAGGGAAAGAATGTTGATTGATTGTTGAATTTTAATTGCTGCGACGTCGAAGTCAAACCACAGTATGATGAAAACCATAGTATCGTCAGTGTACATAGTGGCACTAAGTGTACGGAAACTAGGAATATCCGGGAATTACTGCTGATATTGTTTTTTCAGGAGTCATTGTACTTGTTATACGTATCAGAAAGATTTTGGAGGAACTATCGAGCAGATTTAGTTTGTAAAAAACATCAGGATTGCAAACTGTTTCAAAGGATTTGGTGACATGAATGAAGAGGCCTAAAGGAAGCTTTTAAATTTGTAAAATTATTTACATTTAGTCAGTATCAAGGATTTAACATTACTGCAATCATCAAATATTTTGTAAACTGGATGATGTAGAAGTTATTTGAACAAATAAATATCTTAGAAATGAGTCATTCCGCTGCTATTACAAATTTTTATGCTTTAATCATTTTCGAGATACTAAGAATGGAAGGCGAATGTGTTCAAAAAAAAAATCTGAGGCCGTGTCAGATAAGAAAATGAAAGATTCCACAAGGCGAGCTGTGTCTGTAATTCAAAGGAAGGAAAGAAAACGAAAAACTAGAAGAGTTTGTCTAATTTTGTAGCCGAGAAATTCAGTGTTTCATAACAAGACCAAAACAACTTCCATAAATAACACCAAATTAAAAATATCGTCTCATTACTTGTCACTTCAAATGCGCTTTCCAGACTCTATAGTTAACTGAACTGTGTTTCGCGAGACATTTACTTCTTCTTCGCTGATTTTATGCTCTCCTCATGAGCCAGTTGTTCTGACGGTTCTTCAGCGTTCCATTTTCCCTTCCTTTGCTGTTCCGTTACTGTTGGCCATAACATACCTGATGTACAGCGCCGCGAATTGTAAATCTCAGACTGGTAAAATTTAGAGACTAGTACTGCGACCTTTGTACGACAACTGCCTACAAATGACTTGGAATCTCCCAACCGAGATCACAGAACTAGCCTTGATGCCAAACGTTTTCCTTCCCAAAGTTTGTCCGAGACTTCGAAACGACCTGTTCTCCTTGAGGACTTCTTGTTTGACCAGAACGCAGTATTTCATTCAGAAATGGTTTCAGATCCCAATTAACACCAAGATTTTTCCATGGAGCTGAACGTGTTGAACGAACCGCTCATAAAAGTGGAAGTTAGAGCAGTAGTATCTTTATTCTGTTATCGAGGAATAATATAAGTCGGTAGTAATAGTTTACATAGCGATACATGATGTCACTAACATGGTGGTCATGAAAGCAGCCCAAGTTACTTCTAAAATTCCTTGTGCCTAATGGTGTAACATATTCACTTGTCATTTTGGTCCTGAATGCATTTTAACCTCCACTAATATTGACGCAGAACAACCAAAGCTTCTGGAATCAAGCTCGTTATGTCTTCTGGAATCAGAATGGGAAAAAGCTACGTGAGGTGAGAGGGGGGGGGGGGGGTAGAAGCAAAAGCCACGTCAGTCTGTGTGTGTGGGGGCGGGAGGGGTGGAGTTCACACGAGGCCAAAATGGAGCTACGTGGTTTATGGACGCTCCCCAATGAAAAATAACTTTCATAAGGCACGAAAAGAATCATGCAAAGAAATGACAGACGTCTCAAACATAAAGCTAAATTTTAAATATACGAGCTGACTCTTTACTGGTTCGCACTCCGTGGCAAATTGTCTGTCTCCTCCACACCGATACTATGAATCAGCACTTTTATCAATATCTGATTTTGTTCAAACTGCTGCTTAATTTCGACGGTTATATAAAAACCTCGTATCGCATCGTGACTGCCGAAGTAATTTGTCGAACGATTCCCTCCTAACATGATTAAGTTAACAACTAGATGTTGTTGTCTACTGTTTCTTCTTTGCGTGATTAGACCCAGAGGAACGCGTGCAGCCTGAGCATTAGTCAGCACTCAGTTCTGTCAATTGTTCTTTCCCGTCAGTTGTTTACTCACACTCACTAATTTCGTCAATCCACCACTTCTTCAGTCTTGAATGTGGTAATGGCAGCCGAGGGATGAATTCCAGCATGTTTCCTAGCAACACTTGCCCTTTCATCCGAGCAACGTGCACACTCGAGACGTCTGCTTCTCATCAAGTTTGAACGAGTCCTCCAACTCGCTAGCTCGCTGTATCAGCGTCTTGAGTGGTTCTACCCCACGTTTCACAGCCGTGTTAGATCATGGATTTATGTAAACGTGGTTTGAACTTCCTCAATATGTTGCGTGAATTAAGAAGAAGACTCCTGTGGAAGTTGTATCTATATTTTTTATATATAATCAGTACTACACCAGTTTGGTTGAACTTTTCCCTTCACCGCCTCTTCAGTAGTTTATCTGTATGATATTATTACACTTTTCAGTTAATCATATTTGGGCATTAATTCCAATACCAATTATAATTGAAATAATTGTTTAGCTATATAGAGTTCTCCTTTCATCTGGTTTTTATCAGTCTCAAGTCCTTTCTGTTTTTATCGTTGTACATCATTTACTGTTTTGTGAAATCCAGGGTGTGGTTATAATGCAGAATTTGGTCTGATGTTAATTGAAGTGGGACGCAGTATCCAAAATAAGTAGGCTAGTTTGATGAGGAGTTGCCGTTCTCATTTGATGTCAAGACAACTTAATTCCGCCTCACATCATGTGGAAGGATCTGCCACACTACATTAAGCTCGGTTTTGACCAGTGTGCTTGAACTATAGACGACATCTAGCTACACGCCGTGACTCGATCTCTTCAGACATCGGTGCGGCTACAGCTTCCCGCATGGCCGTTAGGTCCGGCAGTGTATCGCGTTACCTAATTTCTCTGCTGCCAGTTTCCATCAGTGTCAGCGCTCTCGTGGGCAGATCTACTGCTCCGCTTAACTCCTGTAGTAAGAGCTATCAACCAATACTCGCCGATTTGACTAACCAAGGTGTTAAGGATTCGTACTTTCTCATTTGTCTGTCTATTTTAGTTCTCATTACCATGAACGTGGCTGAAATGTAAAATTTGGAAAAATCCAGGGACTGTAATATAGGAGTTTTTCTCTGAGTTTGAAAGAAAACCTTTTGCTTATATAATCTTCAGGATTACAAAATGAAAACTGGAAATCTTCCGACTCTTCAAATGCTTGGGTTTTTCACTTTTGTTCACATTTAGTAGAATATTTCCAAAAAAAAAATGTTAAATTTTCTCACTTTAATTCCAGAACTATTAGCAAAATTCTTTCATATTTTACAGTGATATGTGTGTTCAGAAGATTAAGGGAAAACTAAAGCGATCTTTCACCACTTTAGTTAATCCAATCATTTTGATACTTTTGTAACTTTAGGAAATTTCTTGTTTTTACAAAATTGTTATATCACTCGGCAGAGACTTTTATAAACAGGACGAAAAAATTAAAAAAAAAAAAAAAATCAAATGTATTCTAAGGTTTAGAGTATAGCTTTTTCAACTGAAATTATTTTTGTTTGATTTATGCATAATGTTTAATAGAAAATTTCTCTAATTTTTTTTTCACCTTAGGATTTCATGCTATGTCGACGTCGACGTCGAAATCATTAGAGACAGATGAAGATTAAGAGGCATGGGCAATGAACGGGAAGGAATAGGACCATAGCCTGTAGTAGGAACTATCACGGCATTTGCCTGCAGTGATTTCTGAATATGGCCACTATGGAAAATATAAATCCGAAGGGCACGATCGAGTTTTGGCCCACGTCCTTCCGAATGCTAGGACAGAGTGTAACCGCTCAAATGAATCGGTATGGAAAACTATTAATGAACTCAATTTAAAAATCACTCGTTATTGAATTTTTTAATTGTTTTTACAAAAAATTCAGTGAATTCGATTTTATACACAGTTTGTGTGCTGGGTAACTTGATGTTCGATAACTTTAGATGAATCCAGATTAAAAAAAACTCATGTTGTGAAAATCCACATCCTTTTTTCAGAAATAATTAACTAAACATTCACGCGTATCTTTGAGCGCATTATCACTCCGGCCTGCACTCAAGCAGGAAAGATTGGCTGATGCAATGACAGACATTACGCGTAAAATCACCGAAACTAAATCAAAACTGCTTCCAAACTCTTATATAAACATCTGTTGCAGTCTGTAATTGTATATTATGCAGAGTTGTAATGTGTCTAGTAAATCTGGAGTGGTGGACCAAAATGTTTAAAGAAAGCAGGATCTGATGATACAGGAGTCAATGCGCTCTAAAGCCTCAACAACAGTATAAAACAGAGCCCGGTGAGTAAGCGCTAAAACTCGAGACTGGCATTCGTTAGGTCGCAGGTTGAAATCCCCAACCTGCAACCCAGATTTCGGTTTCAGATGGTTTCCGGAATTCAGTCTAGTCGAATACTTGAAAGGTTCCTTCAAAAAGTCATGGAAGAATTACTTCCCTTTCCTTGTCCACAATCCTATTCCGCCTCTAATGTTGACGTGGCGCAATGCCCCCTTCCCTCTAACCCGCAAAAGCAGTATCAGCTATAACGTAGCAACTTGCGGCGTTGTTTTCTCATACTGTTGTGATCTGTTAGAGGAAGCCAAATGCTTACTGGAGGAATCACCAAACAGTCCGGAGGTGTCAGCGTGGGATAACCATTGTTCAGCCCCAAGGACTATTAGTCAAGGTGACGACAGCCTTGAACGTGTCACCACAAAAACAGCCTTATTCTCGGTGAGCCGTTTTTCCTCTCATTGCCTGTTCCATTCAGTACTGACTGCTTAGTGTCCTAGTCACTACTGAATCGCGCAGTAGATACCATGACAACACACATTTCTCTAATTTTTGGCCAGTTTCGCTACGGTTATTCATTCCGTAGTTATGCAGAAAAGAGAACCAATTCCCAATATCTGAAATAATCTTGGAAATTGGAAAAAAAATTATTTATGTAATATCCGCGATGCACAGAACTTTCTACGATTAAAGACTGTATTATTTTTCGCTTGGAGCGTTACCGCTAGTCGACACCGATACCATTAAAGGCTGGAGAGGAAGAGGAGAGAGGAATGGAAAGGAACTTGGCCATGACTTTCTGAAAGAACCATCCCGACATTCGCGTCATGTTATTTCGGGAATCAACGGCAAACCGAAATGTGAATAGCCACACGGGGATTTAAACCCGCATCCCTCAACAAGCACCTAAGTAATATATGACGTTTCTATGAGAGTTTGAATCTTCTACCTTAGTTTTATAAGCATAAATATTACATGTGGGTACTACATATTAAAACAATCTCATTGCACTATCCTTAAGAATATTGTTTCGGAAAGGGAAAACCTTGACAGCTTATAGTCAATATGAAATGTTCAAATTGTTGGTCAGTTCATTAGATTACTAAAGAAGTGGTTGTCACGAAAATTTATCACGATTCTTCAAGAAATTGAAACTACTGATAGATTTACAGCATATGTTTTAACCTGATTCAAGTATAAACCATCCCTATATCGAAAAACGTGTACTTATTTTTTTCTACGGTGCACAGTCTGTTAGCAAAGACTGTGATAATGTGTTTATTTTCTATACTCGTGGGAAAAATTTATATCGAGTATATAAAATTAATATTTCGTTTGGTTATTTTATATCAAAGCTCAAATTTATTAATTGAAAGAGAAATAAAAGCACTCGCTGTGTAATAATTTTGTTTTAGAAACAGTTAATTATAAACTGATAAATTCTTCAACCAGGCCTTAAAGTTATTTATATTAACTGTCATTGAGCAGCTACTAAACAATTCGTAAACCTCAAATGACTAATTAGCTTTTCTTGTGACTGGTGGTATATCTTCATTATCTGGGCAGTGCAATGCCAGGGCAAATGAGATCTACAGTTTGATGTGGAGGTCGAACTAGATAAGCGTTCAAAATCATATACACAAAGCACGCATTTGTATAAATAAACTACGGATTTCAAAAGTGCCAGCTAAGACTGGGATTTGAACTGTGGAATTTCCCATGTCACATCATACAAATTATGTGGAACTGCCATATATTGTGACCAAATAACTTAACACTCAACACTCTTGGAATGTAGAATCAACCTCAAGCTAACTTCGTTGTAGAAGACTCTATTCTGCCCCTAATAATAATAATGATTCCGTGTGGTGGTACTGACCTGGTGACAGGATATCTATTGGCTGCGCATTCTGCTCCTGTCGTAGCCGCCTTAACCCAATCCGGCAATCCTACTAGGTGCAGGGGACCTAAAGCTTAACGTGTAATCCAAACCACGGAAGCGTTCTGGCGTACTCCACATTACAAAGCAAGCTGTGCCAGAGGTGAAAGTCGGATGAAGGGCCTATGAAAATCCTCGCCGGACAGGGATTCGAACCGGGACCTTTCGATCCCCAGTCATACGCCTTAACCACTGAGCCACCAGACCGATCTCTGCCCTTAATAATGTCTGAATTATGTTCTGATATCAAGCAGAAATATATTTATAAATAAACACTGCAAAAGCAATTTAATTCTTGATCGTTTATTTACTTTCCGATCGTGTTTCACTTCTTTGCAGAACTATCTTCAAAAGACGTGAAACGTGTTCAGAAAGAAAATAAACGATCAAAAATTCAATTGCTTTGGCAGTAATTATTTATCAATATTATCAGCAATTGAGGATAGCGGTCTACAATTTCAAGAAATATGTTACGAGACCTTAGAGCTATTAGTCTGGTAAAAAATTCCATCTAAGCAACAATTCCGACACTCCTGAGTTTTAGATTGTGAACCAGCAAAAATAGTCGGGTTTTACCAAGTTTAGTGTCATCTTCCCTAGCCACTCAAAAATCCAAGTGTCTAAAATCGTCTCGGTAGCGTCTCCTCCATCTAAAATTCCTCTATCTCACATGCTTTCTGTGTCTAAATATGTCGATCCTTCCTTCACCTCGTAGGTCTTATTCGCAAATGGCATATGTTAAAATCTGCCTTTCTCTGTTATTCATATGGGAATTCCTGTTATGCGTTAAACATAAATATCAGCTCAGTGAGTTTATAGATAAGGGTAGAAAGCAATCGTTGGTCTTGGAGGAATCAGAAGAGTGAAGTAACTCTATCTGTCATGGCAGTCAGAAATGTTGTCATTCATAGAATCATCCTCTTGAATAATCCGTAACTCACTTTTGGTCAGCAAATACGTTTATTCCTCCTGTAAAAAAATATGAAGGCCTAAAACAGAACAGATTTCACTATTCGATTTTTAATGTTTACCCCAAACTTACGAGGCAGAGAGAGAACTTTGAGATATGAAACATGGTAGAAACTTTCTTTAATATTTCTGTTCCGAGTGACGTAAGTTCTCAGATTGTTTTGCTGAGGAAATACTAGACAAAGCTCTTTATCATATAATTGTAGCACTTCTAACATTTCTTCCCAGGTAGTAGAGATCTTCCGGAGAATTATGTTGTTGAGAATAAAGAACAAGTGATTAAGACATTCTATAACAACAGGTTTCCGTTCCTGGCACCTCAAATGCTTTCTCCTGTTTTGTCTGAAACGCCACTTTCTAAGTTCGCGCTACTGTATTCCGTTATAATTGTTTCTAATAATGTCCGGTCACCTTAGATAATTAACATCATTAACAGGCTGTAAAGCTTTTATTTTTAAATTGTTTTAGCGTCTGATACGTATCACGAAAGATGAAGTCAAATTCCTTGAGAACCGTGACGGTCACTTGGTTGTTACCTGTCACACTGCTCGGCTGTTTCCCCTCAGATCTAATCTTTTACCTTCTTCCACAGTCAAATATTTATAGTTTTACCACCGATATTTCGAAACATTAACGAAAAGAACTCTTAGAGTACGGGGTTTCTGTCGCGTACTGAATGTCTCATACATGGAATGTGTGTATTGAATTTAATTCACTAAAACATATATTGTTAAAACTTTTTTAAAAAAAACCACATACACACACAATGACTGATTTTTTTTAAAAACTGATTTTGTTATTCGGCTTCGTCAAATTGTATTTTAACAGCCATGTATAAAACAAAAAATCAGCGGGAAATTTTGGAAAATTGTGTTTTGTTATATTATTCCTGATATTTTGAGTGAACCATATGTCACTGTAAATTGACAGAATTTTCGATGGATCGCAGTCCAATATCAAAAGCCACACAAATTACATTTTCAACTGATGATGTTGGTATGTCAATTAGTGTGGCTTTTGATATTGGATTGCGTGAATGCGAAAGTAATTTGGAATGTGATAACGTGGCTTTAGGGAGGTGTGCACACTATTCTCTTCCACTTTGTTTTAAACACTTCATCGAAATCCCGCATCTGCACTTTGAGGACTAATATAAGCACTATCAGGAGTGTGGTACTGCTGTATGTGCGTGTTTTGCGCTATATTAAGTACTTTAAGCAGAGGGTTTCTGGCACTATTGATTGAAAATGTAATGATACACTGACGTCGCTGAATTACGTATAATTTCCTTTATATGTTATTGATATCTTGTTAATTTGGTTTCTCTCTATTAAAATGTTACTTAGAATGCAACGTTTTGCATGGAAATGACACACACCACTGTTTTGTTTATGATCGATTTTATTCTAAGCATGTTTTCGTCCGGTTCCAAGCGTTCGAGGTCAAAGGTGTCCCTTGTGAGAAGTTTCTTTGACGTCACCGTTATGGAAATGATAGAGTATGATTGTTTTACCGAATCTCACTATTTCACATTTCTTTGTTTCAAAGTTGTGCATTTAAACTGGTGAGTGTTTTTCCCGCAACAGTCATAAGCCCTACATGTTGTTCTTGTCCCACTGGCACAGTCTCCCCGCCTCTTCGTCCAGACATTAGAGTCACGGAAAGGCAGCTTCCCGGACACACGGAGAGAAAGCCTGGTCCTGCAGACCTACCAAATGGACCGCAAAAAAAGTTGGCCCCTGCACCAGCTGGCGCTGTGGGACTGACTGACGAGAGCAAAAAGTCGCCACCTACAGCACTTTGCTCGCGTCTCTTCTACCTAGTCCTCCCGACCACATCCATTCAAGATCCTGCATGGAGGTAAAATGCACAGTCGCCAGCAATTAAATCTGTAGCCGTTTCAAATCCACCAATTGAGTTCCCGTTGAAATAGCTTTCACTGCATCGGAGTTGTTGTTTGGGAGATTGCTCGTTTACTTCGCATGTTATGTTTCCTGTAAACGATAACCCGTTAGTAATTGCTATAGCTCATTTACATTAGTTTGGTTAGTATAATGGATATTTATTTTTTTCAGCCATTTTCAATTATGAATGGTGTGGTCCCACGAACTGTAGAGGAAGTGAAGATTTTATCTCCACGCCCCCTTAATGACGGGTTGGTGATCCTATTCTGATAGGGAGAGCTAAGTGCTGCTATCTGTTTGAGAAACGTGTAGCTTGTGTTATGTGTGATAAGTGTCAGGCTGCACTGGAAGAAGACCACAGAAGGATGGTCGAAACGTTGGTTACACGAATCATGACGCGGCGTCACCCGGACAGCCAAGAATCAAGTATAATTTTGGTTCTGAAATTGTTAGATTATTAGGCGATAATTAGGGACCGTCTCAGCATTAACGTAGGTGATAGCGCAAAATCGCCCAATATCCTAAATCAGGATGGCCGGGGCCCGCTGTACCTCCCCGATCCAGTTTGGTGGCAGCCACACTGGCGGATACCCCTAGCGGTTAAATTTATAGCGTCATGTTCTTTCGGAATATCGGACTAACGTATGTTTAATAAAATCGAAAATATAATACGATACTTAGGGGGCATCCATTAATTCCGGACCATCCCCCTCTCCCCCAAACCCTCTCTGGTGAGAATTGGTATGATCTGGTGGGACCCCTGCTAATAAACGTCGTAGTTTTTCTGTCTTTTTTTTTTTATTTCCTCCTTCCGAAGCTCCCCAAAGCGAAAGACAATATTTCGCGTCGTTTGTGGATTTATTTTAAGCTCTGATGTCCATCAAGAATTTTAATAGCTCACGTGAGTTGTCGTCGACTACCATCTTCTTGGTGAGATTACGCCGGACACCCTTCCCCCCCCCCCCCCCATTTCACCTCACGTAATAAACGGATGCCCCCATAACTTGTAAGTAACGAAATTCTTAGGCGTGCAGTAGGCCTAAAAGGATACTAAGTAAAGAAAAAACCAGTAGGCCGTGAAGATATCTCTCTGACTATGCACCAGCTCTTTATATCAGGAGTAAGGTTGCGGGAAATTTCTCGATTGCGAGTAAGGCAGACCGAGGGAGCAGGTGAAACAAGAGGAGTCCCGTGACTTAGCGACGAAGCAGCAAAGCTGAAACAACCAGATAGCTCAATAACGATTTTATAACATGTTTTGTTGATGTGGTACATGTAATGCACTATACCCAAGTAACCAGTTAAATAACAAATACATATGATAATGAGTATAACAAGCTGCAGATTTCAAGAAGCAAAATGCCATTTTATAAGTAAAGATGAATAGCAAAACACTGAAGTCCATGAAGTGATTAGACGTTAGATATTGCATGGACTCTTAAACATTGCACAGGATATAATTTATCCATGTAGTAGAACCTCGTAATTAATCATAGATTACTTCAATAATCTCTTTGTAAATGTGTTTGGACAATTTTTCAGGTTATGGTTTGATCTGAGTTGAAGTTATTTCGTACACGTTTTCCAAAATAAGCAAGCTCAAAAAGAGGACATTTTATTTCAACTACGTTTTGAAGGAAGTTATTTAATAACGAGTTAAATTTTTTGAGTTGTTATTTTTTTTTTATTTACGTCTTTTTCAAAGGTCTGACGTACTAACTTTCGTAATAGTAGACAATTATTATTATTATTATTATTACTCCGCGATTTACTAAAAGTGAGTGGCGGAGAGTGCATTGCACCTACCCGAAAGTGTAATAGTTAGGAAGGGATGTACGGGATATGACAGGAGGCGCCCATGGGCTATTTTGAGGAACCATCCCTGCATTCGCCTAGAGCGATCTGGGAAAACCATGGAAAACCCAGATCAGGATGGGCGAAGTGAGTTATCGAGAACTAATTCTGTATTTTCAGTTTACTCGTCCGGTAAATCATTTCTATTCCATTCCCTAAACGCTTGTGGGGAAAAATGAGTACAGAATTGAATCGGTTCTGGCCATGATTTATCTTATATTATTTTCGCGGTCATTCCTAGATATGAATGTTGCTGGTAGTAAAATTTGTTTGCTATCATTCCAAAATAAGTCAGTCGTGAAATTTTCAATTATCTTCTGTCGAAAGCTACATCTTCGGTGTTCTAGGTCTTCCCAACGTAACTCCTTCAACATCGCACTTACGCTTTCCCTCCAACTGTATATACCTGTCACGAATCGGGCAGCTCTTCTTTGAACTTTCTCCCATGCCTCCATTAGCCCTTTTTGATGGGGACCCCTTCTATTCTAAGAGAGGACGCACTAGTGACTTGTATGCAATCGATTTATCTTCCGGTGTGCACTATTTTAAATTACGACCTAGAAATCGGATCATATGATTTGCTTTCCCAATTACGTTCTCGATATGCACATTCCACTACAAATTATTTCGAATTGTTACCCCCATTATTTTGCGGAATCTACTGTCCTAAGCACAGTGCCATGAATTGTATATTCAGAACTAAGTAATGTCACCTTTTTACTCATACGAATGACTTGGCACTTTTTAGCGTTTAACTCCAACTGCCAATCTTTACACCACGCAATATATTCATAATATTGTCTTCTAACAGAGCGCAGTCGTCCTGGGTTTTGATTTCATGATAAATAATAGCATAATCGGCAAATAATCTTTTCATCCTCCTTATTATGTCACACAAATCATTAATGTATATGAGAAACAGCAGAGGCCCTATCATACTTCCCTGGGGAACCCCGGTCCTCACTTCGGTCAGTGATGAACGCTCACCGTCGAGAGCTAAACACTGTGTTCTGCCGTTCAGAAAGTCTGCAATCCAGTTGCATATTTGTATAGATATGCCATAACCACGAAGTTTCATAAATAACCTAGTGTGAGGCACAGTGTCGAAAGCTTTTTTAAAATCGAATAGAGCTAAGTCAAACTGGGATTGCTCATCTATAATTAAGCACAAGTCGTGAATTAAAAATACGAGCTGTGTTTCGCAGCATCGGCTTTTTCTGAATCCATGTTGATTTTGGTTTAAAAACTCCTCATCATCCAAAACCTGCATGCAATTCGTATAGATGATGTCTTCTAAAATCCTTCAAAATATATAGGTTAACGAGATCGACCTATTATTTTGAGGATCATTAGCGTTCTCATTTTTAAACACTGGACTTACGATAGCGGTCTTCCATTCAGCTGGTATTTTTCCTTCATCCAAGGAGACGGTATATAATTTCATCAAATACGGTGCAATTTCCTTTGCGTACCTATAGTAGAATCTCGTAGGAATACTGTCTGGTCCGGGAGGCTTATTGGTTTTTACATTCATAAACAGTTTAGTTATTCCTCGACATCAAGAACGAGATCTTTTATAATTTTGTTGGTGCGATTGTTAAATATCGGAATCTCCTCTACGTTTTCTGTTGTGAAAGATTTTTTTAAATATATTATTCAAAAATTCTGCTTTCTCTATACTAGTTTCCGATATTTCACCATTTTCCTTAATCAGTGACGGCATAACCTTAAGAGAGCCTCTTCTTACTTTGATATAGGACCAGAACTTTTTTTTTTTTTGGTTAGTAATCAGATTTTCGGATAAATTTCTGTATTGGAATTCTTTTAACGCACCACAAATTGCCTTCCGCACTTCCGCTTGCAACTGGACTAATTTAGCGCTATTAGACGAGTCCCCCAATTTCTTTACTGTGGCATGTAAACGCCTTTTCCTCCTGAGCAAACGTTTCACTTCCCGATTGAACCATGGAAAGTTCTTACTAACCTTAATATACTTCTTAGGAACAAATTGATATAAATTGGTCCATATTATTTCTTTTAAATTAAACTAAAGTTCCTCAACATTTGTATTTAGCTTACATGTTTCAAAATTTTTCGCCAAGTGATCAACCACACCCCGCATCGTTTGCCTTATCGAAGCAATATAAGAGTTTGTCTTTACCATGTTTCAAATTCAGACTAGTTTTTGAAGTTAACATTACAGCCTTGTGCTCACTAATACCATCTTCTATACAAACTGTATCTACAATATCCGGATTGCTTATAAGAAACAGATCCAAAATGGACGAAGAATTTTTGTCGCTTCCCATTGGCTCTTCAACCATCTGTTTAATAGATTTTTCTCCGAATGATTCTAGTAACGTTTCGGTTACTAACCTATCTCTTCCACCCGACCTGAAGGTACATGTGTCCCACTTAACCGACGGTAGGTTAAAATCACCACCTACGATTATAACATGTCCCTGAAATTTTTTATAAATATTATTAAGTAACTCTTTGAAATATTCTGCGTTAGCCAAACCAGAATCCGGAAATCGAAAAATGACTCTATTATAAACTTTAAATTTCTGCCAATTTTTACCTTCACCCATATTAACTCGCAAAAATTTTCCATTTAAGTTACGATTGAGCAATTAACGTTTTTATTAACGACCACGAACACACCTCCGCCCACTGACACAGTTCTGCCTTTCCGAAAAACATTTGAAATGAGGACCAAATACTCCGCTAGATTCAAGCTCTGGCGTCAACCAGCTTTCGGTCCCTAGTATTATATCGACATTATTAGTCGCCAGTGTAGCGTGCAAATTAGCTATTTTTCTTCTAATACTCCAGCAGTTTAGAACCATTATCCCTAGGAGTTTTGGATCGTTATTTCTCGCATTTTTCGTATACGCATTCCGAAGGGAAGAGGGTGAGGTATTTACAGCTGCAATATTCGATTCTCTGGTTCCAACACTACCAGGGCCAATTTCTTGGTTATAGGCACACTCTCTTCGTTGCACTGAAGGGACTTCGGGCCTCAAACTGTTCCTAAAAATAATTCATATCAAGACGGTTCAGTATTCACTGAATCGCTTTTGGAATGGCCTCCATGACACGTGGTATAGTTGCTCCTGGAAGACAAGGAAAATTAATATTAGAATGAGGGTGTGCACCATTCTTCGTAGCTAGTTTGTAGTGTTTTCTCCAGACGTCGGACGTTGGAGCTGCCAATGATCAATAAACCTTTACAGGAGTTGCTCGATTTCTGCGAACGTTTCTTCCATGCAGAGCTTCTGGAGCATTCGCATTTAAATCTTCAGCCTCCTGCAAAATTGAAAATGCATTACTTAATGGAAAGATATTTCCCCGTTGGTACTTGACAATTCTCACTATCAAATATTTGCAGTTCTGTTTTACTAGACTCCGGAAATTCTCTAACGCACTGCCGCTCTTCGTCTAGGATGTTCCATACCTGTGCTTGAAGAGATGCCATAATAGTTAGAATCTCGTCAAGAACCAACAGCCTACTGGAACATATTACACAA
This sequence comes from Vandiemenella viatica, assembly GCA_031002005.1. Classification (NCBI taxonomy): domain Eukaryota; kingdom Metazoa; phylum Arthropoda; class Insecta; order Orthoptera; family Morabidae; genus Vandiemenella; species Vandiemenella viatica. The sequence goes on from CM061920.1 coordinate 379,019,546, forward strand.
GCCATGTCACCTGAAACAGCCAAAAATGTAGCTACAAAAAAATAATCTCCAAAGTCGGCGACTGCTGCTTATGGTTTCTGAAGCGCAACTGGATGATTCACTACCTAAACAGGAAATATTCAGAGATAAAAACAAGAGCTATCTACCACACTTTAAATCAAACACAAAAGTCGGCGACTACTGTTAACGGCTGCGGAAGCTCAACTCAATTACATATGTCTGAGGAAAATCCTACAGTATTGGTAAGTTATTTTGATTTTGGTCGTTTGAAAGTTCCCTGTTCCGGAATTTCATCAAAAAACAAGTTCGGAAGGTGAAGATTTTATTTTATTGTTTTAGAAGTAGGGTAGTGAATGAGATAACTGTACGAGTTGTCTCCATAATTAATTGATTTCGCATCTGCCTTATGTCGTATGTTTTGTTAAGCTACACGCATGTGCTTCTTATTTACAAAAAATTGAGGTGGTGAGAAAACTGTATGAACTTAAAATTATTCGTTGTTGGTTGACGTCGTATTTCGAAAACATTCCGGACAAAAAAAAAAAAAACAAAAAAAAAAGCAGAGTCCACTTTGCGTTCAAAACATTCAATGTTGATAATTGTAGTTTGGAGTTTATACTTGATTAAGTTTTAGTGTCAACGACTGTCTATTAAGTAAAACTTATATTACGATCCATTATTACTGATAATTTCAAAGTTTCACAGTAGAAGTGTGATTCATTTTTATAATTCAATCGCAGTGCTTAAAATAGTTACTGAACATCTGTTTGAGGTTATCTACATGTCAGGAATATAGCGTTGTTATTTACAGTTATAGATTACTAGCTCGTACCCGCGACTTCGTATGCGTGGATTAACAATTTTTTTGCCAGAATTAAATACAGAAAATTGTTGGTAACGAAGGATTGGTCCCAAACAATATCGAGTCGGAATAATATGACAGGAAAGCTAACACTATATCATTGTACCGTCGAACCTGTCTCTTGAAGAGAATCAATTTCCAACATATTTCTGTCACCATTCGATAAGGTCTCAAAATTTCGTGACTACAACTGTTAATCATACTGGAAAAAATATCCTGTGCCCTTCATACAGATTTCCTTACAAAATTACATCACAACGATATAGCCATTTAGTCGTCAAAACGTAACAAAAAGACAGAGGCTTACTTTCGTATTTATAATAATATTACTGTGGTTCACACTCACACACTGACTGCGAACAACACCTGAGGGATCATTATAACGTAAAAAAGTGTACACCTAAAACATTGCAAGACTACCTACGATTTTCCTCGCATTGCACCCCTAACTTTCTAATATCTACAGTTTAACATTCAATCTGAATAACCTACGGCCCTGGCCTGACTCTTACGATGAAAAACAATTTTTAAAAATCTTAGCCTCCACGGAGATTTGAGCCGGAGACCACGACGTTCGTAAGCAAGCGCTTTAACCACTGAGCTGCCAGTCCACTACACGGAAAGACGGTACGGAGACGTCCATATGCAACGTGTCTTTCTATCGCCGTATTTCGAAGTTATGAGACAACATGTGTTATTTATACAGATAATTTTTCAACCAAATGTAGACAGTATTTTTCTCCTTGTTTCATAGGATAAGTGTGCAAAGTTTCATCGAGATCGGATGAAAACTGTGGATTTGTATGAAGAACAAACAAACAAACAAACATTCATCTTTACATATAAAGATTATTTTGCTATAAAAGCTGCAAGTAGCGATGTTAAATCTGTTATATCAGTGCTTAGCATCAGTCATCAGAGCATGCCGCTAATGTCTGACTAAGAATGCGCGTACAGGTAGGGAGGTGTATTAGGCTGGGTGTTGTTATTTTTTATGGTACCGAAAGCTTGTATTAATTCAAACTAAGATACCCACAAGGAACAAGGGACTGACTGACATATTCCAGCTCCCCTATCTCCTGTCTGGAGAATTTCTAAAGCGCCAGCACACAGGTCAGGCCCTCCACAAAAAAAAAAAGCTAAACAAACAGTGTTACACTCTTGAGAAGTTTAAAAGCTAGTCAGGCCCACTCTCTGTCTTATGCCTGAGGTCACCGACTTCTTTCCTTTTTTTACTGGAACTAAAAGAATCTCAGTAAACATCAGTCACCAGTTAACGATAAACTCATTATATCCATCACGTTCAGAGGGTAAAATGGAGTATAAGACCTTACTAGTCGAGGAGCGCTCGAGATAATAAAGCACCTAAGAGGGAGATAACTTATTTCATAATATTATTCTAGCACTTGTTTGACATCTTGTATACTCTTTGTTGAAATTCAGGTTTAAAAATATTGCTTGCGCGTCTATTTCTCCGAAGACTAAGAAGCGTTAAAAAGGTAGTTGTTGGCGTTTAAACTAGTGTAATGCTTGAGTTTGTCTGCTATAGTGGGATGAAGTGGGAAATTCGAGTTCGGCCCCGGGCGAGAGTTTTTTGTAATTAAGCGTTGTGGTCTTCTTATGTTGTATTACACTTTGAAGGAATGATACGTATAATCTGGTGATAATATGATTTAAAATGTCTGTAGCGAACTGGCTGGTCTAGTCGACCAAATTTCATTTTTTTAAAGTAACTCGTTCCGTTGTATCAGGCGTCATTGCCAAATTTGCCAATTTTCTTTTAATAGGAGCTAAAATCAATGAATAATTTAAATTCCAACTACCCCTGTTCCTTAAATCTAGTTCGCTATAGTATGGTCAACAAACAAATCATACTTTCCGATGTGTCTATTCATTTTTAATTGCTATCGAGTTTTAGATCACCTAGTAATTCTTCTCTTGCAGCCGACATATAATCGGTGATCATTTCAAATTTCTCTTCGAAAAAGCGAAGATCAAAAAGACAATGAAGACAACACTCTTAACGTATTCTGTTGGATTTTCTGGATTGAGAAGTATTGGTGTACGATACAAAATGCAAATATCATGGATTATTCCATTGCCTTAATTTTCTAGAAGTTGTTCCACATCTATTCCTGTTACTTCAGTTTGGTTTTACACTCATGTACATAAGTTACGGGATCTTCAAGAGCCACTGGAAACCATTGATCTACCTGGCAGCTGATTACTAAACTGTTTATTGTGCAAGAAACATTCCGTGGACAGAGGTCTTGGGTGCAGCGGTTCTGACTGCGTGTTGTGCACATTTATCACACAGTATTCGGTCGCAGAAAGCAGGATGGCACAGAGAATACGTCTGGATGACATTATGCGTGGTTGTATCATGGACATATCAGAGGCCGTCAACAGTCTGTACCAGGAATTTCCTGTAGTGTTATTTCTCGGCTGTTGATAAGATTCCAGGAGGAAGGAACCATCAACGGCAGTACGGGCAAGGTCAGTCACATGCTGCAACCCAGTGTCGGGATAATTGTCCATGTCTTAAGTGTCCGATGACGTCCGACTAGTACAGGCTAGAGACCTCGCAGCAACCTCTTCGTCCCTCACCTACCGTCAGGTTTCGACAGGCTGCGCTGTATGTTCGGCGACTCGCCAGATGCATTCGCCTCACACAAATGCAACACATGGCTCGTCTAATGGGACGCCTTGCTCAGCGAGACTGGATCCAGGAACAGTGGGGCAGTGACCTGTTCAAGGGAGAGCTGCGGTTTAGCCTAGAGCAGCGGTTCCCAACCTATGGGTCGCGACCCACTGGTGGGTCGCGGCGTGTGTTTCGGTGGGTCGCGGAACAATCTAGGTTTTTGCCACAAAAATATTTACTTCATCTATTTTTGAAGAGGAACATTTGAAAGGCCCAAAACTCTTAACAGCTGAAGAAAACTCGCTAATAGAACTATCTAGCGATTCTTCTTTAAAGAGAGTTTTGAAGGAAAAATCCTTAATTTCCTTCTGGATGAATGTACAAGCAGAGTATCCAGAAATCTCTAAATTAGCTGTGAAGTTCTTGATGCCGTTCTATATGGTATATTTGTGTGAACGAGCTTTTTCTACTTTATTGTTTTTGAAATAAACTAGGTGTAGAAAGTGTATTAAGGTTAAAATTAACCAGTCTTAGCGCTGATATCGATCCCCTCGTCAGTAAACACCAGTGCCAGAAATCTCACTGTTTGTGAAGTTGTGCTTTTATAATATTTTAAACGTGTTTTCCATTATATTTGAAATAAAGCGGGAGGCAGCTGCACAAAGCATCAAGTTGAAGGCTGAAATTCCAGGATTAGTTAAACCTCCATTTGCACATTAAAATGCCACTGATGTGCCAAGTCATATCTTGGTGGAAAGCTCGTACATATCCCATTTTAGTGGTTGACTGGTAAGTTTACCATTGTGTTTTCCTGCTCTCGGTCTTCCATATTTTCATACATCTGGGTGCAGTAAAACACAATGATAAACCTACCAATCAACCACTAAAATCAGGTCTGAAGGTGGTTTCCAGTGAATTGGCACTGGAAACCACCTTGCATTGCCAGTTGCATTTTAATATGCTGATCGATTTACTTCTACTCGTGGAATTTCAGCAGTGAACTTGATGAGATTATAGTCTGTGCAGCCACCTCCCGGTCTATTATATGTTTGTTGTTTTATGTATTATCAATTCTTGTTTTTGTAGATAGTATATCCTTTGTACGAAAATTGGCCTTTTAGTAGGATAGGATAGACGATAGCGTTTCTAGGTCACACAACAGTTCCCATTTCTGATGTTACATAGACTCTCATTTTAGGTGGGTCGCGAAAATTTTTTTGCTTAAAAGTGGGTCGGGTACCAATAAAGGTTGGGAACCGCTGTCCTAGATAATGGCTCCCGCCGTCTGTTCATCTTGCACGCCCCTCGGACGCATTACAACACTGCCAATAAGGGAGCGTCCATACACTACGTGACTCGGTCTGGGGGAAAGGGGTTGGCTGGTAAGCTACGCTGGACTACGTGGGGCGGGATTTTCCGAGCCAAACTACGTAACTTTTCTTTCATTTAATTTGTCAGTTGAAATAAGGTACACAACACAAAACATCATGTGAATATATATATTTCTGTCATTTAATTATCTCCGTATGTAATTTGCGATAGTCTGACAACAGAAAACAGTACATAATGTCTTCTGGTATCAATAGGGAAAAACCTACGTGCCGTACGGTGGAGGGGGGGGGGGGATGGTATAGGCAAAAGCCACGTTGGGCTACGTGGGGGGAGGGGAGGTTCTTAGGAGGCAAAATGGGCTTCTCCCTAATATGGAAAGGAACCGATATGGCAGCGTGTATTATGTTAGGAGCCTGTACTGTACGTGTGTTTCATAGGGGTAATGTGACGGTTGCTGTTTATAGGGACGACATCCTGCAACAGTATATACGGCTGTTAGTGTTGCTTACGGTCGTGTGTTCCATATGAAGCATGATAGTGCCCGCCCCCATAGGGCTGACCTGATGGAGGAGTACCTGCAGCAAGAGTACATCACACGCCCAAATTAACAAGCATGAAACGCTGTAGACCGAAGGATTGCAACCCCAACACCACAACCATGGGCCATTGTTGTGTTGCAACGGGCGCTTGTGCAACAATGCGATGCGTTACTACAACCAATGCAGGACGGCCCGATGGGGAGCCGTCATGCATCCTGTATTGCCAAGCGAGGTCGTCGCACCCCGTATTGACGTTCTGAATGCTGCACGTTCAGAGACACCACAAACGGTCAGTGCCACCCACTGTCCATGACTGGTTAGTGGTTACCCTTTGTACCTTGTATTAATAGCACGTCACGACTCAAACTGTTGTCAGCACTCCTTTTAGTGCATCATTATCACCGTGCCCTTTGTTTTTTCCGTGGATCTCGAAGATACCTTAAGTAAATGACATGAGTGTATTTTAGTAGCACTTTCGATGTTCTGGTGTCTCCTTATCCCTCGATGTATCTTATAACCCTGTGATTTGTCCGTTTACAAATCTTGGTTCCGATGGACCAGATATTCTGATTATGTTTCTTAGTCAACTAATGCTGCGATGGTTCCCACACTCTGCCTATACAAACAGAATAGCTTAAAACACGTTTGCATAAATATACTCGCTTTGCAGATAAACGATAGCCCTTATTAACATCCCTTTGTGGCAGAGAGTCCTCCATGACGACCGCAATTGTAAGAATTTTTATTTTTCTTACTCTTGGCTTTACGCCTCGTCGACGTCGAGATGATTAGGGGCGGGATGGGACTGGGGACAAGGAACGGGAAGAAATTCGGCAATGGCGTTTTGAAGGAAGCATCCCGGCATTCGCCTGGAGTCATTTCGGGAAACCATGAAAATCTGGATGCCCGGACGGGTATTCGAACCGGCGTCCTCCGAATGCGAGGCCAGAACGTTAACCGTTCACCCACCACGCTCGGTGTAATTGTAAGAGTCTCTGTTTCTGTCTTGTTGAGAACACGTGCGAGGCACAACCAATTTGAAGAATATCTGTGCATCCATTGGGGATTTATTCACTTAGTGCTTTCTGAGGGGTTTGCAAGGCAACCACATTATTGGTTCTAATTCCTGCTCACAAGATCCAGGAGAACCAGTGTTTAGAAACAATAATATTAAGCATGATCTCTTAGTTTCAATGGCTCGCATTGACGCTTTCTGTGAGTCTCACTTTTGAATCTGGCTGATCGGTAGCTGGAGAGAGAATTCTGAAGGGATGGCCAGCTAGTTAGACGATTCTGCTGTAGGAGTGGCGTCGCCATCGTGGGAATCGGAGAGTTATGGGGTTTGGAAACCAAAATGTTAGCAAGTTAATCTGTGTTTTTGGAGATTCCAATTTGCTTATTCTTGCTAGGAGACTATAAGGCCGTACAGTGTTTTTTGATTAAGCATAGAATCAAATACAATCATTAAACTGTGCTCATTTCATCGTCTGGCCTCGCATTCGGGAGGACGCAGGCCATTTAGATTTCCACGGTCACCCTAAATCACTGCACACGAATACCAGGATGGTTCCCTCAAAAGGCCATCGAAAATCCCTTCTCCGTCTCTTACCCCCAATCCTTGACCGCCTCTATGGATCTCAAAGTAGACGAGGCGTATAGCAATAAAGAAAAAAAATCGTCATGCGTGGATGAATTGAAATCTATATACACACATGAGTGTCCAAGTTGGTAACCTTGACTCATACGGAAAACTGTTATTGTGAGTCACAGTTTCATGTTAGCCGGCGTTGGCAAATTCAAGAGGACACAGTATGGCAAATGGCCGAGAACGAACCTAGGAAACTTGGAAGGTGCAGATTCCTTCCATAATTGATAGAAATTTAAGCTCCAGAATGAAAAGAGAGACAGAGAGACAAGAGAACTGTCTTAAAAGTTTCCTCTGTTTGATTTTGTACGAGTTTGCGGTTAATAATTACTAAAATGTTCCCAGCCAGTGCTATTAAGAATGAAGCGTCAGCATTCCTGTCGTCTTCATTTGTTTAGTCAGCGTCCGTAACTCGCATCATTCTCGCAACTGCTGTAAGTAAACTTGAAGATTCTATAAAGTGACTCATACTTTCCCAGGGCAAGAGAAATGGTCGGAGGTTGCCGCTGACCGTTTCTCCGTCCTAAATCACACGTTCTTCAAATTCTACGATTATACTTCACTAACCCGAAAACAGTATTACTTCGAGAAGGCTTTAAATATCCATATTGACACTAATATACTATCGAGCTGACTCCTCGATAATTCACGCGAATAGGGTAGCGTACCTTTCGGAATTTCATTCTACATTCAACTTAGTAAGATGACACTAACTTTTCGTTCATAGTTTGTTGATTAAATGTGTTTTGGTGAACGGTGGTAGAGTAGTAAAAAAAAATAATATTCAGTTCACACATTGTTAAATAATGTATCTTGTGCTGACTTTCTCACAACCGCCGAGTTATAAGTCCTAATACTTGTTCTAAGATTATGTTTAAAATGATGGTGAGCCAAATAATTGACAATTTCAGAGGTCGATAAAAATGTGCTAAACTTCCTTTTTTCAAGATGTTTTGGACTTGCAGTCACCGACAGTAGAATTGAATCTAGACTGATATCGCCGAAGAAAAACTTCTTTAGGAGGTAAATCACTAATGAAACTCATCTATCCCAAGTAAATCAATAATTTCATAAAATCTCTTAAAGAAAAATATTGATTTGAATTGGAATTTCCAAAGCAGTTTGGCTGCCAGATAAAGAGCTTTCACGAAATTCTGGATTCTCTGCCGCTCCGGAGGTACTTGACTTACAAGTTATTCCATCTTATTTTTTCTAAGACTTCCACTTTTTATTATGATGGACTCTAATTCTGTTACTTGTCTTATTTTTGTGTTATAAATATTCAGACACCTCATCAAGCGGCTCCTTAAATACGAATGAATGAAAAATGATCAACGGTACGGGGATACAGAAGGCAACGGGAAGCTGATACTTTAACGGTTCAAACAGTATCTCGAAGTCATGTAACCCTGTCAAATTACATATTGCACCTCAAAAAGAGCCTTCTTGAGGAAGAGATATTTTTTTGACTTCGTACATTGAGGATTGAGTAAGAACTTCCCAAACTGCACTTAGGGAACGCAGAACTTCATAGAAATGAAACTTGAACTTAAAAAATAACAAAACTTAGTGGCCAAAAAAAGAATGTAATTAACGAATTTTGGAAATGATTTATGACGAAAGAGATGTGTGGAAGAGTCTTGCAGACAATAGAGGCATAATGGTAATACACGTTTCAAGGCATGGGGATTGGGTTAGTAATAGTAGAAAATTTACTGGGGAGGATTATTCAGGTCGTAGGTTGTTATATGTACATTCAGCTGAAGTGATTGACTCAAAGCAAAAAGAGATGGAGGATTGTATCAAATGAGTCAAGAGACTGATGATGAGAAATATCTGCTTCTTTTTAGTAATTCATGTATTTATTGACTCAAACCTACGCAATTCGTGGTCTAAAGTATCTCGACGATTCTCTAATTTACAACCTTAAGTTTCCTGCACATGATCTATGCGGTAAACCGGGGATATTCCATAAAAGCATTCACTAGATAAGCTATTAAATTAATTTGTGTATTTGCCAGTATATTCACAGACATTGTATTCATGCTTATTAAAAATGTACAGATTTTGTACCTGCGGTTTTTTAAGGAATAAACAATAAATCAATATTTCGAGCAGTGGTATTTTTAAATCGCTATAACAACAGCTCCGTGACTGTTGTCTGCAGTAGACTCCCCCTTTGAAAGTATTATTAGTAATATGCCAATAATACTCTTTCCACAGGAAGGATGCGCTACTGCACAACTTGGTTCCCGTCGTTCAGCCATAGCATGGACTGACGTAAGCGAACAATTAAGACACTTAACAGAGCGAGGCGGACAAAAAGGAAAGGTGTGTGTGTGGGGAAATACGGCGGGCAGTTTGAAGGAGAGCAGCAGTTATGTGCGACAGCTTTTTTCCGTGGGTTCCCTCAATCAGCATATAAACAAGTGTAGAGCAGCGATAGACAGCTGGCTGAGTCATAGGAAGTCCACAAGGGCACTTGCTGCTAATGGGCGAGCGCCAAGGGGCGTCTCACGCCTTTGGGTACAAGACCTAAGAGAATATCACCAGTAGCGAAAGAGGCAAAAAAAGTTGGACTATATGGCACTAGGCGTAAACAAGGGTCCGTGACGAGTCTCGAACAGTTCTCAGTTGGCAGACAGCTTCAGGTAGGTGAATGTCTGATTAACCCATGGTCGGCCTTTGAAACTTGGTAAGGGGGCGTCCGTTAATTACGTGAGGTGTTTTTCCAGAATTCCGGACCCCTCCCTCCCCCCTCTCTGGTGAGACTTCGTGAGATTTGCCGGACCTCCGCCCCCCCCCCTCTAGTGAGATTGGTTGGATACGAATCCTCACTCCCCCCCTACGAATGGACCTCGCACCTCTTTGAGACCTTTTTTTTTTAGGTCTCATGCTCCCAGGGGTGGTTACACCCCCCTAAAGTCGGTCCACCATTCTACAAGACTTTCAAAATCTCACGTGAGATTTCCATTGACCCCCCCCCTTCCCCCTTGGTGAGGTTTCGTGATATTTCGCCGGACCCCCCCCCCCCCTATTTCCCCTCACGCAATTAATTGATGCCACCTAATTGTCATGGCACATGCGAACATAACAATAGATTGCTTCCTTTCAATTTGAAAAGATTTTTTTGTTTATGACTTTACGCCTTTTCAGTAGAGGCAAGAAAGGACTGGGAGCAATGACAGGAAGTCATGGGCTTATGAAGGAACCATACGGGCAGTAGTCTATACTGATTTTGGGAAACGACGGAGGATCGAATTCTGGATGGCTGGACTGGGTTCGAACCTGCATCCTCCAGAACGCGTTATCGCTCGTCGCGCACTCTACTAGCTCGGTTTTGAAAAGAAAGGTCACCACCGCTTTCTGGTGTTCGAAAGGTTATGCGTGGAATAAACACAACTTCACCCCTTGGTAAGCCCACCCACTTTACCAGTAATCATGTTGGGGAGTTTTTAGGGTCACATGACTTTATAGGGTCACAGATTAAGCCCGCGTGACCTGATCTGATATTTCCTTGAGTTTGATCATTATTAAATCTCTTAAGGTCGATTTAAACGAAAAATATACTGTACAGAGTTCAGTTTTTAAGGTCAGAAAACCAAAAATACATTGCACAGAGTTCAGTTTTTAGGGACAGGAAACGAGTTTTTAGGATCGAAGGTGATAACCCCGTAATCTTATCTGACTGAAAAGCAAACTTGGTCCTACGTTTTCGCTCAGCAAAATTTGAAGAATGTCTTTTGAGTTTAAAGGGAGCATCTCACTATATAGTAGTATATAGGTCACAGCACAGATTATCTTGAAAGTTTGGGAATGTGAGACCGGAGTATGCCCCCGCGTGTAACTTCAAAGAAATCTGAAGCTCATGCTGCAGAATTTCACTAAGTAAACACAGCACATTTGCGCTTACTTCTCGAGAGTTGTCAGTGTTTGATGATCTGTCGGCCCGCCAAATATCATCTCAAGGTGATTACAGAAGAAGCAGTAAAAACGTGTTTATTAATAAAAAAATCCTGCGTATAGTAGCGGTAATTTTTTTGAAATCTGGTATGGCAACCATTGGATATGTGGAAGACAGTATAATGGACAGTACATGCTGCGTGATATACCTTGCTGCGAAGAGAACAACTTACGCCATGATCTCCACCGAACCACGTGACAGCTGCAATCTCCTGATTGGTCGGACCGATCAAACCTTCCAGAACATCGAAAGCCCCAGGTGAAGAGTTAGCTGTGTTTAGTACAACATGTAAAACGCATCGCGGTGCAGTTTCGCAATAGAAGAAGGTCGAAGCAAGTCGGTCGAAACTTCGTCATTTAACACTAGGATGCGCGTTCATCCGGGGAAACAATTCTGACGGAGTCGCTTTGCAAAGTGTAATTACTGACTGCTGAGCTTATCGAGGTGGTAAGGTATGTTGTTTTGTAACTGAGCGGTTCACAGCAATTATTTTACTGCTCGTGAGAATGTATGCAAATTTGACGCTTAGATTCAGCGCAGTGGAAAGATAAGACGAAATTCGCAATAAAAACCAAAAAGGTTTCGCTTAACATAGTTTTCCATCACTACTGTGGTGTGACAGCGTCACCCACAATGAATATAATCAAATCATTATTAATTATATTCATATTTCTTTCTTTTTTCCTTTTTAGTTATATTCAAGTTTATTAATTATTTAATCTTGGAACGTGTAAATAAATTATAAATAATGAGGGTTGTCTGGATAGGTTAAATGTATGTTTAAACCAGGGCGGCCAAAGGTATAGTTTATTATAAATTAATTTTTCTGTAAACGCATGGCTCAGAACGCTTAAATATTGAAGGCTAGAGACTGCCATTTCGACCGTTGAGGGTGGAACAATGGAGCAGGCGAGGCGACAAGGTGACGCCGGGCCAGCCCGGCTTGAGTCCCGTTGGAATTCGGTCAACGAACTACCCCACCTTGCCGCTATCCCGAAGGCCAAGTAGGAAACGCGCGAAGGAGTCAGCGAATGCGACGCGTGATATTAAACACGTGACGACGGAAATGTGTAGCTAGCCAATCCTGAACATTTATTGGGGGCTACAAGACTAATTCCGTGGAGTTCTTTTTCATGTGGCGAGCAACTAGCCGAGGAAGAGGAAGGAGCCATTTTTGAGAACACTTCTGTCCAAGACGAGCTGATGAGCAGACGTGACTTGGGTCCAAGACGAGCTGGTGAACAGACGTGCTAGCCGGCACGCTTTCTGATGATCATTGTGGTTGATCATTTCTTGCTTTGGGAAAGCGAGATGTTGAGTGGCGTGCTTGCCATTATTCGGAAGTTATGCTAATAACGCGGTCGTAGCCGCTTATTTAGCTTCCATTGCTGCAGTGGCATTGTGTTTGTCGCTCACCATCACGGCGATGATACTATGGTAATGTACCAGAAACGACGGTCACTATCCAGTGGATTTTTAACAGACTTATGTGCCCTTAAGCGACGCCTGGGTTAAGACTCTGCTCCCGCCACTTAAATTCTGAGCTAGCTGGATTTATATTTCAATTCAATTTTTTTAAGCATCTTGCTGTTTGTTAATTCAATTTTGATGCTTTTCATTCACTTTATACGGCGCCCCCTGGGATTTTTTCCTTTGTACAGTAAAATGTTAGCTTCAATTTGATGGCCTGTGTTGCCATGTGATTTCAATGTTAACTTTGCTGTTTTTATTACTTGTTTGAGATATTTCATTCAGTTTTGTTTGCTTACTCCGGCGAATTGTAAACGTCGGGTATTGCTTGTTTTTGCTGATCTAATTGTGTTTAACGTAACGTTAATTACTACCCGACCTTGTAAGGCCATAAGACTCAATAAATGAGGTTTTATTTTGTGTCTGAAATTCATGGTTCTAGTTAGTAACCTATTAGATCCCCTTATAGCATCATTATTATATGTATTTTTCAATTTTTCAGGAATTAATTATAAATCCCCCCTCCCTTTTTATGCAACTGATATTCACATCTGGAGCACCCAAGATTGTGTTCTATTACAATTGGCACCCAACGTTTCGGGCTTTTGCAAGTCGAAATTATTTTGAGAATTTCACAAGTCTAAAAAAATCCATGGATGTGACCTGTGTTGATTCATTTTATTATTTTAGAATAAGTTTTATGTTGAAATTTGTTTGCTTTGTTTGCCATGCTTGATTTAAATCTAAATGTGTGATTTATTTCAATCAGTTGTTCAAGTATATTTTCGTTCACTTGCATCAAGCATGGTTAGTTTAAAATTAAAGATAGAGTCAGTGCTTTTGAAATTTTAATGCATGGTAAAAGTTAAGATTTTTCTTTATGCTGATTTTGCTCATGTGTTGAGGTATTTGTGTCGCATGAAACATCGTTGTTTTTCCTTGTTGTTCAATTTTGGATGGGTTTTATTTCATGTTGAAGGGATTTATGCGCGAAATTTGTTTAATGCTGTACTTTTCGAGTTAAATCGTGCCGGTTGTATTTTGTTTGTTGTCGATTGTTCAAATTGTTCGGAGTTGAAATTTTGTATCTTACGATCAAATCTATGAAGTTGAGGTCACGCACCATTAATAGGGCAGGATCAATTTATTGTTCATAAAATTTCCGAGCAAACTGACGCGATGAATCAAGCACCGGAAGTACACGAAATGCCGTTGGCGGACGAAGAGTGCAATGATACTCCTAGTACGCGTAGCATCCATTCAAATGCATCATTAGATGGGGAACAGTTAGGGATTTTTCCAACCCCAGACAATGAAACCGTTCAAAATCCACCCATGCGGGCAGAAATTGAAACATGTGCGTCGCAAATAACGGTAGAATTGCCACCGGCGACCGCACAACCCCAAGACCAAAACCTAATCCTTAACATGCTGGCGGAATTAACTAAGCAAATGGCTTCACAGAATCAGAAATTAGATGCACAAAGTCAAAATTCTATCTCGTTGAGGGAGGAGATAAGTAAAACTTCTGGCTCATTGAGGGAGGAATTAACTAAACAAATAGCTTCACAACGGGAGGAGTTAAGTCAAAAATTTGAATCACAAAGTGCTTTATTGAAGGGCATGGACGGAAAATTGTCCGTTTTTCGCGAGGAAATGACCCGTGAAATGAGTGCATTCAAATCGGAGATGCGAGCGAATGTTTCAGTGTTGGAGAGACGCACAGATACGATTCAGGCAACATGCACTGCATTGCAGGAATCAAGCGCGGAAATCTCGAAGCGTTTGGACGCGACCGAAAAATCTGTCGAGCACGTGCGGCAAGAAAGCCACCAGAGTCTCGGTCAGATCTCGGAATTTGTCCACGAGATTAAAGGACAATACTGAACGAAGCTTGCAGGCCTGTAAATGCAAAGGTGTCGGAGGTCACAAGTTCGGTTGAACGAGTACAAACGGCACAACAGGATTTGCAAGCGTCACAGCAAACACTTGCGCAGAACACTAATTCAAAACTGGCGCAGTTGGAATCCAAAATGAAGGAAGTGAGTAGTACCAACGCTAGCGGGAGTATTGTTCACGCGAATTACGCACAGTACGCTGCAGCTAATATCGAGCTTAAGTTGCCACGTTTTGGGTCTCGCAAAGACGTAAATCCTAGAATTTATCTTACCGAAATGGAGCGGTATTTTGAAATCAAAGGAGTGCCTGATTCCATGAAGCTTGTGTTAGTCGAGGAATCATTTTCAGAAACAGACAGACTCTGGCTGAAAATTGCGTCCGAAACTAACTTATCTTACGCCGAATTCAGAGTCCTGTTTCTTGAGACCTTCTGGTCGAAAAAGATCCAGAACCAGGCGAGGATAAAGCTGTACCAAGGAAGGTACATTCCCAAGTGGCATTATTCGATGGAAAGCTACGTGAAAACTTTGCTGGTGCAGTGTAGGCAATTCGACGACAAAATGACGGACGGAGAGTTCATAGAGATGGTGATCGCGCACTTTGGTCCACAAGTGCAGTCACTCATTAACCCCGTGGTCATTCGTACGATACCAGAACTGCTAGAAACCGTCGGTAACCTTGACAGAATCGGGAAAATGGCCGATAATCTGGCGAGACAAGACGCGGAACGAAACCATGGCGAAGCGCAAAGCGAGTCTAAGCGACCGCATGGCGGCAATAAAGCTTCCTATGCTGATGGACAGAATGGGAAATCTTCCAATCAAAATTCCGGCAATCGTAATGGAGGGAAGAAATGGAAGAACGGAAATGCACAGTGGAAGGATGATAAAAATCATCAGCGGTCGGGAAACAACCGATCCGCGTATCCACAAGAATTTCCAGTGAACGCGATCTCAATTGAAAACGCGGAACCGGAAATGTGTGCAAAGGCGACGGAGGAAAATGTGGGCGGCGTTAACAACGCGTCTAATTCCCCGCCGTCACAATGAGATTTTTCGGGGGACGCTGCAAACGCCGACAGCATTTGCCTCGGCAGTTTGGAATATTGGCGCGGCGAAGGACCGGAAAATATCGACGAAGAAGAAGATATGGTATCCGGCGACAGCCTCATGGCGCGCGCGAAGTGTCCCCGTGTAGATATTATTGCATATGGCATACGGGCGAATATTTTAATTGACTCGGGATCGTCTGTCTCCGTAATGTCTAAGAAATTTCTGCTACGCTTGAAAGATAAGAATCCGCGGCTAAAAGAAATTCCCACAACGCAAGTTACGGTGGTTCCTGCAATAGGAAAGAGAGAAAAGATCGTTAGCACGCAAGCGCTAATCCCCGTGAAAGTCGCGAATAGCGAGTTAATGTTGCCACTACTTATAGTACCCGGTTTGACGCAAGATGTGATCGTTGGATGCGACCTCTTAGCAAAACGTAAAGTCATTCTGGATTGGGGAAATAAGACGGTGACAAATTTGGTTCCGGAGGTGTTGCATTGGAAACATGAGGCCTGTGAGCAGAGCCTTGGAATAAATAGTTCCAAACCAATGCAAGACACCGCGGGACGCGAAGGCAATTTGAATAACGGAGGAAGAGCTATATGCGCATCAGCTGACGAGCAAAATCTCATACCACAGAACCCAACCGACAAAATGCGGGAAAAAGGAAAACTTGACGCCAGCACGGAAGCCAAAGCTATGCCGATACTGACGAGAAACTTGACGACAGCACCACAGTCAAAGCCAAAGCTATGCCGATGCTAATGAGAAACTCACGATCATTTCGTGCGGGATGAGACGGCGTCTGATTCGTATCAATGTAAAATTTAAGGATCAACCCGAGAAGAATCCCGAGGATGACATTCAAGAAAGCACATGAATTCTTGGTAGAGAAAGCTACGAAGCGGCAACGCAAGCACGACGGATTGCGGACGCAAACGTTTAGCGTCGGGCAGCAGGTGCTACTTAGGACTATGACCCCGTCTGACGCACAGCGAAAATTAATTTCCAAATTCTTTCTGCTGTATTCGGGACCGTTCTCAGTAGCGAGGATTATCTCCCCAAACTGCTACATGCTGACCGACGGCAGAACGGAGCTCGGCCCGCATAATGCCCGGAATTTGCGCCCGTTTCACACAGCATAGTCTACAAGTTCCTAGACGGATGTTTGTAAATATAGCTTAAGGATCAATGTACATTTAGTTAGGTAATAACAGTAGAGCATATCTTTAGAAAGTGAGAGTGTCAGTCTTAAGACACGTAATTGCCTAACAAGCGTAGCGCTAACGCAGCGAGAACAGGTAAAGGACGCTCAGCTGTTTGGAGTAGCGGCTGTGCCGACCGCCAGTTTTCCTGGAAGGATCGTAATCAGGTTAAACGAAACAGGTAGCCTGAGCCAGGCGCTTACTGACAACAACAGAGCGGGCAAAGTGGAAACAGCTGATCGCTTAGTTTCACCGCTATAATGTCTTTGCTACGAGTGTAGTTTGGAAAGCATAATATAGTTCATTTTGCGAGAACCGTCTTTCTTTTGTATTGTATGGATAATTATGTAAATTCGCGGAAGGATTAAATTATGTAAATTCGCGGAAGATTTTTCTTTTCCATTTGATTTTCATGTTATGTGGTTTCGGCATACTTGTGTCGGCCTTGATAATGGACATTCGGTGCATTCTTTATTCTTGTTGTTGCTATATCTAACTTCAACACATGTGCTAGATTTGCATAGCCCGTTGTAAATAATTAATTGAGTTGTCTAGTTTTAATGTTAATATCTTGTGCTTACATCATTTTTTGTTTATTGATTGAACAGATCTATTTTGTCGTTCATTTACATCTATGTACCTGTCAATGTTTTATGATGTTTTACTTTGCATATTAGGATAAGACATTTCATTATTTATGTTAACCAGAGTCACGTGTCGTATTTACATATTTAAAGAGGTCACATGTATGCGATAGTTTGAGTGAGCTGGAACCATGAAACTATAATGTAGGCAATGATTTTGATGCAACTGTAGGGTTACAATAGTTCAAATAAAATTATTGGCATAATTTTATTTTGATTGGGTGGCAGGTATATTGTGGTGTGACAGCGTCACCCACAATGAATATAATCAAATCATTATTAATTATATTCATATTTCTTTCTTTTTTCCTTTTTTATTATATTCAAGTTTATTAATTATTTAATCTTGGAACGTGTAAATAAATTATAAATAATGAGGGTTGTCTGGATAGGTTAAATGTATGTTTAAACCAGGGCGGCCAAAGGTATAGTTTATTATAAATTAATTTTTCTGTAAACGCATGGCTCAGAACGCTTAAATATTGAAGGCTAGAGACTGCCATTTCGACCGTTGAGGGTGGAACAATGGAGCAGGCGAGGCGACAAGGTGACGCCGGGCCAGCCCGGCTTGAGTCCCGTTGGAATTCGGTCAACGAACTACCCCACCTTGCCGCTATCCCGAAGGCCAAGTAGGAAACGCGCGAAGGAGTCAGCGAATGCGACGCGTGATATTAAACACGTGACGACGGAAATGTGTAGCTAGCCAATCCTGAACATTTATTGGGGGCTACAAGACTAATTCCGTGGAGTTCTTTTTACATGTGGCGAGCAACTAGCCGAGGAAGAGGAAGGAGCCATTTTTTGAGAACACTTCTGTCCAAGACGAGCTGATGAGCAGACGTGACTTGGGTCCAAGACGAGCTGGTGAACAGACGTGCTAGCCGGCACGCTTTCTGATGATCATTGTGGTTGATCATTTCTTGCTTTGGGAAAGCGAGATGTTGAGTGGCGTGCTTGCCATTATTCGGAAGTTATGCTAATAACGCGGTCGTAGCCGCTTATTTAGCTTCCATTGCTGCAGTGGCATTGTGTTTGTCGCTCACCATCACGGCGATGATACTATGGTAATGTACCAGAAACGACGGTCACTATCCAGTGGATTTTTAACAGACTTATGTGCCCTTAAGCGACGCCTGGGTTAAGACTCTGCTCCCGCCACTTAAATTCTGAGCTAGCTGGATTTATATTTCAATTCAATTTTGATGCTTTTCATTCACTTTATACGGCGCCCCCTGGGATTTTCCTTTGTACAGTAAAATGTTAGCTTCAATTTGATGGCCTGTGTTGCCATGTGATTTCAATGTTAACTTTGCTGTTTTTATTACTTGTTTGAGATATTTCATTCAGTTTTGTTTGCTACTCCGGCGAATTGTAAACGTCGGGTATTGCTTGTTTTTGCTGATCTAATTGTGTTTAACGTAACGTTAATTACTACCCGACCTTGTAAGGCCATAAGACTCAATAAATGAGGTTTTATTTTGTGTCTGAAATTCATGGTTCTAGTTAGTAACCTATTAGATCCCCTTATAGCATCATTATTATATGTATTTTTCAATTTTCAGGAAATTTTTAATTATAAATCCCCCCTCCCTTTTTTATGCAACTGATATTCACATCTGGAGCACCCAAGATTGTGTTCTAATTACACTACGCACACTCATTGGGTCCAAAAACTTAAGGAAGACTATTTTAAATATCAGAGTCTACAATCCCCCCCCCCTCCCCCCCAACTGCTTCGAAGCTAAGTGATGAATCCACACTTCAACTTTTTTCAAGCGTTAGTATCGACTTTATGATATCTAGTCTTTAAACTGGCGAAATATGTACTAAACAGCTTTTCTCTGTTTCAATCAATGAATTTTCACCTGACTTTAAAATATGATATACTGTCATGACATCTAGTTTACCAGTTGTGTAACTGAAACAATTCAGTACATTGCAGTAAAAAAGAAAGGCAAACAGGACGAGAGAGTTCTAGAAATATACTATGGCTGAAATGTAAATTTTAACAAGTGAAAGTAGTTTTTGAACTTATTTCACTGCTTTGTAATTTGCGCTAACAGTGATGTAATAGAAGTTTCCAAGCCGGTACGTACAGCTCACAATGGAACGCGTGTGTGTACGTTTTGTTCGGCTATGTCAAGAGTCCTGGGGAACAATGACCAACGCCTCTGTGACGCTGGCTGTGACGAAACTTTAAGAGAGCAACAACTCTGGAGTTAATTAAAATCTTACGGGGACAGCATTTCCTTACTTGCGTGGAAATGGGGAGAGCATGAAGCTATGAATGCTTTAGTAAGATGTAGTATCTAGTGGCAATCACGGGAAGACTAATACATATCATAGAAATTAGATACCGTGTAGACCCATACAAAACCTCACATTTCTTTCCGTGTTGTGAGGAATGGAAGCAGACAGAAATTCATTTTGAACAAACTGTACCATCTTTGTAGGTTTTCGTAGCCAGAATGGCTAGAATGGAAGCAAAATAATTTCAGGGTTATGTTGTGTGCCATTACCTAAAGTACAAGTAAATCTATTTTTAAATGTGATAAATAACATTACTGCGCTAAAATCAGACCCCATCAGCCGATGCCAAAGATATAAAAATCATCTCCTACACTTTGAATGAAAATTAGAATAAACAAATATCACAGACCAACTCCAAAACCGCCACATTAAGAAGTCAACCCAAAATACAAAAATTGCGAAGGAAAAAAAAAGTAAATATTATTCAGTTGCATTGACCTAAATATTGAATGGCCACTACAATTTCATTATGTTCATGCGTCAGTCTGTCAAGGCCTCGTTTGTCATAAACTTTTGCACGAAGGACCTTATAAAAAAAACTTAAAGATTTTCTTAGAGTACTCCCCAGAAAAGTCACGCATAGAATGTAGTCTCATTGATTACGTGTTCAAAAATGCAATCAGTGTCGTATCCAGATATTTTTATTAGTTGCACATTTCACGAGATATTGTGACATAACAAAATATTTTATAAGGAAATTACATTTTTGTTCCTTGAGTGTAGACAAAAATCGATATATTTATTCTTAAAGAAACGAAGTGTAGGTTGCTATGGAGATGAGAAAGAAAGACATAGAGGCTAACTACATAGAGACAGATCGGTTGCTTTTAAAACATTCATTGCTGAACGACCTTGCATCTTCGGATACTACAGAAGTTCGATGTAGTTCCTAAAAGAATATAAATTTTGTATAATATTCCGAAAACTGTTTAAAACAAAAGGATTGGATTCTTTATAGTTACAATTATTTCACAAAATATAGGTTATATCATAATATGATCTCCCAAAGAATGAGTCTGTGCCACTTCTTTAATTTTTCAACCATTTGACAGAAATCCGAAGAATTCAAGCTGTTGGCTCGTGATAAGAATTTTTCGTTGTGTACATGTCACAGAAAGATGAATAAAGACGCAGGTATTCTTCAAACAGAAACAGTTTTGATGTGAAATATTTCGTCCTACAGCTGATATTCGTTAATGTATGCTGCCATTGCGAGTGTTTATTTAGTTATGTTCTTTTTTTTATGCGAATGTTCCCCAAGTTTGTTAACAGATTAACAGCTGTTGTTCAGTGTTATTCAAATATTATCACCATCTTATACAACGGATAATTCGAATGTGGTGCTGAACACTCCGCACCAATCATTTAATCAAATATATACGTATACAATAATAACTGTAATGAATGAATAGAGGCTTCCCCGATGTATCAACTATATAAAATGTTCTCGGGCCTCCACCAGGCGAGCGGGTTTCAATGTCGCTCTGGAACTTCATCTTCCGGCGAAGTGTTTTTCATGCATTAAAATGATATAAAGTGTTTTTAACTTTATTTATTTGGGAATACATCAATGACTGTTGAATGTGTAGTAACAATACCTATCTCCGTATATGCCTTATGAGTTTAGTAGCTGTTAACTGCTTCTTCGTACGCGTGGACCTAGAATTTTAATGCTAAAATTGGGTACAGATAGTTGTAAGTTACGTAAAAGTGTCCGAAACAGCACAGAGTCAGAATAATATGACGGGGAAGCCATCCCCATATCATTCTTCAATTGAGAGTAAATTTACATGTATATGTCTGAAAGATGAGTCGCATTCTAGAACATTCTAGTTCATTTAAGAAAATTATACAACATTTTAGTACATTCAAGAATATTCTAAGACATTTCAAAATCGTTTAGAACACTTTGGTCGAAATATGAAAATGCCCCAGGTCGGCCACCCCCACAGCTACCGACATGCAACCAACCACCACAGTGCACGATGGGAGACTCGAGAATACTACCACACACACACACACACACACACACACACACACACACACACACACACACACACATCCGCGCTGGGTAGTTATGGCTGCAAAGAGAAATATAGCACACACACACACAAACATATATATTAACGAGGTAAGTGGTAGGAATATCGGCTCGTGATAAAGTGCGTTAATAATGGGCTGCTTATTATGTCTTTTGGCGATGTTTGTAACAAGTTCATCGTAAATTCGTATTGTCGTTAATGAGCCTAATCAATAGGCCACTCCAGAGGGTAGCTCGCAAGGTCATCAACATAATCATCACTGAAGCTTCAGAAATCTATGGTATGCGTGCTCGAGATTCACTTTACGAATTATTTTAACTTGGGCTTTATGACGAGTACAAATTGGGTTCGTTAATGAGCACGCTAACAGTTTGTAAAAACATTATAGCAGACTGAATTTTAGTTCTGCACTTTTAGTAGAAGCTAAATTGGTTCCAGTCCCACTCCTTCTAGAGGTTAACGTTTTGACGGTAATGTGAACTATGGGGCGATAGTGATGCCATATTTCTGCGATCGAGTAAAATTTTGTGTAAAGATGAGAAGTGTTTTTCTGTTTATGTAACTTGTAGTATTTGAGGTAAACAATGGATACTGTCCATGCATTCGCGAAAATCATTAAAAGAAAACCGCCTGTAATTCTTAAGTGGAATGGGTGACAAGTAGAGATGGGCAAAATATATCGATGTATCGATATATAGATATTTTTCTAAAAAATATCGATATTTATCGCCGATATTTTTATTTTCGATATGTCGATACATCGATATTGTATTTAGTGTATCGATTTTAAGCACCAATTCGATATTTTTCCTACGAACGCAATTCAGTATCCAATTTAATCGTTACATGTATATAGGATAAATATACGTATATATCCAATCTTCTGAAAGTGTCTTAAAAAGTGAATTCGTCGAAATATAACAGCTTCATCAGCGGTTGATAGGTTAAAAAAAGCTGTTAAATTTTAACAAATTTACGTCAACGTCATTTTTATGTTAGCATGTAAGTGGTTGTTTTATCTTTGTAGTTGAAATATTATCTTTTTAACTGTTTTTTTTTTCATTTACGAATAACAATTAATGGGTTGATGAACCACAAGTCATTATGAATGACTGTTAATTCATTTAAATGTCTACAATCTAGTCTACAGTCAAAACTCCTTAATCGCAAGGAATACGTTCCGTAAATTAATCGCAAATACGAAAATCTTGAATACGGAAACCTTGAATACAAAACGTTAGTTTATATAGGGTTATAGGGAATACGTTCCAAGTATACAGAAAAATTTTGATGTAATGGAGTGATTATCGCACTTTGAACTTAATAGACCAATTCTGGATTGCTTTAAATCATCTATCCTAAAGTTCATTGTAATGCTCTTTAAAATATGCATATAGCTTTCTCGTGAATTACAGCCCCACTAAAGAATACTTTCTTGTGATTGCTGTCTTCGATTGATGTAGTGAGAGCGGTTTTTAATTTTTTATTCACTGAGACACCAATGGTTTTTACTGATAGTAAGGTCCTCTTCCAACGCCTCTCCCGTGTCAGGTTGTAGGCGATTACCATGGGTGGTGTATATCCCTCCAAGGAAAGTCCTAGGAAGATGAACTGGGGTGGTTTCCCGTTTCACCGAACATGGTGGTGTAATGGTTAGCGTTCTGGCCTCGCATTCGGGAGAAGGGTGGGTCGAATCCCCGTCCGGGCATCCAGATTTGGGTTTTCCATGGTTTCCCAAATCACTCCAGGCAAATGCTGTGATGCTTCCTTCAAAAGTCCATGACCGAATTCCTTCCCATTCCTTGCCTCCCCCCCCCCCCTATCCTTTCCCGTCTCTAAAGACCTCAATGTTAAGAGACGTTAAGCAGTTAAAAAAATTTCCCGTATACTTCCTCAGTGTGACAGTGCTCCTAAGTGTGTATGACAGTGACACTGTGTGGCTCGGTATAGAGTGTTGTGGATGAGAGATGAATGAAGGGAGAGGGTGGAAGCCGGTGTCGGCATGTTCAGGCCTACTTTTGCGAAACATTCTAAAGGGGGCGCCAAGCTTAACATTTCCATCCAACGGATGAATCACCATCAACAACATCGTATGCCCTTGCACCATACGCAATGCAGAGAGGTTTGGTGATTAGAAATTGCAACTTACTGGTGAAGCCCTGATGATGAAAATCGTTGATGTAGTGTTAAGTGAAAATAATTCATTTGCAGCACTCTACAATCACGTAAAAGGTATTGTGACTTATTTTAAGCAGTCTGTCGATGCTATGGATCTATTAAGATCTGAACAAGAAGCATCTGGGGATAAGGAAGGAGAGGTGTTGACTTTGACACAAGCTGTTAGCACCTGATGGAACTCCTGCTTTAATATGTTAGAACGATTTGTCAGACTCTCTACAATTGTAGCTAAAATCTTAGCTACAAAAAGTCAGTCAAATATAAACACACTTGATATGGTTGCAACTTAACAGCTTAATGTAATACGTGACCTCATTGTCCTGCTTGGTCCTTTCAAAGAAGCCACTGAAGAGGTTAGTGGTACAAATTATGTGACTGCTAGCTTAGCCATTCCTGTTACAAATCTGATTCGACAAGTAACGGAACAAGCTACTCCCTCGACCACTTTAGGATTCACGGTAAAAGAGGCTTTACTCCGAAGAATTCGAGAGAAATTAAGTCCTTTAGAAGGAAATACATTCCTTGCAGCAGCTACCATTTTGGACCCGCGTTTCAAACGTATACACTTCACTTCTCCAATCGGTGTGTCAAATGTGATATCTACAATAATTAATGATATTCGCTTGGAACTTAGACGACGAGGACAAAGTTCTCCAGAAGTAAGGTCTACAGCAGCAACACAATATATCGCAGATAACGCATCAATTTGGTCCGCACATTAAAAGCTATTATCTCTTAGCACTACTGTTTTGCAAGGGGTTCCAAGCTCTGGCTCAGTTCCTAATGAGCTTAAGCAGTATCTGGACCAACCATTAATAGACAGAAAATCAGACCCAGTAAAGTTTTGGGTGAATTGCCAGTGCTCCAGCTTCTTCTGTGTCGTCCAAGAGAGTGGCTCTGCAGTCTGCAGTCAACTTAGCTGTACTGAACAACAGGAGTAGATTGACGGGGAGCACATAAAACAGAGAGTCCTTTTGATGTCCATATCAGACAAATACTGGTTTGATTGATTGAAAAAAATAATAAATTAATAAAAGTTTGTATAATTTCTACCTGTGTCTTTAATTTTCAGATTTTTTTAAAATATTTTGATGTATTTTATGATTTTTTTTAGATAATTACTCCCTTTAGACAAAAATATCGATATTTTATCCCCGATATATATCGATAGTGTTTGTAAATATCGATTCGACATTTATCGATATATTTTTTTGATTGCCCATCCCTAGTGACAAGTAGGGCTGTTGATAAAATATCGATATATCGATATATCGATATTTTTTTAAAAAAATATCGATATTTATGAGTGATATTTTTTAAGACGATATATCGATATATCGATATTGAAATGTGGATATCGGAGTCCGATATTTTTTTTTAAAAAATAAGTGGTTATTTCCCGTTTTCCTCGTAGAATATTCCAAGTTATTATTGGAGGGAAAACGATTACCTGTGTTGCACAAGCAATACATTTTCATAGATAGAATTTTAAGAAACAATGAACGATACGAGCACATGGAGAAGCAGGGCCGCCGTAAGCGGGCGTGCAAGGCAGCATATTATGTAGCGGGCGACCTTTTTTTTTTAGCTCAACAGCTGCTTCGGGCGGTCGGCGGCGACACTGGGGATGGCAACAATGGGGGCGGCAATCTCACAGTTTCTTGACCCGGTTCGGAAATTTCCTATATCCACCACTGGCTGTAGTTGGACAGGGGGCGGCATAATCGCTATTGCACGCGGGCGCTCAAACAGCTAGCGGCGGGCCTGTGGAGAAGTAAAAAACGAAGGTAAAATAACTGATTCAATATTCATTAGAATTCTTGTCTGGACATTTTGAAAAGTTTTTAAAATTTGTCTTCAATCAATGCAAAAGTATTAGCATCAAGAAACTAATCGTAATGTACCAGGTATGGGTAGGGTAGCCAGATAGCCGGAAAATCCGGGGATGTCCCGGAATTTTGTGTCTGATCTCTTGTTCAGGAATTATGCGTTACTGTCCCGGAATTTCCGTATACTAGTTTTTTTCTCAACCTCAGTTCACCACGGTGGTCATGAGGCCAAGCCAAGTATCCCATGCTTGCAGCGGGAGGATGGAATGTCCCTTAAATTAGAGGAATTGAAACTGACAGGAAAATACTGTTTGAATTTTCTGGGACTTTCAAAATTCTAGATGCAGTTAACATTAACTCCCTTTATACAGAGTTCACATGTCTGAAACGTGTTTTTCAGGTCCTTCCAAAAGACTTTCCAAACGACAAAATCTGGGCCAATGTCTTTAGAACAAGCGTTTTTAATGATTTTGAATATTTTTAAAAAAAATAGTTGGTTTTGTTTTGTCATTTCCAACAAGCAATGACTTTTACGAGACAAGTTTTAGCCCGTTGAATAATTTATGAAATAAGACCGAAACAGAACGTTCATTGATTCGATCAAGGCTGAACTGCAAACTCAATCAATTTTGAAGACTCTTGCTGAGAAATTTTATCAGTTTTGCAAAGCAGTGACGGAGAAATATTTATGAAAATTGCAAAATCTAGTAATAAATATTTTAAAAGTAGATGATTAAGATCTATTTTGATTGATGTTGATTTTGCAAAAGATAGATGCTAATTTTTTATTATTTGTTGATAAAACCTGATGATTTTCTGCCTAATTTTAATTAATGAGCCTAACAGAAGTGTTCAGTTTTTGTTTAATATTTTTGAGATTTTGATTGATAATACCCGATGTTGATTTTGTACCAAAGTAAAAAATTCCTAACGAGGTGGTCAATTTTTGTTTTAAGTTTAGTATTTTTCCTTTTGATTCATAATACCTGATGTTGACTTTCTACCATAGTTTAATTAATAAAAGTTAAAAGAGGTGCTATATATACGTTAGATAGCATATTTACCAAAAATAGAATTTTTTATTAATTTGCATTTTTGTTGACTCTTTAAACATACCGTTAAAATACTTTTTAGACCCAGAAATGTCCCGGAAATTATAAGCCTGTATCTGGCACTCCACAGTTAAATATTTCGCGCGAATTGGATACGCTTCTTATTCCATTCCAACAGAAGAATCGAGCTACAAAATTATGTCACAGCCAGTTTTGTTATATCACTTACGAATTTATTAAGATAAGAAATTGAAAAAAATAATCTACCACTTTTGGATTGCCTCTACAAAGCGCTGTGCTAAAAACTTATTATTATAGATTGGTGCCTTTAAAAAACAATTTGTTAACGCCAAGGGAACTGCCTTGACAGTAGCGGCTCTCGGATTTTTCCAAGCCGGGGAAAAACTGAGATTGCCGCCTCTTCAAACATTGTTGCCAGCCAGACCCCGAGAGTCGCCTCCTTGATTGTTGGCCAAACGCATTGATGTCGCCACTTTAAGGGCCTTATTACACTAGGCGACTTGGCGGCGCAACCAGCCGGGCCACTGGTGGCTCTGCTCGTCGCTGGGCACAGAGTCTTGTGGAGCTTATTACACTAGGGCAGCCAGTGGCGCCGCCAGAAACTGGCGGCGGCCGGCTGGCTGCCCTGCCCGGCGACCAGGCGGGCAACCACTGGTGGCCGAGAGTCGTGGCGGGGCATTGTATCTTACGTAGCTTATTACACTAGGACACCAGGTGGCGCCGCCAGACTCGCCACCACGCGTTCAGTCTACTGTTCATATGCCCCCTTCCTACTTTACAATTTTAAAATTGCAGAGATACTGAGTGTCAGGTTTGGTGAGACAACTAGGGACAGTCATCCTGTGATGGGAAGGAATGAATCAGAGGAGATTATAAATGACGAACCTACAAAATTTGAAATAAATTCTCAGGAAATTGCGAAGTAACTCAGAAAGCTAAAACTGGTGTAGGTAATATTACTACAGATTTATTAAAGATTGTGGGATAGGATATTGTACCTTACCTTAAAATTTTGTTTAAAATGAGTTTGGAGACTTGCTACTTACCAAAGGATTGGAAAAGACCGATAGTAGTACCAGTTCATAAAGGAAGGGTTAAAAATATGGTGAAAATTCCTGTCCAATTAGTTTGTCATCAGTGATGGGCAGAATGATTGAGAGATTGATATGCAACTATATCAGAAATCTCTGTGAAGAACGAAACTAGTTTTCAGATCGACAACATAGCTTTAGGCAAGGATATTCATTTGAATCTCAAATAGTGGGCTATGTACAAGATATTTCAAATGAATTTGAAATGGGAGTCCAAGTTGATAGTGTGGCACTAGATCTTTCTAAGGCATTTTACAGAGTGAGCCATAAAATGGTTTTAAATAAACTGAAATATATTGAATTGGATGAAAAAGTTACTTGCTGGGCACAGGAATTCTTAAAAGTCAGAAAGCAAGGGGTTAGATTAGGAAATACATTATCAAGAGAAGTGGAAATAAATATGGGAGTTGCTGTTCATTATTCTAATGAATGACTGTGTTACGGTCAGAATCTAGGTATTTTGCAAATGATACAATGGTATACAATAGGATAAAAAACAGGTGAAGACTGAACAGTTGCAGGGTGAATATCTAAATGGGAGGTCAGCATGGAATGAAGATAAATTCCAAGAAGAGTCGGCTTATAAGATACAAAGATAAATAGATCTAAAGGTTAATTATGATTACAGAGTGGGGTCAGATTTGCTTGATGAAGTGTAAATTCTTTGCATATCATTTGATAAACTCAATTGGGCAGGTGGTAGAAAAAGGTTACAAAATCCTTCATTTGCTGAAGAGGGTGATGAGAGGATGTTACAGAGAAGTTAGGGAGTTGGGTTACAAAACTTTGGTCAGATCATTTGTTGAATATGGTGGTGTAGTTTGGGACCACATTTTGGAGATCAAATACAGGAGTTGGAAGGTGTGCAAAGAAGAGCAGCTAGATTTGTTTGTGGAAATTATCGCAGGACCCAGTCAGTAACTGATATGATACAGGAGCTGGATTGGGACTCATTGGAGGAAAGGAGGAGGGTGAAGAGAGTGCTGTAAATGTGCAAATTGCTACCGGAGTGTTAGCTCCATCGCAATTAAACTGTATTCAGACGACAACAAGTTTTTAATTACTTAAGAATGTCTAAATCGTCATTCTTTTAATCATTGTACTTAGTAAACGTTGATATTACCGGGAAAGATACGAAAATGAGATATTCTTCTTGCTTTACCCCTTTGTCTTCTCTACACTTTCACTTCCACTCATTTCCACAGTGACATTCTGTAGTTCACTGGACATATTCAACTACACAATTCGCGTACAATGCGAGGATAACAGCAAAGTGACTGCTCGGTTGTGCGAGTGGCTGGCTGGCGGCGCCACCAGAATCCTGGTTGCGTCGCCAACAGACACACCAGTGCCGCGGCTGGTTGCGCCGCCAAGTCGCCTAGTGTAATAGGGCCCTAACTGTTTGCCAAACGCATTGTTGGACACGATTTTATCGCCCAGAGCAAGTACCCCGGTTTGCCCCCACACCTCGCCCTAAATCCTACATTCCACCTAGAATCTCAGCTTTATAAAATTGTATTATGGTAAAGCGTTACCCATTTCCGAAGCCATATCAAAGAAGGGGAAATTTTCAATTAATGTAGGGAGTTCACCATTCGTAATAGAAGAAACAACGGGAAAAACATGAGTTCATGCTCTTGAAAAGTATGTCCAATAAAGTTTCTGACATGAATTTTGTGCAAATTTTTACTTCATTCACCACCTTAGTTAGGAATTTTTTTTGGATCTGAAACTCTTTTAAATAACTATGACGTTCTCTCATCATAATTCTATGCAACATCCAGTTGTCCTAGAAAATGGTAATTTGGTACACATACTTGGTTTCATCCCCATAGTATAAGAAAAGTTCCTGTGTTTTTTCAATGCCAATCTAAAAGCTGAAACGTCTTAGAGAAAATTTGTAGGTTAATTGCTTTCTTCTTGATGAGGCTATATGCCTTGAATTTCAGTTTTGCACAAAGATCAGGAGAATAAAAAACACAATTAATTTTACTTTGTTACTACATTTAATTTGGAAGTTATTGGTAGTCCTACACCGATGGTAACAATGCAGACACGGCGAAGCTCGCACAGAACGAATCATGTTTTACATGAGCGTGCGTTGTCGAGGAAAGTATTTTGACATGAAAATTGGATGTAAGCAGGAATATTGATAAATTCGGATTCACATTCTTTGCTAAGGTGCAAAAATTTGGTCCAAAAAATTAAGAAGACTCAGAATAAGCTATCAACCTACAAAAAGAAAATAAATTCCACATAAAACAATACTTGTAAATAGAACATCAACCTAAATAAATGCTTCTACAATATTGCATTATTGAGCTTTTAAACTCACAAAAGATTTCCCTCGATGCTCTTTCTGGATTCACAAGTCTTCGAGTATAATCATAAACATTCTGTCTTTCCGTTTAGTAGTAGGATAATGGCTAAATCACAATTAAAAAAATTAAAAAAAGATTTATCCGTTACGTCATGAAAAACTATTTTTTTTTTTTTTCAGAAAATCAAAACTTGATTCAGAAAAATATCTCACAACTCTTCATCATTAAATAGCCACAAGACTTGGCCCTTTTTTAAAATGATTTGTTTTTGTAACATTGTTTTTATATAATAGGGTCGATATATCGATACTTTTTCTTCGATATATCGAATCCGATATAAATATTTTTTAAAATATCGATATATCGAAAATCCGATATTTTTTAAAATATCAACAGCCCTAGTGACAAGCCACAATCTAAGTTTCTGCTTCAATCCATTTTACCTTGAGTAAAACTGCTACTGTATTCTAATTGCCAAGGCTAAACTGCGGGATAAGTTAAGTCCGTATATGACTGTTCACTCATAACGTTACGCCTGCGAGTTTACTGCCTCGTAATCTATGGTCTGTCGAAGATGTTTTTCTGACGATTCCACTTGAGCAACCATGCCAATTTCGTACCTTTCTTCTTGTCTAGTCTTTCGAGGAGGTGGCACTGAGGAGACGATATTGGTGCTCCGGAGTTTTCCCTTCCTGGTGAAGGGCGGGGAAGAGGGTCGGACGAACTAAAAGGTCAGGCGTCTATTGTGGCCGGAAGTATTGAAGGGGGCCTAAAGACAGATGAGGCCATATTCTAAGAACAACTGGGCGTCCAGCAATAAATGCTAAATCAGTGCCACTGATAAATACAGTTTTCAGATACGGAAAATTTGTTCGGTATGTTTTTCCACAATATACCGAGCGTGGTGGTGTAACGGCTAACGTTCTGGCCTCGCATTCGGGAGGACGGCGGTTCGAATCCCCGTCCGGGCATCTAGATTTGGGTTTTCCATGGTTTCCCAAATCACTCCAGGCAAAGGCCGGGATGCTTCCTTCAAAAGGCCAAGGCCGAATTCCTTCCCATTCCTTGCCCTCCATCCTTTCCCGTCTCTAAAGACCTCGCTGTTAAGAGACGTTAAGCAGTAAAAAAGAAAAAAATCCACAATATATTTTGGCAAAATGGAATTATGATATTAGTAATATACACGATGTGTCCTTGCATGTTTTATTCACTTTCACTGTATATTGTATGCCTGGCGAGTGGGAGTAGATTGAAACTGGGACAAATTTTGAAATACGCAGGAATTCTTCGAGAAGAGTCAACAACATGACAACGCTGTCCACTTCTCATTAATCATGTGAGAACAGTTGTTGTTAGAAGCGCTTTCAATGCAAAAAGCCGACGTTCACATAGCCTTTTTTTTTTTTTTTTTAATGGCTTTCGGCGACTAAGCCATTCAGCCAGCTCAATGTGTTTATGATATCTCTTCATGTGAATTTTTTAGTTTCTCCCTGTGCGTTTATGCTTCCTGTGTATAGACACCACAGGACGGACAGGACATTCACACAGACACACAACACTTAAACATCGATGCCCGCGGCCGGATTCGAGCCGGCGACCTTCGGCGCGTGGAGCTAGTGCTCTAGCCCCTACGCTACATAGCTAGAACTACTTGTAATGACCGGGGCCCCCATCAGACGGCGGTCCCGGGGTACATTTGACCCGCTTAGCCCCCTTCCCCTAACGCCGTCACTGATCGACCGTCTTCATCGTACGCTAAAAGTGTCTTGGGGTCAAAGAATTTGTGCGCTCGTGTATGTATGGCTTTCCAAAAGTATAAACTTTAGTGTCGTTGCAGGATTTCACCTTCACGGTATCTTTATCCTGATTTATAACATATTAGGCTTAAGAAGCACCCGTAACACTCACCTACGACGTATTATTCCAACTCTATCAGATAAAATAAATAAATATGCATTGTTGAGTGGGACGTTCCCGAAGCTTGATGGTGACAAATGACGGAGATATGATCATCTGCGCATTCCATGTCTGTCGTGGCTGGAGCTCTAGATTAACGAGGAATTGGATGGAACCCAGCAGCTTCCGATATGAACAAGGCTCAGCCCTTAAAACCTACTAGCGCCACCAGCACCCTGAATTTTCTCACTGCTCTTCTTATTGGATGAGCAAGCCACATTCCCCGCACCATTTGCAAGATAACTCTGGGGCCTGGCTTTCCACGTAGCTCCATTTTGGCGTCCTGTGAAGCCCCCCTCCCAACACTTTTCCCTACGTGGCTTTTGCCTCAACCCCCTCCTCCCCCTCCCCCCAACATCGCGTTGCACGTAGCTGTTTTCCCTATTAATTCCAGAAGATATTCTGTACTGTTTTCTCTTGTCAGACTATCGTAAATTACATACGGAGATAATTAAATGACTGAAACGTATATTCGCATGCTGTTGTGTGTTCTGTACCTTAATTTAACTCTGACAAATAATATGAACGAAAAGCTACGTGGCTTTTCTCGGAAACCCCCATCCCCCCTCCACGTAGCCCAGCGTAGCTTACCAGCCAACCCCTCCCCCTGACCCCTAGACCGAGCCACGTAGTTTATGGACGCTCCCTATCATCAGAAATTCACTATAATAGAAAAGCAATAACCTTGCTGGATAGGGTAGAGTGTACACTGTGCAGCTAGGTGTTTGGTTGCGCCGCTGCCTGACTAGCTTGTGTGTTGGTGTTGCAGCCTGGCCGGTGGAGGCGGCGATGCGGTGTGCGCGATGCCTGCGGCGTGGCAGCCCGAGGCGGCCCAGCTGCGGGCCGTCTTCTCGCTGTGCGACCCTCACCGCACAGGAGTCGTCTCTCTGCACCGCCTGCTCGAGCTCGCCCGCATCCACTGCCAGCCCCACCAGTGGCAGGTAACACCAACTCTTCCTCACTCTCTTCTTCTACTGTCAGTACTGTCAGCCATTTCCTCTCCACTGCCAGCTCGACTAGTGGCAGGTAACACCAACGCATCCCCTCTCTTCTTCTACTGTCAGCCATTTCCTCTCCACTGCCAGCCCCACCAGTGGCAGGTAAAAACCACTCAACAACGCTTCATGTATCTTGTTCTACTGTCAGCTATTTCTTCCTCTGTTTTTAACAAACTTTTTAACACCTTTCACCCATCTGTCCCTCTGTCTTCCTTCGGGCCTCCTTCCTTTCAGCTCTATGTCCAGAATCTTCCTTGCAATCTTCCCCTCTTCCATTCTCTTCACATCACCAAACCACTGTAACCTTGATATCTCTTTGTTATAACGATTCTTCCTTGATAATTTCCCTGATTTTCTTATTCCTCATTCTGTCCCTTCTCATTACTCCTATCCCACTTCTCTGAAATTTCATTTCCTTAGCTTC
Organism: Vandiemenella viatica; assembly: GCA_031002005.1. Classification (NCBI taxonomy): domain Eukaryota; kingdom Metazoa; phylum Arthropoda; class Insecta; order Orthoptera; family Morabidae; genus Vandiemenella; species Vandiemenella viatica. Next base: position 379,053,018 of record CM061920.1, read on the forward strand.
TACTCTCCTTTTGCCCCTCTCACTCATTAGTGATGTTTCCGATCCCTATCTCAAAATTGGCACTAAGTAGGTTTCATAGAGCACAAGTAACAATTCTGAGACTTAAAATGAACAGCATTCATAAAGTGCTATCATACTTAAACCATATCATTATATTTTGCAGTATATTTAACGCAATTCATTTGTTGTATTACCGTGCAACATTAACTGCAACCTTTGTCAAAAGGATATTACTTTCGAGAACGTGTAAAACAATTATTTTGTAAAATTTGATCAAATGTTACATGGCATCGCGTGTATTCGCGCTAGGTGAGGCAACATATTGCAACGGTCTTCAGTAGGTCTGGCATCAGGGAGATTTGCATTTACAACATATGCATTTCACCTTCTTGGCGGACTTCCAGAAGACTTTGCTATAATCGCGCAATCACTTCTACTTACTGGCACCTTAAAATTCTACGAGATGTTGTTGCGTTATAAATTGTTGCATAAAATTGCGTTTTTTGAAGGATGACACCGATCTCATCAAATTTTGAAAGTAAAAAATTATCTGAATATGAAATTTCATCAAATTATATAAAGTCACTTTCACGCTTACTCTACCGAGCGTGGTGGGTGAACGGTTATCGCTCTGCCCTCGCATTCGGGAGGACGCGGGTTCGAATCCCCATCTGAGCATCTAATTTGGGCTTTCCATGGTTTACGCAAACTCACTCCAGGCGAATGCAGGGATGCTTCGTTCAAAAAGGCCATGGCTGAATTCCTTCCCGTTCCTTGCCCCAATCCCATGCCGACTCTAATGACCTCGCTGTCGACGAGGCGTAAAGCCCAAGCAAAAAAAAATCAGGCTTACTGGTACCTCAGACTTCTACGACATGGCGTTATAAAACTGCGTTAATTTTCTTTTTGTAAAACTGTGTTTTATTAAGAAAGCCACTTATTTAAATAAACTTGAAAATAAAAATACTATCTAAATAACAAAATTTCAAGAAAATCCTTATAGCCGTTTCCGAGATACCCATGTATATATATTGGTCGTTTTAAGTAATAAGATTCTGCCACGCAACTCGGGAATGGACGGTGCCTTTAGTAAACTACTTGATCTAAGCAAGACATCACAGTTACACATCTCTGCAGCCTGCGTGCCAAGCAATATCACTAAGTTTTGTGAATTTTCATTTGAGTAGCGGATATCAATTAATGGAAAAACACAGAAATGACGGTTCGTACCTATCGTCTTGTTGTGTCTCCGAACAATTTAGTGAAACTTAACTATTAAATTTAGCTACCCACCCGACTTATTGTAAGTTAAAATACAAACTCTAAACTTTTATTAACATTATGACGCCTTTCCCCGTGGAAAGCATTCTAATTTCTACATTAAATTTTTTTGTTGCTTCGATAACTCCAAAGAAACAGGCGCCTGGCTTCGTTGCTCGCCGTTCCTAAATCTCCGAGCTGACCGCCGTATCCAGGAAGACGAGTGACATATTTCCGGATCGTATGTGAGGGCGATGGAGTGGGAACAGCGCAGACTGACCTTGAGCCGCCTCTGTTAAATGAACCGGCTATGGTATGTTCTTTTGTGTATATGAAGATGGAACAAGGACACAGCAAATCCAGGTGCAGGCCCTATGAGGCCTGTTCTTCAGAGAGACAGCAAATGATTTACCAAATTTTTCAGATAACATCCAATGGAAGAACATAAGACGTTTCTCCGAACTCACATTGGAGAACTGCTGGATTTAATATGGACGTTTAGTAGATAATTTTAATGTTAATTCGTAATTAATAACCTCTCCTACGCCGCCTACTAAGAACCAAATCGCGAAGTTTCACTAACTATCGGGGTTCAAGGCAACTCACTTCATGTGAAGCACCAGACGTCATCAATGTACGCGGTCAACAGGTCGATGAACACATCAAAATTTAGAAAGGTGACAGATACATCAAGTATTGCGAACTGTACGTAAACCTATGTTTTAGCCGCTTATTGGTTTCCATTTTGCTTAAACACTGGTGGAGTCCCTGACAACTCTATCATTTGATAGATCTTGTTGAGGCAGCACAGCTGAGACCGGCTATCGAGCTGTTTTCGTTTTCCCCTCGGTTTATAGCATCCTCTTGTTTGCTTCCGTCTTTCATTTTCTTGCTCCTTTCGTAGCGATCAATACCAAGGTAAACGTTTCTCGGCGCAACTATGGAAGAACCTCCTTGAGTTACACACCAGTACTGCTGCAGCAACGATTATTCTTAGCATCGAGACATCCATAGATGTTGGAACCATGATAACTCATCTTATGACAAAAGATTATATGTACACAAAAATCTAATCTGACTGCTCGACAGAAAGGGCTCTAATTCACTTTACTATGGTTGAAGAAGTGCTCCTCTGATACGCGCTCATTACCACCGCCATGCAGTGTCTTCACACTTCCCGTTGCCAAAAAGCGCTGTTTCGCTTTCTTAATGGTGTTCCGTGAAGGTGGATCCTTCTTGAACACGCGACGAAAGTTGCGTTGCACTTGAATCACTGAATTTTTTTCCATTTACCACCAAATAACTTGTGCTCGCTCTTGCGGTGACGCCATTTTCAGTTAAGCTACTGCAGCGCCACCTACAAGCTCTTGCGCGTGTTTTCAAAAATAGTCTACAGAACTTCCACAGTTTCTCTATATATTACAATGAATGTTACAAACTTACTTCCATTCGTTGATTTTTTGCAGCCAAATGAAAGGTGTCAGATTTATGGTGGACGTCCTGTACTTTAGGTCACATCAGGCTGGGAACTAAGTGACTTAATCGAGCTAGAGAAAATCATCTCCTTCTTAGTACGCTTTGAGATTACAAAGTCCCCAACATCTGTTTGATAGTGTAAACTTCTTCTTCTACCAGCTAACCCTGCATTGGTTACCATGAGCTAAAACGAAGCCGCAACCAACTGAGCCAAACTGGGTTTTAGCTTCGTAAAGGGTTAATTACGAGAACTAACAGTATCTTCGTTCTCTGTATCAAACCTTAAAATTTTACTTCAGTCCCCGTGATAAACAGCAGTTTTTAATTTGTTATACGAATAGACCAGTTACAACAAAATTAGACGCTGAGTTCAAAGGTATGTGAGACTGCGGATTACAGCAGCCATGATAAAACGAATTAAAAAATTTATAACTATTTTCAGCCGAGGCGAGACTTAGATCGGGGTATCCGTGCAACATGAAGCCAGCGTATTATACTCTAGACTTCCGAGACAGTTTGTGTACCCCAATGTGTTGCGTGCTCAGGACAGATGGAAGCGTTTCGTGGGTGAGTGCACGCGTTGACCGTGAGAACTGCCAACAGGCAACAAAATAATGTCTTCTGCAAGGGTCGTTGTCGTCGATTCCTTCCCGGTTCGTCAGCCATTACGTTCCCACAAATTCAGTGACCTGCAGAAGTACTTAATCACTGTCAAGCATCCTCAACTCTGGAGTTTAAAACGATTCCCAAGGCTCCTATTCAGACGGTCATAAAACAAAACAGTCGCGTGCAGGTTGTAAATGAAAAAAACAACTCGGTTCTATAACGTAGTAAATAAAGGAATGCTCACATTCTAACACCTGATTTAATAAAGTTTGAGCTGCTTTAATTTGTTTGAACATTTTGTCCTCCCAAAATGGTGATACACCATGAGCCTACGGAAGATCATCGCGCGGTACAAATGATTGATTAACAGATCAGAAAAAAAAAACTGATATCCGCACTCGACACAAAATATTTTTTTTTTTTTTTTACTTTAGCATACCAGTACAAGAAAACTTTTCGTTAACTCAATTTATATCACTTCACTCATCCAAAGGTTCGAATCCACCGCGAATTAGCACAGTCAGAATTCCCGTGTATTTCTTTTCTTAATGGCTGTTATGCATGTTTTAGCATAGTATGTCACATTCCAGTAGTGAACCTTTTTCACGTCGGTAGTTACAATTTGTTCTTTTGCAAGACACCTGCCGAACCAATTTTTATAAAACTGCAATCTCAAATCGCTACAACAGTATCATCTCGCTAGACTTATTACGCTTACTGATTAATAATACCCGAAACTATTAGAAAAACTAAAACCACATAATTGCTTGCTTTAATACCAAGAAATTCCGAGTCTTTATATAAAATATTAACAACAAAACTGAGTCTATTAAGCAAGAAACCTTTTGTGAAAGAAGTTTTACCGTAAAATTTATTGATTATGTATAAACAAATGTTTTATCAGCCACCCCTCCAGTGTCCACACCTTACAAAGTAAAAGTAACAAAAAATATGACCTACTTACTAAATTCCTAACGAAACACAATCGTTTGAAACAAGCACTGTGTTTCGCTTGTTGGCTAATAAACAGGCGTGTTTAAGAGTCATTGCTAACTTGAGTAGCTGAGCAGAATTAACCACACAGAGCGTAATACTATATAGTGTGAAAATCTAAAAAGATTTTTTTATTAGAGCTTTATATTTCGTCGACGATGTGTTCATTAAATCCAGCAGACTATTAAAACAAATGCATAGGCATTGTTAGTTCGAAAACCCCCAAACATTTTTCAGTCGCTGAGTGAAAGAGTTTTTTATTTGCTGCTTACTTCGCCATCTGTCGAGAAGTAAGGGGAAGAAAATCGATTTCTGTAAACCTCGGAAAACCGAAATGTGTACCACTTGACCGACAATCGATTTCGCGTCCTCTAGAATTGCGGACACCGGCTGCTCTAACCTCTCAGGTATGCTCGTTGATCAATTTACAAGGTGGAATAAGGTTGCAATTGCAACTTTTGTGTTATTTAAAGTTCTTATTATCTTTACTTCTTTAGAATTGTTATGACAAATTTGTTTATTTCAGTAAGAAATTTATATTTGTGTTACAAAGAATTGTGTTGTTATTGCGATGATGCTATTAAGCCATTTACAAATCGTTTACTGTTTTTCTCTATTTCATGGAAGTAATAGTTTTTGAAGAATTTTATTTTAGTGAGATAATGTATTGTTCCGGTAGTGTATGGTAAAAGCTTGAGTCCCGGTTCCACATGCCCGTTCGTTATAATTTTTTATTATTATTATTTATTTATGGCTTTACGCCTCGTCAATGGCTAAGGTCATTAGAGGCGGGTGCCTGTTCGTATTCTGCCGCGGACACGTGTGTTAAAGTGTTTTGTTCCTCTTGTCTTCGACTTGAATGATCATAAAACAATCGAAATTTAAAGTTAGGACACATGGTGATGGTACACAACAAAGTGATGGGAAATGACTGTGTTGTTAACTGCTAGAATTCCCTTCCCCTCCAAGAGTAATGTTATCACGTTTCTACATAACTGCATACAAGGGAGTTTATCGGCACTAATTCTGATTGTAAACTCCCATAGAATTTGTAATAAGGCAATAAAAGAATGGTAATATTGGAAGCTCCATTCCTCCGAAACCTACTGTGACAGAATATTTTTAAATTACTATTTTGAGATAATTTTGTTTGTAGAGAGTAATACGAACTGTGTATGAGAATGAAAAAGATAGGAGAGGGTTAATCTTAGTACCAAAGCAAAAGCGTTTAACAAGAAGCTCACTGCGAATTAAACGCCCCCATCTTACTGAAGAATCACCGTCAACACTGTCGTATACCCTTACTTCATATGCGCTGGAAACAATTTTGAAACTTTTACCGGGTCATTGGTATACGATCTTCTGATTACAAATTTTGAATCCCTCCGTATCCTAATCTTCTGTCCAAGCACTGGATGGTGAAATTCATTCCATCAGTGGGAAACTAACTAGTTGTTCGGCAGATACAGTTAATGCGTTTTAATGACTTGAGAAATGACGTAGGTTGATTGTAAATTTAACACGTTGCATCCAGTGGGACCGGGAGATCTGACATAATTGCCGTTCACGGCACTCGGTCATTTTCCTTATCAAATCTTGTTGAATTGCGTCCGTCCACCTCAGGAAACTCCAACTGCATGTTTTTTTTTTTCCTTTTTTAAATGGCTTTTGGCATCTTAGGCCACACAGCCAGCCTGATGAACATTTCCAGATAATTAGACACACCACAGGACGGACATGACATTCACAGACACAACAGTTAAACACCCATGCCCGCGGCTGGACTCGAACCGGCGACCTTCGGCACGCGGAGCTAACACTCTAGCCCCTACGCTACCGAGGCCGGCAACTGCATGGTATATACTCAAGAACTATTTTCTTCCAACGTCTGTTACCATTCTGTAATCTCGCCCACTGAATTCTCTGACTCTTAATTACGCGCTAAATTCTTTCGCCTTAATATAAATTACCCATCTTCTCAAATCACCCTCAGAACACTTTTGTACATGAGCGTATAATTTCGAAGTACTTTATAAAGTGTTTTCGTCCAACGTTACATCTACGTAATCGGAAATGTTTGTACACTTAAGAAAATTTTTTCCCCAATCGGTTCATGAAACATTTCCTTAGCTGATAAGACGACACTTACTACTCAGCTATACTAACTGCACTGATGCAATATAACATCGCAGACCGAGTCCGTGGATTATGGGTGATTTTAAACTCCAAAAATGGTAGGAACATAAGATAGCAAAACAACCAAATAGTTTATGACTGAACGGATGATTTAAACCTACAAGTTTTTTCTCACATTTCTAAAGAAGAAATTAGAGTCAATGGCAGAACATTTGAAATTCAGGATGACGTTCACTATTGGCCAGTGGCACTGATGAGCTTCAAATCTTGGTTGTTTACCTTGTCTCTTAGTGTAAAGAAAGCAGTTGGGCTGATAATGACTCTTCTTTCAAAAATAAATGTTTAAAAAATGGATAACACAAAAAAATAATTTATCTTTAGAAAATGGGTACATTTATCAGGCGAGCTTGTAGATATGAAAAAAAGTGTAATACTAAAAATTTTCCGTCACATTAAGTTGGGATGGCATTCTTTTTGCAGGCATTTTATTGTCCTCAAATCAAATGTCATAAATTTAAAGTTTACAACCTGTGCATTCTTCCCTTGTTGAATTACGGCTGAGAGATCTGCAAAAAGGAAAACTTATAACCGCCTAAAAAGATATGAAAATATTACTTCTAGGTTTCACTAGAAGTACATGAGACAGTAACCGTAATCAGATTTAGTTATAAAGATCGGACATTTTGAAGAAGACAGCCTGCTCGAAGTGGCATTGAGCAGGCCATATTGTTTGGTGGAAAGATGGACAAAACAGTGTTGGAGCAGACACTAAGAGACCATCAAAGAGCATGAGGAAGGCCACCAGACCGATGGAACAACGACATACGCAGGATCGCTGGAGTTAGTTTTCAGAGGGTCTCCTAAGACCGTTCAAGTTGTATCTGGACTGATAACTCTAATAAGAGGCCACGTCATTTGTGTTCGAGTTGGCTCATGATTAAGATGATCAAGCTCTAAAAGGAAAGGTTGCGAATAGGCCTAGAGAACTGCATGTTGGTATTGGAGCACAGTGTGGACGCGACTTTTTCGGTCTGGCATTCGAGAGGACGCGGGTTCAAAATTCCGTTCGGCTATCCTGATTTCGGTTTTCCGTGGTTTCCAGAAGTCACTCCATGAATGCCGGGATGGTTCCCTGATAAGGCCATGGCCGAATTCCTTGCTGTTCCAGCCCGTTACAGGCTCTAGTGACTTCGATGACGCCATAAGGGAAAAAAAGGATATGTTTTTTGCTATGGTGGATTTTGGCATTGCCGTTTGATGCTCTCTTTCTTCAGCGAGGTCGATATGTATTAGCGTTCCCTGAGGACTGTGACGCGTGAATTACTGTCATGTGAACATCTGCCCAGCCCCGACCCTGCGAGCTGGAGTCAAGGCAGGTAGGTGGTGTTAACGGTGTCGAAGGCTGACACAGTGGTTGATAGGCGAGGCCTCATTGTCACCTCAACACTTGGCGGGGTCAGGGGTCCCAGCAAGTAGGTCGCAGTCTGACCCAGTGCCACAGTACCAGTCCAGACAGCAGACAATGAGGACCCAACAGGTGAGTCCACTAGTTCAACTCAAGCCTTAAGGTGGGTAGACACTAGGCTAACGCAAGCAAACGCATACGGCCGAATGGATGCGGCTGAATCTGTGCGGCGTTTGTTAAGAATTTACTTGTTGTCCACATTACAACGAAGGAATGCGTTTTTTTTCATTCTTTCACGTTCGCGGGTTTATGCGGTAAAAATATTTTTATACCAACCATAAAAATGGCGGTAGAAGATGACTTAATCATTGCTAGTGTGTCGTACATTATTATTTATTAGGGAGGCGCAGATCACATTGACGGTGGTGCGTGACTTCTTTGTTCGAAAGTAGAAATGTGTATAGACTATGGAGGGACAGACTTGATAGACGGAAATTGGATATGGACTTTTTGAAAGTTTCTGCAGAATGAAGTCGACCGACTTTGAAACGTTATTGCAGCAGATTGCTCCGAAGATTTGAAAACGCCAGTATTTTCTCTATCCCTTGATGCAAATTTATCCCTAAAAAAAAAAAAAAAAAAAAAAAAAAAACATGTCTTTAAAAGAAAACCATGTCGATTTAAATATGACATCAGTTACAGAGTCTGTTTTAAATTAATTTTCCTGTTTTTGGACGTTCACGCCTGAAGGATCCCAATTGGGATTTCTTTTACATGTCTTTTGAGTCACATTTCTTAATATTCGTTCCAGGCATCATGTTTCCTTATTTTAATTTTGTAACCATTAGGAATAGGGTTGGTTATATAATTCTGTTAATTTTAAGGAATCTGAGATAGACCATGTCATGTTCCATACAAAACAACAAAAGCGTTCTTCTTGACGTACACACTATAACTAAGCCGAAAACGTGTGGTGCGCATTTTGCTTTGATGTACCGCCCCCCGAGCGAAACCGAGCGCAGGCAAACGAATGCGGTCGAAAGCGTTCATTAGCCATCGTTTTCACGTACACACTGAGTGAACGTATGCGTTCGCTCGCGTGCGGTCGCATGCGTTCGCCTAGTGGGTACCCCCCACCCTTATACATCGTCCAAGGGACGGAGAATTCCCGTGCCATGTATACAATATTACTGGCAAATTAAACCGTTCTGGGTTAATTCCTTGAAAACAAATCACAAAATTTACAGCGTGTAAATAATATCTGTTTTTTGTGAAAGTTTGTTGCCTGTTCGAGGTTTGGCAAACCTGCTATAGCATTAGTTTTTAGTCAGCCTTTGGAGAGCTGGTTGTTTGCCATCAGGTAATCAGGCTAGAATAAGGTTTCCCAACCTGGAGTCTGCGAACCTATCCCAAGGGGTCCGCGGGCAAAATAAAAATAAAATTAATGATCAAGAAAGCATAAATGGAAGTGCGAGAACACTCGAATTCTGGCCACAATGTGCGAGAAGCGTGTCAAGCAATCAAATGACAGTTCTAGAATAACCAATTTCAAATTGTTATTATTATTAAGAGGTTCGTGGCGATCATAGTCTAATCTCTAAGGGGAAAGGTTGGACTATAAAATAAACGTGATTGTTCTGAAAGAAATCTGAAAGGTGTTTATGCGGCTGGTTTTGAAGGTAGTTACAGGGAAGAACGTTTGAACGGATATTGCAGAAACATATACATCCTGTGGGAGAGAGGACACCGAGTTGTTTATTAGCAACGCATTCAGTATTCTGGTATTGAGTTAGCATGAAGGTGACCGACGTTCACTTTCGAGGTATCAGATTTCAGCCATGCTCTTTCAGCTTACGTTTCTTGTAAGTGTGTTCTATTTTGTCACGTGTGCTATATATCTTGACCAATAGTTAATATGTTTCTGTTCAAAAGCCAAGGTTATATATGTGGAAGAGAAAGATCTCCACCTTATTGCCAGGATGGTGTATCACCTGGCTACAACGAGAATTGGATAACATGAAAATTTCTGAATGGGCCGATGTCAGGGATGAGCAGATGTAATGACATTGCATCAACGCTGGTAGGGCGAAGTGCGAGTGTGAATAAAATGAAAGCGTAGGGCAAATGTCCATCAATGTCCATCTTAATTCACAGAAGACAATTTACCTCAACCAATACAGCTCTACAATGGTTTTTTTTTTAAATATACATTGTTGTGTAATATTTGTACCGTCTGCGTGTAGATGTTTCTGACACGATAATATATATATTGTAATTTTCTTCATTAGGTGAGAACAGCAATAAGTGTTTAAATGTAGCGGTGTGTTGGTTGGTTGTCTGTGGCGCGCGACAAGTGATCGGAAGGTCCTGCTTCGAATTCTATTCTCGGGCTTTAAAACTGACCTTTACCTCAGACAAAGCTTATCTTGATTAATGTGAAGAAGCGAGGATCCTCCTTTGTTTAGAGTTCATAGTTTGACCGTAGGTAGCCCATACCCGGTAGAATTACACGCTACGGTAGGCGGCTACGTCAGAGGCGGGTTGCTCTGGAGGTAGGAATTTTATTATCAGGTAATTAGTAAGAAACGAAATTATCATTATTATTAAAGGATTCACGAATCTAATATTATATGTTATTTATTAAACTGATGTGTTTTAACGAACTCCACTTTATACTAATTTTTTGTTGAACAGCATGTAATCTCCTTCTGCTGTGCCAAATGTTAGTCGAACACTACACATTCCGATTTATTTAACTTTTTCTATGGCCTTTGGTCTCTGCGACCATATAGCCATCTCCCTTTTATGTTGCATAATCATTGTATCGGGCTCACGTAATTTGGGTCACTATAGTGAGGTAAACAAAAGACGAACACAAAATTTACTTAACGCCGCTCACGCCCGAGACAGGATCGAATCGGCGACCTTTACAATGAGAGGCCACGGTGCTAGCCCCTAAACTGTCTCTGTTGGCTTTATTCAACATGGTTCCATAAGATTCGCCGAATTACGCGGTTTGGTTGATAAGGTTTTTTTTTTTAAATGGCATTTGGCAACGGAGGCCATACAGCCAGCTCTATGTAATTATTGCAGCTCTCAGTGTGTATTATTCCAATGTATGGACGCCACAGGACGGACAGGACAACCACATAGACACACAACACTTAACATCCATGCCCGCGGCTGGACTCGAACCGGCGGCCTTCGGCACGTGGAGCTAGCACTCTAGCCCCTACGCTACCGAGGCCGGCAGGTTGATAAGTTCTAGTTTCAAGCAACGCTCTAATTGGGCAATATTTTTATATAGCTCGGTATCAGAGACATGGGGAGCAAGCAGTCTGAGATTCAAGAATGAACTGATCAAATAAGATTTACAATCGTAAGTTATCATTTGCTAAGGCAACATTTCACTAGTTTCCTCTCAAATTTCTATTTTCAGTTGAAATTGTGTAGAGTTAACGTCTTTGTATACACATTTTATAAACCTGTTAACAGAAGGTTAATACTATATCCCCGAAAGATGGAATATACTTAATATTAGCGGGTGCCCAGATGGATGAAATCTAAAAACAACCTTCCTATGCATCATTCTGCTGTCTTCATCACTTGTAGCATAGCTTCCGTCGATTACAATCCTACGGTAACTGTTGGTGATAAACGATAAGGATAATTTACCCAAGAATATTACGTTGCATCAATAAGCCAGGAAAATTTCAATTGTTGTCAATTTGTTTAAAAAATATTTTCATCATTATAATCTAGGAAATTGTTGTTACGAAATTGAAGATGCCAGTTGTATTTTCGTCGCAGATGGCTGACAACGGTCTGGAATCTATCACTAGGTGATCTTCGCAAGTCGTAATCAAGGTAAAGCGTTCTGAACACGAGGTCACCGTGTGTAGAATGAAAATATCAGTAAATTAAATCATAATCATTTCGCTCAGTTTTCGGCCTGTTCCTCCTTTACAATTAACTCCTTGATTATCTGCCCCTTGTAATTCCTTGAGGCATCTTTCCCTCCAATTTCAAATTCTACATTCGTATCGCAAATTAAATATCAACTTAGTAACAGTTGTCTTACATGGCGACCGTGACAGGTCTAAGAACTTTGATGAAGTAGATAATTAGTTCAGATTCATCAAGCGAGGTCTGTTACGTATCGTCGTCCTTCCTCCAATTTGAGCAGCGTGGCCATAATCCTGGAGAACGCTATATTAAATCCCAGTCGGGTTATAAATATATATATATATATATATATGTATATATAGATATATATATATATATTATATTTATTATACACTTTTATGTATGTTGGTTGAGGAAATCAATTTAGAAAGTAGGCATATCTTTGTCGGCAGCCTCATAAGTGAACGTTAAAATTCCATAAGAAGCGCGTTATCTTCAGTACCACACGCGGGCCTGCAGGATGAACATTCCAGAGGACGCGGGTTATAATCTCCGTCAGACCATCCAGATTTTGGTTTTCCATGGTTTCCCGAAATCACTCCAGGCGAAGGCCGTGATGGTTTCTTAAAAAGGCCATGGCCTCACTATTTCTTATTCCTTTGCTTCAATTGACTCCAGGCCCTAGTGTCATCGTCATCGTCCCACTTGTTGATTTGAGAAACCAGGCGAAACTCTACTCACAATCAGGCAGCAACGTTTACCTAGTCTGGGCCTTGCTCCGTAGTGCTTCTCGTGTAAGCCTATTAGCATTGCAGGTCAACCCAATGGCCGTACACTGCATACCTTTCAGTACTGCACCTCCAAGCAAATCGGGATCCTAAAATCTTTCATGCTTTTAATAGCCGCATAGTATTAATAGTTCCGCCGCGGGTTGTCTTGTCCATGTCCGTTATACCCGGATAAATATGAATTAAATTAATCTCCTGCTTAACTCTGTGTAAAATAAATAAGTAAGCATTACTATTCTACTGTGATATAATTACTTCTTTCTTCGTCATTCTTTTCAAATCATCACTTTCGAGCATTTAACGTGTTCATGTGAACGTTCTTTGGTTTCAATATTTGTGGTGCATCATTGCGAAGCGGAATAGAAGCAACATGATACATTGGGCAGGACCAAACACTATATTAATCATGAAACCCCGCGGTAGAGTAGATGAGGATCCTTTATGACTGGTCCTGGCCTTCTCCTCAGTCTGACAGTGAAGAGAAAACATTTCCACATTCATAATAGCTTTCAGGGTACACCTTGGAAGTTTGATTTCTAAGCACTATTACTCGTCTGCTTCCCCTGCAGTAGTTATCAGTTGGTGTTGATCTGTGTGTTTCGGCGAACTATCAGCTGGCAGTTTGCTGAAACATACAGATCGCTGTCACCTAGAATGACCTCAATGGTAACGTTCGAAACGTTGTGATGATAAAGTAAAATTAGTCTTTACAAGAGTGAAGGCTTCTATTCAATAACACGCTAAAAAAAAATCATCGGTCTGACATTTCTAGATGGGTCGTGCAAGAAAAGATGCCAACGAATACAGTGACCTAGTATCTAACGTCATTAGGAACTGTGCTGTGGGAAACTGCTCCTAAAGATAGATTAACCGATATTTCACTTTCATTGTATGGAGAACACAACTGGAAACAATTCCACTAAATATTCCTCCTTGAAGAATGCTAATAATGACGTAACATATCCTCACTGAAGGTACAGAAGTTACTGAAACTGTTCATCCGAACGTCTTCTTCTTTTTTTCTTTTACTTTTTTTTTTTACTTCTGGCTTTATACCTCGTCGACGTCAAGGTTATTAGAGGCGGGAAATGACTGGAATGAATTTTTGAAGACAGCAACCTGGCATTCGCCTAGAGCTGTGAAAACCATAGAAAACCCAAATCTGGATGCCCGGACGGAGATTCGAACCCGCGTTGTCCAGAATGCGAGGTCAGAGTGATTTTAAGGCAAAAACGGTAAACCGTCCGAATCCTGGATCAGTACTTTTTAGGACGCTTCCGTAACTGGTTGCAGGCGGTACGTCAATAATCATTGCGACATTAGTAGGTGTACAAAAAATTGTGTTTTAATTATCGCTTAAGTTCTCGGGTTACACAGACACCACCTTTATACAAGAGGTGCTGTTTACACACTTTGTCTTTAAGGACGAGGCTCCTGTCTAAACTATTCCGGATGTAATGAATCACCTGCTGCTTGCTAACACCGTTTTACAGAGTAGAGGAGCGAATAGTATTGAAAGGCATCCTCTTTCTCTTGGGGTGCGGTGTAACACCAAGTGTTGATGAACTGTAAATAAAGGGAAAGATAATTAATTCAGTACAGATTAACTGTAATCTTCAAAAGTTACATTACGGTGACTTTGTCCTGTTTAAAAAATATCCGAATGAAGTATCCGGTACCGGACTACTCAGATAGGAATAATAGGAAAATAGGCAAAAACTGTTATGCTTGGAAGCCTTTAACCATGGAAAATTGAATAGATATGTAGGTTACAGATTTAAAGGCAATTCCTGCAACTTCCGTCGTGCGTATCTGGGTGTTTGAAGAGAAATTTTTGCATCACGAGAGGCGGTCAAAATTAACGTAAGAAATTACTGGAGAATATTTTAAATCAAATCCAAAACTTTCAAACCGTGGTAACTCCATTGAAATGACCCAAACTACGAATATTATCTCCAAAAAGAAGACGAAGAAGAAAAATGGAAGTTTCAATTCTCTCATATTTAATAATTTCGTGTTGGCGTGATCACAATTTGCAGACGTAAAGCAAAATTAAGTTTCGTAAACTCGCAAATTTTCCTTAAACGCGAAACTGAAATGATAGTGACAAAAAATAATAATTTGAGTTGAGTTACGAATTTAGGTTAGATCTCTTTCAAGAAGACATAACGAAAAATTCTATTATTTACGCACAACTAAAGAATTAAAAAGTAAGAATAGACCGATTGTGGTACGTGAGTGATAACAACGCGTTCGGGAGGACGCGGGTTCGAATCCCCGACCGAGCATCCAGATTTGGGTTTTCCCTTGTTTCCCCAAATCACTCCTAGGCAAAAACTGGGATGCTTCCTTCAAAATGCCAAGGCCGAATTCGTTCCCGTTCTTCGACCTCAACCTTTCCCGTCTCTAATGATCTCGACGTCGACGAGGCGTGAAACCGTAAACAAAAAATACTAACAAATAACACGCGATAACATTTTCGAAGTATACAATGTTTGTCTAAGAATGTTAAAATTTCATGAAGCCGTGCTAGCAAATTGTCCATAATAAACTAATATTTATATTGGAATGTCGCTGAGCAGATTCTATGTCAATTTCGAAAATTTCAAGGTATATTGCAGATTTTGATCTATGATGGTTTGAATAAACTCCAGCTGGAATTGTGTTAAGAATCTTTGGCGCTTATCTCTTCAGGTTCAGATCAGTTTATCAATTCTATCTACGTCCCCCTGCCACCTAGAGACATAAGATACACTGCAGGTTTTTTTGCTGGAGAATAAGCTTTCACAATATGAAACCCCCGTCCTCATTTTTTCGGTATTTTTTGCGTGATACCAGTTCAAAGAAACAGACAGGAACAGCCCACTAACATATTTATGAGATTATCGTCTACAAAGCTGAAAATCGGTGACGAAGCGGTGGTTCAGAAAATGAAGACACGAAGTGTATCAAACCTATCGAGGCGCAGATGACGAACATTTTCTTTTTAATTTGTTGATTTTCAAACAATCTAATTATACTGATTTCTGAATAGGGCCAGTTTGAGGTTTCTGGTACAGCCAGTAACTTCACAAGAATGGTTTACTTTCACACGGTTGTGACCAACGTTATTTATTTTTTATTTTTTAAAATAAGCTCTGTTATGTAAGAGAAAATTAGAGAATCTCGGTTGAGTACCCAATTGAAACAACAAGACGATTTCGTTAGGAGAATCCCATTGCAAGCTGACAAACTGACAGATGAGGGAAGATAGTAACGTGGAGATTCCTAAAGATGTAGTCACAGTTTTTTAACTTGTTTTGTGTTATGTTAACTTCATTTCGTGTTGCGTAGGACAATGTGTGTTTCTGGCCCGCCATGGGGGAAAGCAGTCGATATCTGTCTGTGGGCAGGTGTTGGCTGCGGGGGAGGTGGGAAAGTGTGTCAAGCTGCCCGCATAGCACTCCGTGACGTCATCTCTTTCACTCGGCGCGCACGGGGGCAACAATTTGTCACATTGCAATCATATCTGCTGTATTCGCATTTCCTGCGTGTGAATAACCCTGTTTCTCAGCTCTCCTCAACACATTTTTTCCCATGCCGTCCATATCGTCGACGTTTCAATGTTTACTACTGGCTCTCTGGTTAAGGTGCATGAGCAGGTTGTTTTCCTTAACTGCATTACCTTCAATTAATCTAGCTAATAGTGCGTTTGAAAACTGATAAATATCATCGTAATCAACTTCAACTCTAAAGTGGTTATGTTAAACTTACGATGTACAATGGCGTGTCATTCAAATGAGCTTCTAAAAGAAGCTAAGCTTTTTAATATAAAACACATAAATTCTATTTTACTTTAACTCTGCCAAAATGCTCCTTTTAGGGCTGATCAGGGGTAAGTGCACGTGAAATCACCAACGTGAAACTTTACTACGATTTTTTTGTAAAACCTTATCCGTGTACTACATTAAACTTTTCGAGGAATACAAGTTAAGTACTTAATTTTGATGACCATCAGTTAGTGATCATCACGGTTTGACGTCCACACTTCTGAGGGTTATCCACTTCCGTTTCTGACAGTCTCTCCAAATTTATTCCTACAGAAGTTGTCACTTATCAACTCCTTTGACATCTATATCTTTCCTTGCCTGGTTCATCCATCTTCTAACAGGTTTCCTCCCTTTCCTATAGTTCAAGATCGCTAACTTCGGCAGTTTCCCCTCTTCCATTCTCATGACACACCCCACCCATTGCCATTGTTTCTTCGCTGACGTCACAACACGGACCACAAAGCTGATAACAGTTTTTTCATTTTCGGTTCGCGCACATGTTCTGGACTCGGGAGAGTTTATGGTTTCGCCCTTTTCCATTGTTTTCTGACTTAGTTTTAGTAATGGATGAATTGTTAATTGGAAAATTGAATGAGCATACAGTTATAGGTCACCGGATTATCTGGATCATTTTATGCAACCAACGGTTTGGGGTAAAATTGGAAAGGAGTTAAATGTATCCGGTGATTACAATTTTTTTCTGTTGATGCTATTCAGTTCGCTGTTCAGTTGATGCTATTGTACTGTAAGGATATTCCTAGCATAGATGGTATTCAAGTGCTAAGATATTTCTGACACAGTTAGCGCGAATTTTAGCGTTTTAGAAGGTAATGAAACGGTAATTGAAAAACATAAAATACACCATAATTTTTATTGTTGTATAGTTTTCTATACATGCAGTAATAACCAGTGAGTAGCCCATCAAATGCTGAAATGCGCGAATATTTAAGCAAATGAATCATCGTAGATGGTGTCATTCTATCCAAAAAGACTAGTTTTTTCCTCGTTCAGAACAACAAAACAAGTCACAGTTTCTAATTCTTCTTCGCATTCAGTCAGGAAAATGAGCTCTTGTTACACGATAGTGACATTAGAGTAATTCTAAGCATGACATCATGGTGGCACATGAACACACGTCATGTGACTACAGTCTTCCTCAAAGGGTATCTTTGGATTTGGCATTAGTTCCTACATCTAGTAACGCTAGTCACATCAATTTTGAATAGCACCTTTTGGCCATATGACGCGATATGTTGAAATTTAACAATTTTTTCTACTAAATGTCTGAAAAATAATGTTGAATATTTGCTCCATACTTTTTCAATTCAGACAGCAAATTCAATGGATGCTATTAATCGAGACTATGTGCCGAAGACAGGATAACACTTCCGATCTCGTCCACCAGAAACACGGAATTGTTGCTTGGCGAACTTTGCCTTCCTCAGATGTAGGTCAGTACGGATTACTTATGGTGGTGAATGTATTATCACGTAGGGTATTCAGACACAGTTTAAAGTGGTTTTTTTTTATCTTTGCGACTTGTCAACGTCTAGATAACCAGAGGGGTGGGAGAGAATTGTAGGGAAGGGGAGGTCTCTTAAGGAATCATGACGGGGATCGCCTAGAATGGTTTTCGAAAGAAAAAAAACGGGAAACTGAAACGTAGATGGCCAGACCGGGTATCGAACCCACCTCATTCCAGAGAGGTAAATAAATTCCGAGAAAAGACATCTAGCTGCAAAAATAATATTAAATGATGATGAGGGTATTGCTCTCACTGGGCGGTTAAGTAGCTTCAATCAGCAGATGAGTCCGACCTCTGTCCTTGCCTGCACAAAACCACTCGTCATAGCTGGCATCTCTGGAAAAAAAAAAAAAGATAAGGAAGAAGAAATAAGGTCTATGCTTGGCATCTGACGGGTGACCACTCTCATGCACATATTTAAAAGTAAACTTCTTCTCGTGCTTCTTCTTTTTTTTTTTTTTTTGCTAATTACAAAAAACTTAACAATTGGACTGGCCAAACTTCTCAATTTTCTTCGTAAAGACATCAGTCGGTTGTCTAGACACAACGCTACGTTCCGATTATGTTCTTGAACAGTTTCACGAGTCTTACTGCTTCCTATACGAAAATTCCTTTTCCAAAACAAATCACTTATTGCATATTCATCCTGTGTGTGTGTCGTGCATATCGAGAACTTATCTTTAAGCAAGGATATTCATATAATCTCCAGTTAGTGGGCTGTATGCAAGATAATTCGGATGGAAGTGACAAGGAATACCTATTTCATGTGTAACACTAGATCTTTATAAGGCATTCGACAGAATGAGCCATAAAATGGTAGTAAATAAAGTAAAAAGTGTCTTGCTAAGAGGAATTCTTACAACGTAGGAAGCCAATAGTTAGTAGGGCCTATATAAAATGCAGTACCTAAGGAGGGTAAGTGAAAACGGAAGTGCCACAGGATAGTGTATTAGGACTATTGAAATTCACTATTCCATTGAACGATTTACGGACAAAAGTTTGGTCGTTTGCAGATGATATAATTTTAAGTAATCGGATCGAAACGGGTGAAGACTAAACAGTTGCAGGGTAATGCAATATGAAATGAAGATAAATTCCAATAAAAGTTAGATAAAAAGTCTAAAAGTTGTTTATGAATATAGCGTAGGGAAAGAATTGCTTGTTGAAGATCTGAAGTTTAAATAACTTGGCATTATTCGGTAAACCTCAGCTGGTATGAAAAGGTTTCAAAATCTCTCATTCACTGGAGAGGATGATAAGGGGAGGTGCCAGAGAAACAGTGCTACAAAACTGCGATCAGACCATTGCTTTAATATGGTGGTGTAGTGTGGAGCCCACATTTTGTGTATAAAATACAGGAGTTGGAGGGGTTGCGCAAAGAAAGGGCAAGCTGGAATTCTGTGTGGAAATTACCACAGAACACAATCAGTAACTGATATGATAAAAGAGCTGGGTTGGAATACTTTCTTATTATAAAAAGAAATTTAAACATTGAGTACACATAAATAATTATCAATATTATTATATACCTTACCTGATAAAAAGAGTAATTTGGTAATTAGTGTTATCATATGGAAAAGTTCGCTCGGTGTGGGAGACATATTTTGGAATCGAGTGGTTTTGTGTGCAGACATCGGTGACTCTGCTGCAGGTAACCCGAGTTCAGTGTGACAGGCCTCTGGTATCGGTTACGACAGGAAGCCCCGTGGCCGCTCCAGTTGCGATCTCTCGTCTCACGAGAAACTCTACGCCGCTTGACAGGGGGCGTTCACTTCCGAAGTCTCACGTTCGCAATGCAGAACCGCGACTGATCAATACTTCCACCTCACAGTCTCGGAAATGTGCCACTATCTCGAGAGATACATGAGACTCTGAAAAATATACCGTCTCTATTCAAAGGTATCATTGACGGAAATATTCACGGAATCAAATATATCATTGAAGGCCATTATAACGAAACAACGAACTCAAATTTGATCGTATAATGCGAACAAGACCATTATTAGATTGTTCGTGGTTTAATTAATATGATAAATAACCAGTCCACCATACAGTTCACTTTAAACTTGCTTTTATTTTCATAAACACGACGTCAAAGATACTGTTTACTTGCATACTCCAGCGATTGTATACAACACTTCTTCCACTACAGTCCTTGGCCGTTGTAAATTGAGTCGGTGAAAAACTGTTTCTCTGTCTCGGATGTTTGCTTTATATAAGCTTCATCGAAATTTCTAGAACACTTCAAAAGCTTCCGACAGATATTTCTCGAATATTGACAATACTTAAACAATTGAAACATATTAAAAACAATCAGAATTAATACAAAATCATTTACAATCATATATATTATTTCTCTAAGGTATTTTTTTGTCACAAGCCTGTATCTTCCTTCATACTTAACCAAAATCAATGAATGAGATGTCATTTTAAAGCTTATGGTCTCCACTTTGGTCACATCATATTTTAAGAAATTAAGTTTTCGGAATTCGACCCTTAAAGGGCAAAAATGTCTATATTTCTAAAAAGCTGTTTTCTGTGTTACGAGTCATTTATCTCACTGGATACCTATCTGAAATCGTTTAATGAAGTATCATTTTAAAGATTAAGATCTCCTCTTTAGTGACGTCATATATTAAGACAGATAGTTTTCGGAATTCGACCCTTAAAGGGCAAAAGTATCAATATTTTTGCAATGCGTAATTGTGTCACGAGCGATTTATCTCTTTTAATATCTAACCGATATAGATAAATGTTGTAGAATATTACAGATTAAGGTCTCTGCCATGGTAACATTATATTTCAAGAAAAGAATTTTTCGTTTTTCGACCCTTAAAGGGCAAAAATGTCGATTTTTCTAAAATGCGTTTTTTTTTTTATCTCGAGCCATTTATCTCCCTGGATATCTAACCAAAATCGATAAACCAAGTAGGATTATTAGGAGTAATGTTGTGACATAATATTTTAAGAAAGAATGTTTTTGGAATTCAACCCTTAAAGAGAAAAAGTATAAATTTTTCAATAACGCATTTTTGTGTCACGAGCGATTTATCTCCCTTAATATGTAACCGGTATAGATAAATGAGGTATCATATCAAAGAATAACGTCTCCGCCATGAAAGGAATTTTTCGTAATTCGGCCCTTAAAGGGCAAAAATGTTAATTTTTCTAAACTTATTTTTTTTTTATTTTGAGCTATTTATCTCCCTGGATATTTATCCAAAATCGATAAATGAAGTAGGATTATGAGGAGTAATGTCTCAGCTATGTGAAAAAGAATGTTTTTTGAATTCAACCCTTAAACGGAAAAAGTATAAAATTTTCAATAACGTATTTTTGTGTCACGAGCGATTTATCTCACGTAATATCAAACCGATATAGATAAATAAGGTATCATATTAAAGAATAAGGTTTCCGCCGTGGTAACATTATATTTTAAGAATGGAATTTTTCGTACTTCGACCCTTAAAGGGCAAAAATGTCAATTTGTCTAAAATTCGTTTTTTGTATATCGAGCCATTTATCTCCCTGGATATTTATCCAAAATCGATAAATCAAGAGAGATAATGAGGAATAATGTCTCAGCTTCGATGACATCATATTTTAGGAATGACGTTTTTGGAATTCAATCCTTAAAGGGAAAAAGTATGAATGGTTCTACAACACATTTTTGTGTCACGAGCTATTTATCTCCCTTAATTTCTAACCGATATAGATAAATGAGGTATCATATTAAAGATTAAGGTCTCCGCCGTGGTAACATTATATTTTAAGAAAGGATTTATTCGTAGTTCGAACCTTAAAGGGTAAAAAC
Organism: Vandiemenella viatica; assembly: GCA_031002005.1. Classification (NCBI taxonomy): domain Eukaryota; kingdom Metazoa; phylum Arthropoda; class Insecta; order Orthoptera; family Morabidae; genus Vandiemenella; species Vandiemenella viatica. The sequence continues at coordinate 379,074,736 of CM061920.1, forward strand.
GTCGATTTTTCTAAAATGCTCTTTTTGTATATCGAGCCATTTACCTCCCTGGATATCTAACCAAAATCGATAAATCAAGTAGGATTATAAGGAATAATATCTCAGCTTTGTGACATGATATTTTAAGAATGAATGTATTTGAAATTGGACCATTTAAGGGAAAAAGTATAAATTTTTCTATAGTGCATTTTTGTGTCACGAGCCATTTATCTCCCTTGATATATAACCGATATAGATAAATGCGGTATCATATTAAAGATTAAGGTCTCCGTCATGGTCACATTATATTTTAGAAATAATTTCTCGTTATTCGACCCTTAAAGGGCATAAATATCAGTATTTCTAAAATGCGTTTTTTGTGTCTTTAGTCATTTATCTCCGTTGACAATTAAACAAAATTGATAAACGAGGTATCATTTAAAAGCTTCAGGTCTTCGTAATGTCTTCGGTTCCGTTACCACATTTTAAGTAGAAATTTTTAAAAATTCTAACCTTAGAGGGCAAAAGTATTAATATTTTTATAATGTATTTTTCTGTCAAGGAGCTGTTTATTTCCCTTGATACCTAATCGAAATCAATAAATGACGTATCGATTTAAATATTAAATTAGCCGCTATGGTCACAACATATTAAGTGGCAAAAATATCATCATTTCTCAAAACTTTTTTTTTTTACCTTGGTTGATATTTTATAAAAGGAATTTTTTGGAATTCAACCCTTAAAGGGCAAAATTATGAATATTAGTTATAGAACGTGTTTTTTTAATTTTTTTTTAATACAAGCCATTTATTTTCTTCGATACCTATCCGAAATCGATAAATGACATATCGTTGTAAAATTAAGGTCTCAGCTAGGTAAAATCATAAATTAAGAAAAAAATGTTCGGAATTTGGTGCTTAAAGTGGTAGCTCGTATGAGACTGTTCAGAGCCAAGTCCCCTGATTTCAGCAGCGGATATCACAGAGATGTCAATAAACTTTTTTTTATTCAATAAGTAGCTTTTCTGATATATTTTTTTGTGTGTGTGTGTTACAGAAACACTGTCGTTTTGCTATACAATTCCAATGTAAACATTTTATTCCCACAGCAACAAATACAGTATTTCAGAGATGTTGATATGTTGTGTGCATTTTGTTAAGGTTGGTTTTATTTTACTAAGGTCAGTGACAGTTTGTCATAAATACAGTGTGTTTTAAATTTTCCTAACTGATTCATAATATGTTGTGAGTATTTTGCTGCGTACCTATTACACTAAATAAAATATTTGCTACAAAAGTACGGTTCTACTATTCATTATATTACAAGCATTCAACCTCACTATTCATCGCATTTTATTCGCGAAATTTTCGCACGGGTCGTCTAGTCAATACAAAATCGTCATAAACGGAAATTAAAGATACTTAGACACAAAATTATTCACAGAAATCATTTTAAACTGTAACAAATTGTCCTTTAGACATCACAACTTGCCTTAATACTTGGAATAACAAACATTTAAGCAATTCTCTTGTATAATTTTGTCCTTAAATATATTACATAATTTCTTTACAAAAAACTAAGTCTATTTACAATGATTTACAGTTAATTGAAAAATACAAGATCATATTCAACCAAACTCTAGCTTTCTACAAATGCTTCATAAAATACAATTCTATTTAATTTTAGGTTTGAGGGCTGTTACACCATCGTAATGTTAAAAATCTGATCAGGTGGCCAACATCTTAGGGTTGATGCAATTGAAATCCAAAGTGGAGTTGATTGAACTGAAACACGCACTGAGGAACCTTACATACCATTGAGGCTCACGCATCTATAAACTCAAAATACTTACATGTCACTAGGTGTATACTGCAACTGTATTTTGGGTATGGTAGGTATCCAGAACAGTTCCCAGTTGGCCAATGGATACAGGTAGGTAAATGTCTATTTTGTCCAACGTCTGCCATTGGGACTGATTTATAGTCATGCCAATAGGAGAGGGAATTGCTGCCTTTTCATTTGAAACGAAGGGTCACCACCTCTTTAGGTTATTCAGAGGATTATGGGTGCAATAAACACAACAAATTCCTATCACAATAATCTAGTTGGGACATATCTTGAACAAAAAAGTTTTCAGGGTAAAATGTCATGACCTCGTGACTTGATCTGGCTGAAATACGAATTTGACCCTAATTTTAAGAATTTCTGTTGACTTTGAAGGGACTTAGAAGTATTAAAGAGGAAGATCGCACTAAACAGTACACTGAAGTCCCAAAGGTCTTGGGACAGGAAGATGCAAATATCCAGCCGAAGGAAACGTAGAAATGTGCCTTGCAGTGCCGGGGCTTTCATTTTTACTCCCGTGAGTCGTGTGGAAAGTTTTCTGAAGTCACTATGGCCGCATGACATTAATTAATAGACTTGAAGGCAGAATGGTAGTTGGCTCTAGAGACACGGGGCATTCCATTTTCTTAACTGTTCGTGAATTAGACATTCCTGCCGTGCCATACCCTGAATATGTAATTTCCGGCATTACCTCCCGACATGGACAACGCAGGGCCGATCACGTGTCCTTAATAATCGAGATACGTCTGCGTCCAGATGTCATTGTTCAAGCAACAGCATCACTCAATGTGGGACATATGATAGACGTGAGAATGCGGACAGTGCAGTGAAATTTGGCGTTGATGGGATATGACAGTACCTCCGCCAACAAAACGCCATAGGCTCCAGCACTTCTACTGGGCTCAAAAACCTAGATGACTGGAAAAGGCTAGGTAGCCAGATGAGCTACAAAACCATTTTGTTAGGGCTGATGGTATGGTTCAAGTGTTGTGCAGACCTAACAACCCCGTGGACCATGGTTGTCGGGAAGGCAAGATGGAAGTGACTCAATCCTGTGTTTACAAGCTATGGACGGGGAATGAACCGACCATTGATTGGAAATGGTTAGACCATTTGCAGCCACTCATTGACTTAATGTTCCCAAACAACGATATACTTCTCGAAGACGACATTGTTCCATATTGTCGTACCAAAAATCGTTCATGATTGGTTTTTGGGAATATTCTGAACAATTCCAGCGAATGATATGGCCATCTAAATCGCCAGCCATAAATCCAACTGAGCATATGTGGGACATGATATAAACATCAGTTGGTGCAACACTTTCGCAATAATGGGCTATTGTAGATGACGCATGGCTGAACATTTTTTCAGGAGACTTCGGACGGCTATTGAGCACCAGTCCAGGCCTTGCGCATAACCGTCCTGACTGCGATTTTAGGCGGTTTTCCGCAGCCAGCAAGGAAAATAAAGGGCCGGTCCCCAATATTCGCCTTATAAACTACACATTCCACATACAAAAATACATTTATCACACAATCTAATTACGTGTTCCACAGACAGATAGCAACCCTTCATTTTCCCCATTAGCACGTAGTATGACCTGGCAGAAGGTATAAAATCCTTGGTGTCAGCAAAAGCAAGCCGCCGTAAAACCAAAGTTCCAAATTCGGCCAAGCCGACGATGAGTAAAAACTGATCAAGGGCTACCGATTCCAAAATGTTGGGAAAAGATGGTATACTTCAACGGGCAAAAGGGGCTCCCTCATAATAATAGAAGGTACCCCATGACATTTGGCACTTATATGTATGTAATAGGAGAAGTGTGATATACATCCCGAATGTTTTTTATATCTTTCCAAAGGCGGAGTACCAGCCCTGATTGCAGTGGAAAGAAGATCAGTTCATCTTCTCCGCAAGTTTGTATTTATATACATTTTGTTATGTTTAATGTGTTGTTTGTATTTGAAGTTAAAAGCAGAGAGAGAGCGAGACGCGGTGCCTGCCTATTCAGTCTTACTCTTTCGAAAAAGATAGCAAACAGGTTGCCGATCTTTATCACCATTAGTTGTCTGCCGTCATTCCATACTCACTGCGAAGTGGTTTGCTAATTAACAGAGGCCTCTGGTTCATAATCTTGTGATCACGAATCGTGTATCTCCACCTCTCCTACCCTCCTAACTAAATCACGAATCGTGGAATTTTTTCTACCACCCGGGCTGGAACCAGGTAACGGACATCAACACCTTACTGCAAAGACTTGAGCCCCTGGGACGGGTGCACACATCTCTCTCTCTCTCTCTCTGCGTGTGTGTGTGTGCAGTTTAAGGTATTTCCTGCTCTACTTCGGTAAATCGATTTTTACGCCCCCTCTTTTTTCTAATTCTTTTATTTTACTATGATAGTGTTATTCGTAAATAAGTTACCAGCTAAGAAAGATGAAAGAGTATCGCGTTGGTAAAAGTTGAGTAACGAAACTTTCAAATATTTCAATATTTGTTTTTATTGAGTAAAAAATAATAAAAGTATGTTTACAGGAAGATACAAAACATTAAACCCTTAATACCCTGAACAGATATTACTCAGTCTCAAGGTAAACAAAGAAACTTATCAATTTCTTAACGGTCTCTAAGGCTACATCTTTTTTTATATGTATATATATATATGTATATATAGATTCACAGCAGATTTCACTAAAAGCACCAAATTCAACTTTGGCCTCCAGCTACTTAATTTTTACCTAGTCTTTTTCCCCTTCTTAATATATATATATATATATATATATATATATATATATATTTTATTTTTTTTTTCAAAAAAACATTATTAAAGTAAAATAAAATAATTCTAGACTAATAAATTAGAACGCAAGATACCGAAAACACGACTCCAAGACTAAAAATAATCTGTGAATTCTGGTGGATACTAAGCCACATCTTTTAGCTTTTCATAAAAAAATGACTTCGACCCTCTGGACACACTATATATATCAGATCAGGGACTGACTACTGGGATTTGAAATCTAGATCTAGCCCCCCCCCTCCTTCTTGGAGATATGAAATCTTGTCTGTATAATTAGATCCTGAAGCAATGTAAACCCGTAAGAAAGTGTTCTTCCGAGGTTATAGTCGATTTGTATTATAGTGAAAATCATCTCAAATCAACGATTAACGCTATATGTCTGTACGTAACTGTATACTACATTGATTTTCAAACGTTTAGATGGCCGAGGATTTACGAAAGAAATAATGGAACTGAAATGTGAAACCATGATGAGGCTTTTGTGTAAGAGTAGTGAAACGCCATGTGAACCACATGGTTATCATATACAGAATTCTGAAGAGATGCAATTTGGTGGAAGCCTGATTTGTCCTTGGATATTATTGTAGAAAACCTCAGGTAACTGTTATGATAAATAATCATTTGCCAAAACAGATCGACGGATACGAATAAGACAAAAGTTGATAATGATGCTTTTATGGATACTGGACCAAAATGAGTTTCAGTGTTTGAAAGTGACACATGTTACTAGGCATAAGGTGTCAGAGCAGTATCCATTTGTGGGAAGGCGTGACAGAGACTGTAAGAAGATATTAACGGAAGTATAATACAGTACCTTAAACTGTAAAAGTATTTCCTACACCCGCTTTCCCTTAGCCGAGAGTTTTCTTCGATCTAAGTAAATGCCTCATGGAAATTACCAGTTGAGTCTGGTAGGTGAGCTGTCAGCGTTGGTGGCCTGACTTCCTGAAGTACTCCGATTCGATACCGGGACCACAAAACCAGATAAAAAAAACATTCAAAACGAATGTCGGTTTGGTTCCTACGAAAGACAATGGCCAAATTTCTTTCTGTTCCTTGTCTCCAACCGCTGTTTTTTTTTCTTTACTTAGGGCTTTCCAGAATGTCGATGTCAATGTTATTAGAGCCAGGAGTGTATTAGGGCAATGAACGGAAAGGAATTCGGCAATGGCCTTTTGAAGGAACCATCCCCGCATTTGCCTGGAGTGAGTTCGGGAAACCATGGAAAACCGAAATCTGGATGACTGGACGGGGATTTTATCCCGCGTCCTCCCGAATCCTCTCGTTACATTTATCATTCATGTTAATGAATCTTAAATCCCAAACTGAAAAAAAAAGCGGATATAGATTTCTTATTTTTCTTAGACTTATACTGCAGCAATTTTGTTTTGACTCGATGAATGCTTCTAATACGTGAAATGTTTTTGATATATTTTCATCATCTTTAAATTTTTTTACTCTTCAACCTGAAAAGTTAATTTCAATATTTAATTCGAGATCCATCCTTCTTATTTCCTTGCACTCAAAGTTTCCTCCTCTGCTCAAATTAAATTTCTTTCGCTGTGTATTGTGTTCTTAATCAGCTGAATTAATTAACTTCACCGTTTTTCGCTAGCACATTATTGATAGTTTTTGTAATTTCATTTTAGCGTCCTATCTTCCGTTGGTTTTAGTCTGCATTACTTTATTACTATCCCAAATTTTATTCCCAAATTAATAACGATGATTGTCTGTACTCATGTTTGTTTACAGTTAAAAATGTGATTTTTTAATCCTTAACAACGATATATTATAACTGGTATCTTCGTCTCTGCTTAGCTGTTGCAAAGTTTTAATTCTTTTTATATCATTTATATGTCATCCCATGACTAATTTTATATCTTCACATTTAGCACCTTAGTTCGCTGCCCATTGCCTCTGGCTTCATTTTCACCTTCGCCAATACGAAGACAGCCTTAAAGTTCTCGGCTTGTCCGTGAAACAGTGTCTTGATCTTTAGTTCAAAAATGCATTTATTTTCCTACGTATACCTCTTCAAGCTCAATGCATTTTGTCCAATGTTCCTTTATTCCTGGAAACAGATGGTAGTCAGGGAAGGCCAAATCTGATAAATAGGATGGATATCCCAACAATTCGTACTTTAGACCACTGAGTTCTCCATTGAAACACCTTTGTGGCCAGGTATTTTTTATTATTATTATTTATTTATTGTAATCCTGGTATCCTCTTCTATATAACAGTTATAGTTCTATTGTCAACTATATTACTGCCAATTCTGAAAGAATTTCGAAATTAGTAGTTTCGAAAATAAAGGCAAAAGTTTTTTCGCTAAAAATTTTCAAAAATCATAGAATAAAAGTAAGATCCAGAAATTTTGAGAGTCGATAGGTTTTCAACTTTCATTTGATACATATGAAGATTTTCCGAATAAAATGTTTTATTCAACCATCCACTACCGTTATAATTCTTTTATACCCCAACATTTCTCGAAATTTTATGTCACAATTGTATTAACGTTAGTGAGAACTAAAGCATTGCACAGTTATTAATTTCTTTGTAAAGGGTTCGTAACGTTTGAGCTTGTGACAGGCGAACAAATAAGAGTTCAATTTGTATACACGCTAAAAATTATGGGATCTGAAAATATGTACTGTTCCACACTGCACATACTCTACCAAGTGATGCTAAGTAAGTGACTTTGAATGCCAAGTTTCGGTGTTTATGCTGGAGTGCGTTATCTGTAAACTTTGTTTTCAGTACTTACATCAGCAATCTTCGCGTTGTCAGTTTACACTGAATACCGGTAAGAAAATTACAATCTTTACCCTAATGTCTTTGTTGAGACATTCTTGTACACGCTGTTCTATTCATCAAACTTCTGGTGGACACTTATCTCCCCTCAGAACTGAGGTCATCTTCGTGAGTCACATCTCAATAATGTTGTGAATAGCTATTAGATCTCTATAACTACTTTTGTTCGTGTGTAATCGCTCAAGTGATATCTTCGTCTCTGCTTATCTGTTTCCAAGTTTTAACTTTTTTTATCATTTACAAGCGGCATGTTATCCCATAACTAATTTTATATCTTCACAAATATTTAGCACCTTAGCTCGTCGCGTTTTAGTAATTTTTGTAATTAAACATCACAGAATATTAGCATTTCGGTAAGATAATAAATATTGAAGTGAAGGAAATATTAGACATAATAATAAAAGAAGAAGATATGATATAACACTTCAACGTTTATTGCTGTATGCAAATGAAATTTGGAAATGAGATTAGTACAGGGGAAAATAAAATACAAAGTGAATCGAAAAGTACATGAACAATAGATCTGAACATGAACAATATAGATTTGTAACCCCAAATGAAACTGACATTTCACACTATAGATGGCCTGGAAGAATATGGTAACTAAACATAAAGGCTGTATTAGAGACAGATCTACAGAAAAACTGATGAAATATGTCAGTACAGACTCATAATAGCAGAGGATTAGAAGAAAATTATGAGCTGTTGAATAGTCGCTAAATATGAATGATTCTGTGTAAATATACTGATGAAACGCGTCGTCATTCTTTCTGTTAATCAATTGTTTGACTATTGATAAACCTCATTGACAGTGTCATTAACTTATGATCTGGGGCGATACTATTGGCTAGGTGGGCTGAAAAGCATTCTTGAGGCCATACACCAATCTCCCTCCCGATGAAACATTTAAAACAACAGAATCAATAAGAATATTATCAATCAAATATAATTTTATAGTTCTGCTTTGCTGTACTATTTTTCTAATAACAAAATATTGTGCTCCAATCTCGACAAAATGTTTACGCGAAAATATCTACGTGAACCGAAATCCTTCCTACGCTGACTAATGCTGTGTTAATGTCGCTGAGTCAGCTTATTCGACATTTTCAAGTCATTCCGTTCAGTTAATGAATGTGCAGTTCAAAATGAAAGGGTAATCAGAATGTACAACCACGCAGAGTAGGTGAAAGGTGGAATTAAAGGCGTAACGTATTTTCCCGCATTAATGTCCTAACCCAGGCCTGCTGAACAAATTGCGCGACCAACAATTAAAAACATATGCGAGATTTCGAAGAATACATATTTTCATCCGATTTTGATCTGATTCAACAGCAAACGTTGTAAATCGTTGTCATTACTTTTAGTTGTTCTGTAGGGTTTTTTTTTTTTTTTTTTTTCTTTTTTGCTATCGGCAGTGGGAAGAAGGTAGGCATGGCCTTTGTGAAGAAACCATTCCAGCGTTCGTCTGTAGTGACTTTGGAAAACCTAAATTTCAATGACCATTCCAGGAATCGCACTCTTATCCTTCCGAATGTCGAGCTCCAACATTACGACTCAGGTTCTGTAACCAATTCGCAATTTTAGAAAAATAAATGCTGTGTTTCACAAATAAGTTGAAAAAAAAGCAGTAAATTTGTATAAATGTCTTAAAGCATGCTTTGCGATGCATCGTGTTCTTAAAGAGACACAGGAAGAGAACGAATGAGGTATCCTACAAATCTTTTCTTTCATTCAGTCCCATACTAAACTCACTATATTATTTTCACCCTTCATGATTTTTCGAAATTTTATGTTAGTATCGTGTTAACGTTAGTAAGAACTAAAGTAATGCACAGTTACAAATTTATGAAGCTATGAAGATGACAGGCGGATAAACGAGCGAATCTACAAGGATTCCGTTTTCCATGCAGAAGATACGGGACACCAACAATTTCCCAGAAAATAATTGTGAGGCTATGGCATTCTCCAGATTACTCACAAAACGGGATCCCTGTATCCTGATTTTCCAAGGTTTACGAAAATTACTCCATACGATTTCCGACATGGTTCCTTCCGGTTCCTTGCCGATGTAGCTGCTGTAATAACCTTGATGTTGACGATCGTACAAAACTCACTAAATTACTTGAATATTTCTTCGCCTGCTGACGTTATTCCAATCATCCATATTGGTGTTATTGCGTTGTAGCAGTTGATGTACGGTATTATAGGAGGCAAGTAGAAATGCTGCCTGGTGAGCCCATATTCTCCTTTATAGTTGCACAAGAAGCCTATTATTTCTGTTTCATCACATAATCGAACCCGCATCCAACCATTCCATCACACTGCGACAAATGTCACCTACCCGCATCGGATACGTCAGCTCGGGTCGTGATTCAAAGCTTAGAGTCATGTAGTGAACTGTTGGTTGTAAACTATACCACGACAGGCATACCAGTTGGTAGATCTAAGGCGTGACTAATTAGAGGCTACTTTTCCCTGTTTCTTTTTCACTCTTACATCTTCTTATCGGTGTCTCGACTATTATGACGCAATCCTCCATTTCTTCTGAGACACTGTCTCCGTCTCAACATACCTTTACACTCCACATCAATAATTATCTAATGCACATACTCTAATCTTTTTCTTGCTCTGCAGATCTCACGCTCCGCTCTTAATACACAAGCAAAAAAATCTTCCTAGAAATATTAAAAACTTGTCCTATTGTAGATAACATTTTTAGAACATTTGTTATGATGACTTTATTAAGAGGTAAAAAAAGGTTTTGCGATTGTTTAGAAGTTGAACGCCATTTCAACGTTATTTCAACCTGGTGCGATAAATGATAACAAATTGCAAGAAGTGAAAGTAGTATATGTTATCGATAGACACAATGCAAGCTGTTCAATCCCTTATAAGGTTGAGTCCATGAATAATCTTGGTTTCACAATAAAGAGGGATCGTGAGTTACAGGTCAGTTTTGGAGAACTAACGAAGCATGTCCAGAAGATATAAAATATGCTAGGAGAAGTTGTGCCGTACTGGGTCCGTAATGTAAGGGATTGAGTATAGTATCGAGAGTGTACACAGAAGAGATACTGTTTTTTTATATCCGGTGGCCACCTCTTCACGAATGTGCTACAAACTAGAAACAGTGGTTGTCTAACATTCAGACGACACAATTTCAGATTCAATATACTGAAAAACATGCAAATATCCACCTCTATTTCAGACTACGGAAAAATACACCAACGATTTATAACATAACAGATGAAGTTTTTTTTTTTTTTTTTTTTTTTTTTTTTTTTAAAAGTGTCTTGGTTAATCTTGTGTGTACTCTCTCTTCCCTCGTACAGTTAAACATTGAGATGCAAGAATGGATATTAGTTCTGATGCAAAGCACCTATGTCACCTACAATATTACTGAATTACTGATAGTATATTCAACTCTCACGATGCTTCCACCATTATCAGACTGTCCTAAAGTCGTTACAAAATGTGAGGATTCTTCCGATACTCGTTAGTACAAAATGCAGAATTTTTCTGTTGTAAATAACTCAAGGATAGTAGTATCATATCTGAAAACTAAACTCCTCGGTATCAACGCGAAGCAATACTAAAAGAAACAGGGTATGATGGAAGTAGTTACTATTACCTTCCATGAAAAGTGGATTATTACCAGTCCAGGTAATGTGTTTAATCAAATTAATCACTCAAGGAATACAGTGATAATAGCAGTTTTTATGGGTTACAGAATCTCAAGATCCGTTTGGCATAAGACGGCGGAAAATGTATGAAATTCATATAATTTCGCCTTATTTTTGTTTAAGGAGGAATTCATCATCAAGAAGTGGATCAATAAGTCAATTCTGTTCTCGCCGAAGTACCTACTGGAAACCTGCACGTTACCTCTTTCACTCATCCTTCTATCAGGAATGAGATGAATGTGTTCAGTCTAACGACTCTTCTAATCTCAAATTATATTTCTAACACTATGGATGTTTACTTTCCTCAGTTTCACTGCTTCGCATGAAACGTAGGAAATAACGAATAGAGAATTTCAGTTGTTTCAATATATATTTCATATGAACTGTTGTCAATGGCCATTTTTGACTTCCATAATGCAGTTGAGGCGATTAATTATCTGTATATAGCAGGGGTGGCCAACCTGTGGCTCGCGAGCCACATGCGGCTCTTTGAACGATTATTTGTGGCTCTCGAATAATGTACCCGAGTCCCCTTTTCATTTTTGTGTTATTATATTTTTTTAAATATTGTCGTTCCGGTTTTTTTTTTTTTTTTTTTTTTTTTTTTTTTTTTTTTTTTGCTGTCGTCAGTCTTTCGACTGGTTTGATGCAATCCTCCATCCTTTCCTATCCTGTGCTAACCTTTTCATTTCTAAATACCCATTACAGCCCACGTCCTCAATTATCTGTTTCATATATTCTAATCTCTGTCTTCCTCTACAGTTCTTACCTTCGACTGTTCCCTCCACTAACAAATTAACCAATCCACCATGTCTCAAAATATGACCTACCAGCCTGTCTCTTCTTTCTGTAAGCTTCTTCCACAAACTTCTTTTCTCACCCATCATTTCCAAAACTCGTTCATTTCTTACTTTGTCTGTCCACTTAATTTTCAGCTTTCTTCTGAAGCACCACATTTCAAATGCTTCAAGTTTCTTTCTTTCCGGTATTCCCAAAGTCCATGTTTCGCTACCGTAAAGTGCTGTGCTCCACACAAAGAGTTTTAAAAAGTTCTTTCTAATTCTTAGATCAATATTTGAAACTAAAAGGTTTCTCTTTTTCATGAAGGCTCTTTTTGCTAGTGCTATTCTGCTATTCCTGCTTCCGCCATCGGTTGTAATTTTCGTATTCGTCCGTAATCGACCTACTCCAGACCGATTTTGAATTTGTAAGCTTTCATTGCAACGGGCAGTTGACATTGTGCTCTGGAGGAAACAATTTGTATCACTCTTGCTACGGGTATAATTTGTAATCTGGAATTTTTGGTAAGTTAACTATAATTTATTTCATAGTATGTAACACGTGTTGTTATTGTTTTTTCTAAATTTCTTTATTTATTTACAGTTCTTTTAAAAATATGACGACAGAGAACGAAAATAAAAGAAGAAAATAAGAGCAAGAAAATAGAAGTTTTAATAATGAGTGGGAGGAGAATTTCTTTTTTACTGACAATAACGGAAAAGCATTATGTGTTATTTCTAATTCTACGGTCAAAAATTATAAAGCCTGCAATTTACGTCGACATTATGAAACCAATCATCCTCGGTTTTCTAATCAGTTTTCACCAAATTAAAATTAGATAAACTTGCTTCTTTAAAATCAAATTTAAATAAACAACAGTCAATTTTGATGACCTTTAGCAATGAAGCTGATAATGTGGCTGAAGCCAGTTTTGCTATTGCTTGGAATATTGCTAGTGCAAAACGACCGTATGGAGAGGGAGAGTGTATTAAAATAAAACTTGGATGATGTACTTAAAGTTTTAGATCCAAATAATGCAGCATTGCACAAAGTTGTTTCGCAAATTCCCGTCTCAAGACACACAACCGAACGACGCATAACCGCAATTAATACATCTCTTGAATATAATTTAAAAAATTATTTGAAGAACTGTATTGCATTCAGCTTATCCCTTGATGAATCGACAGATATCACAGATCTTCTGCAGTTGGCAGTTTTCATCATGGGTAGGGTAATATGGAGTCCCCCCCTCCCCACCTCTCTCCACCCGACGTCACTTCAGTGCGTGGTAAAGGTCCCTTGCGTCGCCTCCATATATTCCTTCCCCCATGGTTTTCATACGTTTTGTTTCACCTGACTTCGTTGTTAAAGAAGAATTATTAGATCTAGTGGCACTTCAAGAGTCAACCCGAGGTGTCGATATTAAAAATGCATTAGATTCCATAACGAAAACTTTTGATGTGTCTCTTAATAAACTTGTAAGCATTGCAACTGATGGAGCTCCGGCATTGCTGGGTAAAAAAATCGGTCTTATTGGGCTTTTAAGAGATGATTCTCAAATTCCACAATTCATACCGATTCACTACATAATTCACCGAGAATATCTCATTATAATTTTTTTTTAAATATCCTGATGTTATGAAAATAATGTTACACATTGTAAATTACATTCCCACCAATGCAAAAAATCATCGGCAATTCAAAAATTTCCTTGAATAATTAAAGGACGAAGAACTTACAAATGACATTAATTTCTTTTGCATTGCTAGATAGTTATCTAGCTACAGCGTATTAAATCGATTTGTAGATTTGTTTCATGCGATAACTGCATTTCTAAAAGAAAAGGAAATAACCTATTCAAAATTAGACGATGACGAGTGGTTACAAGACTTAATGTTTTTGACTGATGTCATGGAACATTTGCAAACACTGAATTTACGATTGGAAGGGAAAGTTAGAATAATATCTGACCTCTCACAGTGCATATTTAGTTTTCAAACTACATTACAACTTTTTCAAAGGACATTAAAAATAAAACATTTTGTCATTTTCCTCGAATTAAAAAAATTTGTTACAATATTAAACAAGAAAAACTCAACGAGTATATAAAAAACCTAGAAGGAATATTGATGGCATTCCAAAATAGATTTCAAGAGTTGAAATATTTTAAATCGTCTCTTGATTTTTTGATTAATTTGAAATTAACATAATTCAAGGTGAGTTTTCCATTTTCAATATAATTATTACCCAAAAAGCATCTGGAGAATTAAAATTAATAGAGATGCAAGAATATCAAACTCTACAATTAAAATATAAGTCGACGCCGATTACTGAATTTTGGAAATTTGAACCAGAATCGAAGTACCCTGAATTAAAAAATACTTGTGGAATTATTTCAATATTCTGAACAATGTACTTATGTGAATCATTTTATTCCACTTTAAAATTCGTGAAATCCAAATACCAATCAGTATTATTAACTAACCAGCATCTCAAACAATTACTAAGAAGTGCTGTCACCAATTATTCACCAAATTTTAAAGAATTATCAGGAGAAGTAAAATAAATGTGTTTAATTTTTAATATTTAAATTCAATACACATATTTTGTACTTTTATTCATATGTTTTCAATTAATATAATTTCTGTAAAAAAATAATATTTTTTTGCATACCTTTTAAATACGTATTTAATTGCGGCTCGAGAAAAATTTCAAATTTTGAAAAATGGCTCGCACTATCAAGTAGCTTGGCCACCCCTGGTATATAGTTTCAGCAATGTATCCTTTATTTCTTTCCGTTTCAAGGTACGCGGTATTTTTCCATCGTAATGTTTAAACATATTGAGTTTTTCATGAGGATCTCACGATCTGTTATTGGTAATGTACTTAAGAGCAATACCTGTATATTATAGCTTAAACAACATTTCGTACTCTTGAAGGCATGGGCGTGAAAAAATACTAGAAGTTCTGGGAAGCCACATGGATCCACGAAACCTGAACAATCTCCTACAGCTGACGAAGAATTGGAAGGCGGGGGAGCGAATCAAAAGCTCGAACACCTCTAATATACCTGATGTGCTCGATGGGTTGGATTTTCTTGCAAAATGACCTTCGTGTTCATTCAAACTTACGATTGCAATTGGGAAGCTACAGTGTGGTGTATTGCAGTGCCGAAGGAAGAAGTTTCCAATTTGATGATGCAGACGAACAAACGGAAGCGTACAGTCGTCAAGGATATTCCTGTAACGTTGCTCTGTGATGTACGAAGTCACATGTACAGTACCAAGTACCCCATTTATTTCGACATTAACATTCCACAGACAGGACATTCACATTCACCTGAGTAAATACGAGTCCTACTCAGAAGAAGAGCTCACCTTTCCTTGGTGTTTGTGCCTTACTCGTACCCCACCATCGATATGTACCAGTATGAATCTCGACTCACCACTCCAGGCAACGTTTTTTCCGCAATTCCAGAGTCCAGTGGCGATGTTCTCGCGGTCATATCAAGTTTCGAGCACTGTGATGTGTGGTCAGCGAAAGCACCCTCATGGGAGAATGACGTCTGTACCTCGCAGGAGGTGTTGGCGTTGGTTGCTGTGGCTACTTACCCGTTGTTCTGCACTAGCTGCCGAGTGATCTGTTGCTCTGTGTCTCGTCTATCCTCTGCGAAGAGCCCACTTAGTCCAATGACAATTGGTCCTAGCCGGGATGTTTTACTGAAATCGACGTAATTACCGTGACTCGATAAAATACCAGTACCTGCACGACGAACGAAATTCAGTAGTTAATTCATCGGATCCCAACAATCTGACCACAATCAAATACTCTTCCATCGTTTTTCTTACTGATACTGCTTTAATCTTTTCCTAATATTGACAGATTTCTTCTTAAGCCATTTCGTATCCGTCAACAGGATCGGCTACAGCACTCCACTTCTATAACGGTATGGAAGCGTCGTGAAATCAGCTGCTTCTTCTGTAGTAATTAACAATTCTAATAATTTTTGCCCTCATTGCATGTGTTCTTCTAAACGCTGTAGCTTTTGTATTATTATTATTATTTTATTGACACTTCGCCCATTGGCTCTCTAGTCATGGAACGTTACACTTAGTGTTACTTCCTTATATATATATCATACATACATTTACATAAAAGCTTACCTAATACGCATACACATAAGTCATTGTTCATATTACAGTTTCACTTCATAGTTATCGGAACATTAAATGTTCAAAAAATGTTACAAAATAATGAAGTCGGACATTTAACAGTAAAAATATTATAATCCAGTGCTTTGAATAAATCATTTCAATTAAAATTTTAACAATAAAATAGTAAAAACTTAATGTTCTGTAAATGATAACTGTTTACAATATCGAGTAGCATGGGTTCAACCCAGTTATATTTCTATCTTGTTCCTTGTAACAAAGCGCACCGTCCTCTGATATATTGAGACGTTTCCAAGAGCAAGGAGATGACTTACATTGACTGGATTGTTAAAAGCCCATTGTTTTAAATCTTTCCAGAGCGTGTCTGATTCATCTATGAATTTCCTACAGCCGAAAAAGATGTGGTTTGTATCAGCCTCTGATTCCCCGTCGCACTGACACAGCGCGGAGTTTACTAAATGTATTTTGTGCAAGTGGCTTCTGAATCTACCGTGATTGAATTTTAACCTCGATATACGGATGTGCAGTATCAGCCTATAGTGTCATCCCTTGTGCTGATCAGTAGGTTGCCACATATCGTTCCATCAGCCTTATAAAGTAAGATTATCAAATTAAGATGTTTCATTTGTATATGAATTCTTATATTTTAACTTCCTATCTGTGTATGATGACAATATGGAGAAAGTAAAAAAATTAATAAACAGAAAGTATGCTCAGGAAGCCATTGAATAGGAAATGACTGCCAGAAAAAAGTAACCAAGCAGCGAGAGATACTGAGCAAGGTCAACGATGGCGAGAACGCGGTCAGGAAATGTACCATTAAACATTTTATGAATAAATCCCAAGGCTGCATTCAACCTAAGTGACCAACCAGCCTCTCACCTCATTAAAAAAAAAAGATTAAGATACTTGGCTAAAAGAAGTGATCAGGTATTAAATACTGCATGATCTTCAATGTCAACTCTGAGTAAAAACATCGAATAACCAGATGCGTAGTTGACACATAGATACTAGTTACAAAACGAACAGTTGTTCAGGAAAGCAGCCATCTGTTGATACACACACACACACACCTGTTGATGGCCGTTTCTCCCGTTTACTGCAAACAGCTCGAGGCTGTGGCATCTGCTGGTAACACACTTTCTAATGCCTGAGGTTCTGCTCTTCTTCACTCAGGGCAGTCTACCACAGGTGTCGATTCATTTCGGCATCATCTTAAAGGTATTACCAATGAACTGTACCCGGAATCTCGCGAAACTGCAGAGTCCTTCCGTCTATACAAGATCATTGTTTATTGTTCATAAAAAAAATACCTTCTCAAAGACCTTGTTCTAATGATTCAACCACTTAGTATTCCCCACAAGAGTTTTCGTACAAAACAAATTATTCAGCAGAATATTTTATTTAACTAACACCTTCCATGTGATCAGAATCCTTTATAAACACAGTAAAAATGACATCTCTAGTTGAAAAGCCACTCTGATATTGAAATACACGTACAAAGGTACGTTTTGCTAATATTATAGAATATGTGCTACCATTTCAAGTAAGTACTGGGCCGTTACCGCAGTTACGGAATTCAAGAGAATGAGATTCACAAAATTTCATGAACCACCATGTTACGTAATTTTCCGCTATCCTTTTTCTCCTTATGGCTTTACGCCTCGTCGTTGTCGAGGTCATTAAGGACAGGAGGTATAATGGTCATTTAAAGGAATCATTCGCCTGGAGTAATTTGGGGAAACCATGGAGAAACCCAAATCTGGATGGCTGGACGGGGATTCGAACCCGCATCCGGAAGGCGAGGCCAGAGCTTTACCACACAACTTCCGGTTTGCCACCTGTAGCAAAGACCGATAACTTTTCAGAGCAGGTAATATAATTGGAGTAAGTATTTAATAATATGAGCTACGTTGCAGAAGCAATAGAATGAATCCGCGAAATACAGGTTTCTTTTGCCTTTTTGGTTACTGCTGCTTCCTTTCAATCAAGATGAGAGTAATTATGTTATAAAACGCTTATATTGACTCACATGATCAGGAAGTCATATTTTATTTTAATGGGTTATTTTAATCTCACCGTCGAAAAAAGGGTTTTACTTTTCTATATTTTTATAGCAAATAAAATAATTGGAGAATACAATTAGAAAATACAAAAAAGGTTTTTGTAGTTTGTCCAAAATGGCGTAGGCATTGACGAAGATGACTTCGAACAAAACCGTATGTCATGTGTTGAGGGAAGAATCTACACGTAGAGTAACTGACCTAATAATAATAAAAATTCTTAATACTTACAGTAGTATAATAAAGCTAATAACAGAAAAAACTTATTGCTAACAAGTAAGCAAATGACGTAGGCTAGATGCAAGTTTTTCATCTATTTTAAACTTATTTCTATTATAAACAGGCAGAACATAAAATCCGAACAGCTATCGGGGTGTTATAGGCAAATTATTTCGTTCGTTGAAAGATTGACTTCTCTCGTTAGTTACTGCCGTGCGTGAAAAAGAAAATTCACATTTCGAGATAATTACGATGAAGGTTTACCTACAATTTTTTCCCCAATTCATGATCAAGATATGCAAGTTTCTGTAACGTAGTCAATACTGGCCAAAATCAATTAACTTCTGCCGGTAGAATAACAATAAGACTGGAATAAGACACTAACCCCTTAAACTCAAGTTATTCCGTTGCTGCGTTTTTGCTTTTAATCCGTCAATTATGAGACGTAGGCCAGTCAATAGAGCAACTAACTGACCAGCCGGGCTCACTGACCGCCGAAGCTGAGGGTTTTTCAGCGATGCTCAGCGTCAGGAACGGCTGCCCAAGCCCAGCCATCTACTATAAAATCAGTACCGGGGCAAAAAAAAAATATCCTCAGGGGTAAAACCGGTAATTACATAGCTCTGTCCATGTCATCTCCAATTCAGTCATGAGATCACTTAACTCGTAAAAGGACAGTTGAAGGAGCACTGGAGATGGTATGAAGGCCCAGGAACGAAGTTGGGTTTGTCATAAGTGCTTTGAACGCGAATAATCCTCGGTAATAGGACTAACTGATCCATTGATTGACCCTTGAAACTGAAATCCGGGAGGACACTGGTTCCATCCGGGATCCACTCAAACTAATTCGGGTTTGCAATGCCAAAATTTCTCTAATACAATGAATAGTAAGGTTGGTAGCTTTTAATAGGATAAAAGAAGAACTGCCTCATTTCTATCAATTGCTTATTTGTTTAGTGTAATAGGTACGTAAAAAACGTCGACGCCACTGAAGCAGTTTATTAATATCTCTGTGATGTGCACTGCTGCTATCTAGCGGCTTGGCTCTGAACTGTCTCATACGCGTGACTTTCACAGTTATTAATTTTGTCCTTCAAGGGTCAAATTCCGAAAAATTTCGTTCTTAATTTGTGATGTTACCTCAGAGGAGACCTTAATCTTTTAAATGATACCTCATTTATTAAGTTCGGTTAGGTATCAAGTTAGATGATAAAAAAATACGTAATGGAAATAATGATACTTATACCCTTTAAGGGTCGAATTCCAAAAAATTCGTTTCTTAAAACATGATGTGACAATAGCGGAGACCATAATCTTTAAAATCATACCTCATTTATCTATATGGATTAGATATGAAGGGAGATAAATGCCTGATGACACAAAAACGCATTGTAAAAATATCGATACTTACGAAAATTCCTTTCTTACAATACCAAGCGGGGCGGTGTAACGGTTAGCGTTCTCGCCTCGCATTCGGGAGGACGGCGGTTCGAATCCCCGTCCGGGCATCCAGATTTGGGTTTTCCATGGTTTCCCAAATTACTCCAGGCAAATGCCGGGATGCTTCCTTCAAAAGGCCATGGCCAAATTCCTTCCCATTCCTTGCCCCCATCCTCGCCCCCATCCTTGCCCACCCATCCTTTCCCGTCTCTAAAGACCTCGCTGTTAAGAGACGTAAAGCAGTTAAAAAAAAATTCTTACAATGTGATACACTAAAGTGGATACTTTAATCTCTAAACAAATACCTGATCTCTCGATTTCCGTTAGTTATCGAGGACGATAAATTGCTCGTAACCAAAAATTCTTTGCAGAAATATTGATACTTTTGTCCTTTAAGGGTCGAATTACGAAAAATTTCTTTTTTAATATATAATTTCACCAAAGCTGAGATCTTAATCTTTAAAATAATACTTCATTAATTTATTTTGGTTAGGTATCCAGGGAAATAAATGGCACGTGACACAAAAAACAGCATTTTAGAAATATTGGCATTTTTGCTCCTTAAGAGTCGAATTTGGAAAAAATAGTTGATTAAAATGTAATGTGATCAAAGTGGATATCTTAGGCTTTAAAATGATACCTCATTCATCGATTTCGTTTAGGTATGAAGGGAGGTGATGGCTTGTGACGAAAAAACACCTTATAGAAATAATTTATATGATCACTCCACTTGAATGCAGGTATATTTTCTTCAAAGGGCCACGGACGAGTTCATTCCCGTACCTTGCTCCATTCCTCCCGCTGCTGGACAATCCGTAAAGTTCGCATCATCATCCTCAGCCAGATTAATTGTGAGATGATGTGGCTTTTTTTTTAGTTATGAGTCCAGATAGAGATTGAACATTCTTCCCCAGGTAGAAGGGTCTTGGACGATTCTGTGCCAGCTAACTCCAGCAACACTGCCTACGTCTTTGTGCATTGGTCCTATGGTCTTCCTACTGGACTCTTTTGGATTCAACTCCAACACCGTTTTTGTCCATCTTCTTCTGCACAACATCGCCGGCCTACTGTTACATCATGGAGGATATTTTCTCAAAGATGTCTGTTATTTTTGTAACTGATCTGATGTCGAGTTTCTCTCTTCTTCTCTTTCCTAGCGAAACACAGAACTGGTCTTTCCATAGATCTTTTGGCCGTTTTAGGTTTTCGTTACGTAAATTCGATTAGAGTACCCATAGCCGTTAGTCGGCACGGTAATGATGCACTGGTCGTAAACTGTTTTTCTTTAGTTTTTTTTTTAGTGTTTTTTTTTTACTTTATACTTCAGGCTTCAGAACTTCAATGGTGAAAGTTTCTTGATACGAGTTTAAAGTGTGCGGGGGAGAGGAGTTTGTGAATGGGCTAACGGCACGAGACAGAGAAACTGTGGGCTGATCTAATAAGACGTGGAGTGTGGCAGCTACCACAATGGGAGCACGTCGGACTTGGTGGGTTGTCCAGAGACACGTGACGCATCGGCGAACAACGAAAGTAGCGCCCTGGGCGGTCATCACTTTCGACTGCGGCTCGCAGAGTAGAACGGCCCCGCCACAAGACACTGATAGCCACAACAAGTGATGGAAATACGAGCTAACGACCTAACGGCACTACTCATAACCTAGAAAGCCACCTCTCAGC
Organism: Vandiemenella viatica; assembly: GCA_031002005.1. NCBI lineage: Eukaryota > Metazoa > Arthropoda > Insecta > Orthoptera > Morabidae > Vandiemenella > Vandiemenella viatica. The sequence goes on from CM061920.1 coordinate 379,096,207, forward strand.
GTTAAAAACCTTCTTCTGGGATGTCATAGTCAGTACTCAGAAGTATGCATTTATCTTATTTATTGATAATAAAATTGTGGCGGGGTTGGCTGGGCGTGGGAATTGTCTTTTGATGGAAGGGAGGCATGATAAGGGAACTTCTAACCTATACGACTTTCAGTTTAGACCGTTAGTACAATGTTGCAGCCTTGTGACTAGATCCGAAAGAAGAGTTCTTTTATTTAACACTTTCTTCAAGTGAAAAAAATTAGAATAGAAGAAATGAATTCAATTCCCGCTATGTGAGATTTTTTTTTAGGAAAATGTCATTTTAACAGGGAGTAGATTGTGGGCCAAAAAAAGAGTAGTAAAATTGCAATCGCTTGTAGTAAGGAAATATTCCGAAATTTATCTGAAATAATTTTGAAACACCATTTAAATTGGTAATTTAAATGGATGGACCTGGAATCCAGCTCCAGAAACTACGTCATCCTGAATTCCAGGCTTATTGGATTTGAGCAGTCATCTTCTTTCCCTAACACCCTCTTATGTTTTCTCGAGATCCTGATTTTATTTTTTGGATGTGACAGTATCAATAGGTTTGTTGCAGGATTTTCTCGCCGTTGGCCAAATGAATTGGCGGATCTGTGTAAACGCGCTGTTGCCGCACTTGGGAGCAATCTCGCGATGCGCTCTCTTTCTGTCACTAGAAAATTGCAACGCTGAGAGGCCTGTGTTGCCTAGTACGAGCGGCAACGGCTATCCAACCCCAAACCTTCCACCTCCATTTCAACATACAAAAAATGTGTGAACCTGAAAATAAAATTTAACGCGTACTTGTGGATTTTTAGCCACAAATAAAAGAAGAAGAGAATTTCAATAAGTTTCAAAAGTCTATCGAAAAAGTCTATTTTTTTTCTGTACAGGTAATAGAGTAATAAATAAAAGGTCTTTTGAAACCTCTAATTATATTAAATGCATCTGCACTAACATAACTTTCTTAACGAAATGGCATGCATCAATATTTTATCACAAAATAGTTATTATAAATTATTTAAAACACAGAACAAACTATTACTTCAAGTAAAGGGGTGAATACAACTGTTACGCGCACGGTTTGGTACCGGCGCATTTGAGGCCACCCGCCAATAGATTTGGCCACAGCTATAGAAAGTGGAAGGGAAGTCAGTGTCACCATCTGTCTGTCAAGGGTGTAAGATATTTCTGACAGTTATTAATTTTTTTGTGCAACGTGTAATTTTGGGGCGCAAATAGGCGAACGTCTCACCATTAACCTCAATGTTTACTGGAAACCGACTGAAAATTGAAAACAGGGCGACATATACGCCAGACGCGAGATTCGAACCCAGTGCCGTGATACCTTCTATGTTCATTTTGGCGGTGCTATAATGCGCTGGTACAAATGGCTAGGTAACTTATTCAAACATCATTAATCTTGCAATAAAATCTTCTCGGGTGTCCCAGCCGGATGGTATTGTATAAACACGACGTTTCAACAGCTAGCTCTGCTGTTTACATATACAACACCAACCAGCTGGAAGCCCGAGAAGATTTTACTGCATCAGTCCGTCGGGAAAGTCTCCACCCACACGTCATTACTCTTAATTGAGAACTAATATGATTTTTATCAGGTCAATTTAACCTTAAGCGTTTTTAGCTACGTTTTTCAGAAATGATGGTAGCATTCAATTCTGGATTTTCGTATGTTTATTTTAAAATAAGGTTGTGAGAAGCCGATACATACTTGAATGATGATAAGTTACTAATTGAAAAAGGCGTTTAACAAAAAGTGCCTAGTTCATGAGGAGCGTATTTGCCTCAGTATATAGCGCCTTTATACTATAAGGAAGATTGTTTTGTGTATCTATTTTTAAAAAGCAGCCTTTTATGGGATTCAAAAGCAAACACTGTAAAATAACAAAGAAGTAAGAGAGTATCGTTGTGACTAAAGTACTGTACTAATAAGTACATGCGGCCATAAAATATTAATTGAGCAAGTGAAGAGGAAAAAAAGTTACGTTATACAGAAATTTTATAATAAGAGCTAGATAGACCATTAGTCATACTTTGAAATGGAAAGAATCGCATAACAGATCATTACAGAGAGTAGGGGAGAATAACATAGGAAATGAAAACTAAAATCTTATATATCACGATACAGATTGGACTAGATATGTCAAGCTGAAGAAAAGAGATAGAAATAGTTTAATTGCATGTAACCAGTCGTGGGACTGACGATCTGGTGCTCTGTGTAGCCTCACCATTAAGCAGGTGCCTGATACTATCCCCACCTGTCCCAGGCTTTGATTTTCATCTCTCGGTGTCTATGATTGACTTAAATGACATAAATTCTTTCACACACCTTCTTCCTCTTCGTTTCACTGTTAAACGGTTCGTTCCAATCCAGTAGTGCTAATTCCATGTCCTATTGATGTCCTAACCAATTTGTTTACTTGCTTTTATATTTTCCAGTATTATTCTCTTTCCGTTTATTCTCCCCGTATCTATTGATTCATTAACTTTCACACCCATTTAATATTTTTTTTAACTTAGTATTTTACACCTAGTCGACGTCAAAGTCTTAGAAGCGGAAGAAGATTAGAAACAGGAAACGAGAAGAAATTTTGCCATGGCCTTTTGAAGGAAGCATTACGGCACTGTCGTGGAGTGATTTTTTGGAAACCATGACAAACGGGAATCTGGATGGTCGTGCCAGGTTTCAAACGCGCATCTTCCCTATGCTAAGCTCGTTGTACTTGTCTTTGAGATTAAAACATTCCAAACAGCCTGGGGAGAAAGCTGTCAACGTGGGTTCCAATCCCCGTCAGCCCATTCAGAATTTGGTTTTCCATGGTTTCCCTAAATTACTCCAGGTGATGGTTCCTTCACGAAAGTCATGGTCGAATTCCTTCCCGTTCCTTGACCGCAAACCTCTCTCTACCACTTCAGGTAACAACGGCAAGCCTCAACACTTAATATATATATATATATATTTTCTTCCTACGTAGCTGTTAACTAACTTAATTATAAATACGCTAGTGTACGCCCGTGACTGTTCTTTGCGTATCGTCACGGGTCTAGTTTCAGTTTTACCATGAAAGATTTTGACAGGTTGATCTGATCTGGCCAAATATAAGCTTGCCCTATGTTTCACCCTTAGGCTGAATAAAATATCTTGAGCTTGAAGAACTCAGGAGCATTAATAGACGTAGGTATTAAACACGGACAGGAACGATCGCGCTATCGTGTAACTGTTTCAAAGGTCATACACTCGAACTTGCTTAAATACGAACTTGACTTGTATTTCACCACTTAAAGTTCACTTAGCAATTTTTTTTTAAAAAAAAATCCTGTTTGCTTCGAAAGCATCAAGTTGTTTATTATTGAGACTGGGCAAGCACTCATAACGTTAACATTGGTCATAATATCTGTGACCGCCAAAGAGCTTAATACACATTCCATATTGTGAAATAGTTGAGCAACTCTGCAGAAATAAGTTGCCAGAATAGTCGATTCGGTGACACATTTGGTCTGATGTCCACTTAAAATAACCTAATAACTCACATACAGCGAACTTGAATAAAGATCAATAACGAAAGTGGTCAATAAAATGCCTAAAAAGAAAATAAATCGTAATTCATAAATTTTGGTCAAGGAACAACATTAGTGAAAGTTGTAATTAAACTGAAATTTATCCTAAGCTGAAATGACAATTGACATTCGTGGTTACAGCAGAGACTATGAGTAATTAAATTTTTTTAAAGTTTTTCAAGTTGCTGTAATTAGTAACATGTTACTGAAAATCCGATCCACGTTTTTTCAGCTGCGAAATTTACTAAAAAAATTTTAACTATGAAACGCTATGAAAAGCAAACTTAATGAATGTATTATACCAATTAATTTGGTAGCAGTTGCTTAGTTATTAAATTGTAGACATAATCACGAATTCCTTCTAATGATATCTCTGGTCGCTGTTTTGTGAGCGAAGGCTGACACGTGACATCGTTCTCCAGCCAATAGCTATCGAGGTGAGTGGGTGACCTTACGAAATTATATATATAAATAAATACATGTTAGCACACAGTATCCTGTTGCTCATGTTAAATCTTTCATTAGTCGTAGCTATTGTCCTTTTACTGTACCGCTCATAAACCCCTTATGTTATTATAAAGTATAATGGCGTGATGATACATATGTAAGCTAAGTTTGTGACACGGAAGCGCCGGGGATGTTTGTTGGGCTGTGTCGTGTTTCACGGTGAGCGGATGTTACTTTGGACGAGAGCCACTCAGCGCAGTGTTTACACAAGTGGTGTTGATTGCGAGCAGGAGCAGGCGCTCTCCACCACAAACTCCGCGCCGGCATTCAAACGGCGCTCTACAGTCTCATCTTTAATCATTTCACGCGGTTCCGTAACTAAACTGGCAAAGCGACACCCTTTATTATTTCTACATGTCACAGCTTTCTTATCATTGCACCGTTTGTGTTGATATTTCACAGCAAGGTGTATTTTATTAACTGCGAATTAGATTAGTAGACAGAAAACGTAAATTATTTTTGTATACTACATCGAGGGTAGTTTCGTTAAACAGGAATTCGAAAAAGCAGTCGTTGTTGCTTAGTAACACTTTTATTCGGATGTGTATTTCGCAGGACATGAGCTCATAAAGTCATTAATAATGCTGCCCCGTCCCCTTTTCTCCCATCTGACAGAAAAGTAAAAAAACCTTCCAATGGAAATAGTTCCCGATAAGATACGTAAAAAACCACTGCCCCAGCTCAGTTGGTTGCGGCACCATGATGTTGTCCGCCGTCTAGTGATGGAAGAAATTTTCATCGTCATGACTTGCCTGGCAGATTAGGAGACGTGATCGTGGGTTATATTGCAAACCTCTCCGCAGTTCGTATGGAGTGCGGGCATGCGATACTGTCGATGGGGATTCGTCCATCGGGTGGGGACGTTTAGCATGGCTGTTCCTGCGTTTCTTTCGGAAAATTAGTGTATCGACTCTAGGCCTCATCAGCTTCCTTCCTTCATCTTCCATTCATTCACAACGCAAACACTACACTGAACATGTCCACATCACAGTTATCCACACAATACAGTCACACGTGTATACACTTCCGTTACTATCGAAAGCAAGTTGAAAGCATTCCATTAAATTTTCCAAAAAAGTTGCCATGTAGGAGTAACTCTACAGAGAGCCCCCAAGCTTGAGTCACCAGGTAACAGGCAAACATTCTATTACAAACTAAGTTAAGTTTGTGGCCCATGAAATAACTAAAAGGTCTATTCATTTAACTATGGTACCTCACGAGAACACATAATTAAATTTTTAACCAGATAGAACCGAAACGAGTATTTCTCCAATGTTATGAGAGTATAATTTTGTTAGACATTTTAGTTTTAACTTTGTGCACAAGGCTGTAGCTAAATTCAACATCCCGTATTTGTTGGCTAAGGGCGTAGTATTTAAAACAAGTTCTAGTTGATAGTTAATGTAATATAGTTCTTAAGTTATGAAGGCCCCGTCACATTTTCGAACGAACTCGGGGAATTTATTTTTTGTTATTTTTGTTCGTCATGAATTTCATTGTGTTATGTAGCTATCTCAACTATCCAGATAAAACTATTATAGTAGAGTTTCTTGTGAACTTGTAAAGTTCGAATAATGTACTTTTCTTTATAGATGAAAACTAACGAAAACCTCCTTTTTGGAGTCAATAAAATGGAATAAAATTTCATGGCAAAAACCGGTTACAGATCTTCACTCCAAATTTTGTTTACCCTCACGTAATCGGAAAGTTGGTCTGTCATTAAGATATCACCACCTATGGAGTGAATTTGGGACACTATGGAAAAACGAACCAAGCATGTTTGATCATTCAATGATATAAAAAAATAACATAAATATGTAAGTACTTGAGATTAAAGATTGATTAACTAAACTTAAATATTTTTAGATATGAAAAATTCATCTTCAGCGGTAACTGTTCGAGGTAATAATGAGTGAGTATTTACATATTCCTTTGTATGCGAATCCTCCAAAAGTTTATTACTCAGCAATTCCTAGTGATAACTCCAAGTTTAAGGAATGGCTAAATAGCCTAAATGAAGTATACCGTAAACAAAACCGCTTGCTTAAACGCTTACCCACCTGCAGGAGATTGATAGCAGAAGAAAATTGATATTAACACAGTCAAGAAGCCTTTTATTTATTCATTTAATGTTCTACATCTACATCTACATATATACTCTGCAATTCACAAAATTGTGGGTGGCAGAGGGTGCTCAGCACCAAAGATAATCTCTTTGCTGTGCATTCCAATCCCTAATGGTACGAGGGAAAAAAGAATTCATATAAGAATCAGTTCGGCACCTTATTTCTCTAATTTTATCTTTCCTGTCCTTCCGACTCAAATAGGTTGGTGGAAGAAGTATTTCACTACACTCATGAGTGAAAGTTGGAGTACGCATGTTTTCCAATAAGTTTAAACGAAACGTGTGTCGTCTATCTACCAGAGACTCCCAACCTAATCTACTAATCAGTTCTGTGACGCTTTCATAAGGACTGTAGCAAGCGGTCACGAATCGAGCGGCTCTTCTCTGTACTTTCTCTATACTTTCGATCAATCCCTTACGAAACGGGTCCCAAATGGCACAACAATAATCCAAATGTGGACGCACAAGAGATTTGTACGCTATCTCCTTTGTTTGTTCATTACAATTTTTCAAGATTCTACCTATGAATCGCAGCCTAGAATTTGCTCTACCCACTAAAGAATTAATGTGTATGTCCCATTTCATGTTCCCAAATATTTAATAGAATCGACCATATCAATAACTGTATTGTTTAACTCGTATTTCTGAACAATCGGATTCTTTTTGTTAGTTATGCTCATTGTCTTGCACTTTTTACAGTTTATAGAGTAAGTTGCCACTCAGCGCACCAAGCCAAAATAACATCCAGATCGCGCTGAATTTCTAAGCAATCGGCCAAAGTTCTTACTTCCCTATAAATAACCGCATCATCAGCAAACAATCTAAAAAGGCTTTTCACTTGTCTCCGAGATCGTTTATAAAAATTAAGAAAAGAAGTGGTCCTATTACACTTCCTTGAGGTACACCCGATGTAACATCTAGATTAGAAGAACTTTCTCCTTCAACAACAACATACTGCGACCGACCAGTTAGAAAATCCTTTATCCATTCACAAAGCTGATCCGATATGCCGTACGCTCGAAGCTTTTGTAAACAGTGGTCGTTAGTAGCGTTTGAACAGTCAGCGAGTGCAGTAGCGTATTTCGTTGTTGTTTTTATATCTGTAGTGGTGTGGGTATTTGAATAGTGTAATCTCTGAGTGTTTACATTTTGTAAACAGTGGTCGTTAGTAGCGTTTGAACAGTCAGCGAGTGCAGTAGCGTATTTTGTTGTTGTTTTTATATCTGTAGTGGTGTGGGTATTTGAATAGTGTAATCTCTGAGTGTTTACATTTTGTAAACAGTGGTCGTTAGTAGCGCTTGAACAGTCAGCGAGTGCAGTAGCGTATTTCGTTGTTGTTTTTATATCTGTAGTGGTGTGGGTATTTGAATAGTGTAATCTCTGAGTGTTTACATTTTGTAAACAGTGGTCGTTAGTAGCGTTTGAACAGTCAGCGAGTGCAGTGGCGTATTTTGTTGTTGTATTTTATCTGTAGTGGTGTGGGTATTTGAATAGTGTAATCTCTATCTGTAGTGGTGTGGGTATTTGAATAGTGTAATCTCTGAGTGTTTACATTTTGTAAACAGTGGTCGTTAGTAGCGTTTGAACAGTCAGCGAGTGCAGTAGCGTATTTTGTTGTTGTATTTATATCTGTAGTGGTGTGGGTATTTGAATAGTGTAATCTCTGAGTGTTTACATTTTGTAAACAGTGGTCGTTAGTAGTGGTGTGGGTATTTGAATAGTGTAATCTCTGAGTGTTTACATTTTGTAAACAGTGGTCGTTAGTAGCGTTTGAACAGTCAGCGAGTGCAGTAGCGTATTTTGTTGTTGTATTTTATCTGTAGTGGTGTGGGTATTTGAATAGTGTAATCTCTGAGTGTTTACATTTTGTAAACAGTGGTCGTTAGTAGCGTTTGAACAGTCAGCGAGTGCAGTAGCGTATTTTGTTGTTGTTTTTATATCTGTAGTGGTGTGGGTATTTGAATAGTGTAATCTCTGAGTGTTTACATTTTGTAAACAGTGGTCGTTAGTAGCGCTTGAACAGTCAGCGAGTGCAGTAGCGTATTTCGTTGTTGTTTTTATATCTATAGTGGTGTGGGTATTTGAATAGTGTAATCTCTGAGTGTTTACATTTTGTAAACAGTGGTCGTTAGTAGCGTTTGAACAGTCAGCGACTGCAGTAGCGTATTTTGTTGTTGTTTTTTATCTGTAGTGGTGTGGGTATTTGAATAGTGTAATCTCTGAGTGTTTACATTTTGTAAACAGTGGTCGTTAGTAGCGCTTGAACAGTCAGCGAGTGCAGTAGCGTATTTTGTTGTTGTATTTTATCTGTAGTGGTGTGGGTATTTGAATAGTGTAATCTCTGAGTGTTTACATTTTGTAAACAGTGGTCGTTAGTAGCGCTTGAACAGTCAGCGAGTGCAGTAGCGTATTTCGTTGTTGTTTTTATATCTGTAGTGGTGTGGGTATTTGAATAGTGTAATCTCTGAGTGTTTACATTTTGTAAACAGTGGTCGTTAGTAGCGTTTGAACAGTCAGCGGATGCAGTAGCGTATTTTGTTGTTGTTTTTATATCTGTAGTGGTGTGGGTGTTTGAATAGTGTAATCTCTGAGTGGTTACATTTTGTAGACAGTACTAGTTAGTAGCGTTTGAACAGTCGTCGAGTGCAGTAGCGTATTTTATTGTTATATTTTATCTGTAGTGGTGTGGGGATTTGATTAGTGCAATCTCCGAGTGTATATATTTTGTAGGAAGTACAGGTTATTTCGAGTTTCTGTTCCCTTTTTCTGTACTTTTTTTGTTTCCTTTCTTTTTGCGTTTTTCAAAAGCAGTATGACTAGGGACTGTGATTGCTGTGTGCAGACGCGAGCTGAGGTGGCTGATCTGCGCGCCCAGCTTGCAGCTGTGTTAGCGAAAGTTACGCAGCTGGAAGCTGCCGTAAAAGGCTGCAGCAGATGTGATGTTGGGGAAACTGATATAGCCAAGCCTATCACAGATTCTCCCATATCGACTGTCGTACCTGCAACCCAGGCTGAAGTGTTGGATGCTGTGCCGCAGTCGCCTGTTGGTGACTGGCGTATGGCTTCTAGACTTCGAAGCCGCACACGGGGGCAGTCGAACAGGCTTAAAGGCCAAGACGCTAAACTTGTTCGTCTGTCCAACCGGTTTGATGTATTGTCGGAGGCTGACTCAGTCCCACAATTGTCATCCTCGAGTTGACGGCCCCCCAGCCCGCCAGGTCTGAGCAAACGCAGAAGGGCATTCTGGTAGTCGGGAGCTCTAATATTAGGCGGTTATTAGAGCCCCTTAGGAAAATGGCGGATTCCTCGGGGAAGAAATCCAACGTCCATTCAGTGTGTATTCCGGGTGGCCTGATCCGAGATGTGGAACAGGCCATCCCGGATGCCATAGAGGGGACGGGATGTAGCCAACTACAGATTGTGGCTCATGTCGGCACCAATGATGCCTGTCGCCTTGGGTCGGAGGTTATCCTCTCTTCCTTCCGGCGGCTGGCTGAAAGGGTGAACTCTGTGGCCAGTGACCGCAAGATATCGGCAGAGCTAAACATCTGTAGCATCGTAGACAGAGTTGATTGTGGACCTCTGGTTCAGAGCCGTATTGAGGGGCTGAACCAGAGACTGCGACGTTTCTGTGATGACATTGGCTGCAGATTTCTCGATCTTCGCCATAGGGTCGAGTCTTGTAGGGTTCCCCTTAATAGGTCAGGTGTGCACTACACACGTGAATCGGCTACACGGGTGGCAGGGGCCGTGTGGAATGCACTGGGTGGTTTTTTAGGCTGAGGGAGGAAGACCCGAAACACGAAATTCAGTTACGGGCAACCCAATCAGATACAACACCAGAATGTAGGAGCAACGTAAAAGAATCTCGTCAGTTAAAAGTTCTCGTAATTAACTGTAGAAGCGTTTGTAACAAACAACCGGAACTTGAAAGCGTTATTTGTAGTACAGAAGCGGATATCGTTATCGGTACAGAAAGTTGGTTGAAACCGGAAATTAGTTCCGCCGAAACTTTTAAAGATAGCATGAACGTTTTTCGTAAAGACAGATTACATTCTCATGGAGGTGGGGTATTTATAGCTGTGAGTAAATTTCTCCCATGTAATGAAATAGACGTCGATACGAACTGTGAAGTCATATGGATTAAACTCAACGTTGCTGGGTCAAAATTCATCATAGGTGCCTTCTACCGTCCACCTGATTCGGATATAGCTATCGCAAGGAGTTAAGAAATAATGTAAATAGTATAGCTAGCCGTTTTAAAGATCATGCTATGATTCTAGGAGGCGACTTCAATCTGCCTTATATTGACTGGCGTAATTACGTTCACATCACAGGTAGCAGGGATAAGGCAACTTCTGAAGTAATTCTCGATTTGTTGTCAGATAATCATCTCGAGCAGCTAGTTAATGAACCTACGCGGTGTCATAACGGTAGCGAAAACATTTTAGACTTGCTGGTTATTCACCGACATTTCAACGACCACAGGAATAAGCGATCACAAAGCGGTAATTGCGACTATCAAATTAATGACCGAGCGAAAAAGGAAAAAAGGGCGGATTGTATACAGATTCAGTAAGGCCTCAAAGGAGTGTTTTAGAACCTACCTGAGGAATAAATACCATAACTTCAAGTCAACAAAGGACACCGTTGAAGAGATGTGGCATCGTTTTATACATATAGTCAGGGAAGGCCTGGAAATACATATACCAAAGCGGACAATAAAGGGAGAGGGTGATCCACCGTGGTACACATGCGAAGTCAAAAGATTACTTAAAAAACAAAGGAAAATACACGCACGCTCAAGAAGGAAGGGGTGTCGCAGCGATTTAGAAACCTTAGCTGATTTAAGAGGACGTATTAAGAATGTAATGCGCGAGGCCTTTAACGATTTTCACTCCAACTCTCTCTCTAAGAGTCTCACAGAAAACCCAAAGAAATTTTGGTCGTATGTACGAAAAGTTAATTGTACCAACAGCAATATTCCAGCACTAATTCGTGAAGGTTCCGAGGTTAATGAAAGCCGCGATAAAGCTAACGTACTAAATACTGTATTCAAAAATTCATTTACAAATGAACATAAGGATAGTATTCCCGTTTTCCCTGGCCGTGGCGAGTCGGTGATGGAATCATTACGAATAGATACTGCAGGTATCGTTAAGCAATTAGAGCTCCTGAAGTGGGGGAAAGCACCGGGCCCGGATGGAATTCCAGTAAGAGTATTTTCAGAGTATGCTGCAGAAATCGGGCCATTTCTGTCTGATATTTTCAGTAAATCATTAGAAGAGCGAAAAGTACCTTCAGACTGGAAAATCGCGCAAGTAACTCCGATTTTCAAAAAAGGTGATCGAAGTGATCCTGGGAACTATCGTCCCATATCTATAACATCTGTTTGTAGTAGAGTTATGGACCATATTATATGCTCGAACATTATGAATTTTCTAGATTATAATAATTTGCTTACAACAAATCAACATGGATTTCGGAAGAAAAGATCATGTGAAACACAGCTGGCCCTATTTACACACGACGTAATGAAAGTTATCGATACAGGTTCACAAGTAGATGCAATTTTTTTAGATTTCCAGAAAGCCTTTGACTCTGTGCCACACAACCGCCTTTTGGGATGGAGTTTCGGTTGTAAATTTAACTAACCACAGACCAACATGAGGAGATCAATTCTTTGAACGTTTATGGATATTTTAAATGCCTTCTCTGTTCTCATTTAATTTAAGATATTTTTCCACTATTTGTGCTCTCAATTTAGTTACAAACACAAGTACATTTGGTTCAACTATGCTAACTGTTCTTTGTATGATGTGAAGAGCAATATAAATGTTACAGAGTAATTTCTTTTACATAAACAATCTTTTTTCTTGCTTATTAGTACCTGCCAACATTTTGTGTCTCTCCTTCAAGCTACGCTTCTGTACATTTTATTTCTATGTTGCCGTTTGTTTTATAGCCCACTAAAGCAACCGCGTAGCTATAAACCATGTAGACAAGCTGGCAGATAACGCTGCCTGGTTGTCGCGTGGTTCTCTCTCACGAGGGCGTAAACTCAACGGTCCATCCTTTGTTTCACACAGACGAGATATTAATAGACAGTGTCATGCACACTCCACATTTTTTGTTTTATTCGTTGTGTCATCAACAGTTCTCAGCCACACTATAAGATTTAAAACTCTTGAATAATCTTTTGAAACGTGCAGCCGAATATTTGCACTAATGCAGGGGAATAATGGCAGTAAATTTCTGAAATTCTCGGAAAAAAAGAGCATATCTTTTCAGGAACTTCTTCTGAAGTATATCCTTCTATTGCAGTAATTAAATGCATGTAATGCATAAGTATCGATTTAAGCTAACTTCATACATCCTATATTCAGCTTCGTAAACAAGATAAAATTTGTAGTGAAACATAAATTTAATTTTGAAGCAAGGTTTTAAAAATAACTTTCTGTCTGAAGGCCATACTGCCCGTATTTATTGCTATTAAAATTACAGAGAAGATAAATCGTTCACCAATTCCTGGAAATAGAAAATGTCATCTTGTTGAAGATCATAAACACTTCACTCCGGACAAGATGCAGAGTGTTTTAAGCAGTGCTATCCTAGAAACAATGAGACGGCTTCTCCAGGATTCGAATTTCGGCTCGTGGTTAGCGGCCGTACTGCCTGCGGGTTTTTTTTTTTTTTTTTTTTTGTTTTTTTTTTTTAAAAAAAAAAGCAGATACTTGCACGCATGTTGTGCTAATGGAAACTATTCCTCATGAAAACTACATATTTTACACGATGAACAACAAACACACTTGACAATAGCTTACACGGCAGCACTCGCTGTCTTATCATAGGTTGCATCATCTGACTTAAGAACAGCATAAAAATTCTTTTGCCTCTCATATCGCTTTCTTTGTATGGCATGGCGGAATACGTTTATATTGTTTTCGCAGAGGAAGGGAAAATGTTTTTCATAAGTTTCAGAGTGAGAGGATGAAAAAATTAATATTTCTTTCTTTTTCATGAGGAATAGTTTCCATTAGCACAACATGCGTGCAAGTATCTACTAAAAAAAAAAAACGCAGGCAGTACGGCCGCTAACCACGAGCCTAAATTCGAATCCTGGAGAAGCCGTCTCATTGTATCTAGGATAGCACTGCTTAAAACACTCTGCTTCTTGTCCGGAGTGTAGTGTTTATGATGTTCAACAAGATGACATTTTCTATATCCAGGAATTGGTGAACGATTTATCTTCTCTGTAATTTTAATAGCAATAAATACGGGCAGTATGGCCTTCAGACAGAAAGTTATTTTTAAAATCTTGCTTCAAAAGTAGATTTATGTTTTTCTACTAATTTTATCTAGATTACGAAGCTCAATATAGGGTGTATGAAGTTAGCGTAAATCGATACTTATGTATTACATGCATTTAATTAATTATATCTTACTGCCATAGAAGGATATACTTCAGAAGAAGTTCCTGAGAAGATATGCTCTTTTTTTCCGAGAATTTCAGAAATTTACTGCCATTATTCCCCTGCATTAGTGCAAATATTCGGCTGCACGTTTCAAAAGATTATTCAAGAGTTTTAAATCTTATAGTATGGCTGAGAACTGTTGATGACACAACGAATAAAACAAAAAATGTGGAGTGTGCATGACACTGTCTTACGTCATCCATGCTTTTCTGCTTCTGTATGAAGGAAAATCAGCGTAGTTAAACGTGAATAGTAGGCACCATTCCTTATCCCTCCTGAGATATGCCACTTACTTGCTAGAGTATCCTTTTGGCTTTACCCGTCGTCGACCTTATCATGCAAAACTGAAATATGGATAACCGGACGGGGACTCGAACCTGCATTCTCCAGAATGTGACGTTGGGGTATCCTGCGTTCCGGTTACCTTTGAGGCTGTAATTAAAACCTATTTTTGGGACTGCGTTCATCCATTTATAAGAGTTATTAACTCAGTTGTTTAAAAGGTCTTTCATAAATATAGATAACACCGGCAACAAGGAGTTCCTGATATAGAACCTGAACGTGAAATGCATCAACTCATCTTCAGCTTTTCGCTGTTCTAAAACAGGTCAATAATTTCGGTGACCTGTGGGATTGACCTAAATTTTGTTCCCATGAATAATTAATTATTGGTTTTGCCATGACCTTACTGAATTTCAATTCTTTTTTCTTCTGATTTTACTGTACAAAGGAGGACATTTTTAAGAGATTAACAGTTGGAAGGAAGGTAGTGAGGATTGTTGGAAGTAGTGCAGTGTGTGTATTATGTTATTATATACATGTATATAAAGAATTATAGATTTAAAATTACAGGGATAAAAAAATGTGTATCTCATCGATTTTGTCAAATTTAGCACAGTTGTTGACCATGTAAAGATGCAGCTTGCGGCTTTCCGAATTTTTGGGAAAAAATCTACTGTTTTGGTTGTGACTGCAGAAACTTATCGAGCCGAATCGGATACACAGAGAATTAAGAAACGAATGATTTTCATTAACATGTTTAGTCGACAAACTAATAGCTTTTTAGAAGTTTCACAATCGTCTTAATAGCGCGTTAAACAAAGTAATTTACCGCAACGTGAACGCCGACTGAACTCTGAAATGACATCGCATGTGTTTTTCCGAGGTTAATTACCTAAAAGTAGTAGTTATTAACGTTCACAAGCTCAATATTGCTTGATTTAGTAAATGTGTGAGATAACATCAAGTGATAACCTTCAGTTAATTACATACTGAAGAATGCATTTCCATTGCATATGCATTATCTTGAAGTTCACTACTTTCAGAATCGGCGGATTACTTTTAGTTTTGGGAATTAAATTTGACAGCGATTCTTTATATTGTTTACTGATCTCACTCTCCTATAGACTTTATTTGAATTACATCCGAAAAAGCATCTTAATACAATTCTTAGCAATTTTTGTCATAATACAAATCTGAATGAACTAAAATTCAATTAACAATAACACCGAAAACAAAGTCGACAACACGAACCAGTGCGTTGACTGCTACACCAGTTCGGTCAGGTTGTTAACAGTTGAAACGTTTAGATACTACCTAGCTGCGAAAGTTGAAAATAAAAATTCTCAGTTTAGGCAGCTTCGGACACTGTTGCAGTTATTTTCGCGAAAACATCAATCGTGTAAAGTAAATTGTAATTAAAGCGAAGAATTAAATGCATATAATAATATAATAGAATCCGCATCCAAACTAGATGCCGCCTGAGTAGTCCTAGCACGCTTACACCTACGCATTCATGACAGATTTTTAAAATTCTGGTTGTACTTTTACCTCATACATTGCAATATTTTAGTATATATATATGTATATACATATATATTAAAATTGATATGTGTTTTTTTGTTTTTTTGTTTCAATGTCGATGAAACTTCGCACAAGTATACTACAAACAAGGGGAAAAATACTATCTACATTTGGTTTTCAAAAGCCCAACCTCTCTTTCCCATCATCCCCTTAAGTAAAAATTACAAGTGCAACGGTTCAGTTATTTTTTTGCAAATGTCTCGAAAATGGAAGGGAAAACAGTCAAAGTGAAAAATGATATTCTGAAAGCCTATGAAATCTATTGTTTATTTGCGTTACACCTGTTGCGGTCGGACAATTAGTGACCGAGAAATTCGAACTTGAAACTTAAAAATTGTTTTAAAGTGGCTTTGGTAACACATAAACTTATAGTTTTTATCCTATCTTGATGAAACTTTAACATGTATCCTTTAAAACAAAGAGAAAATTACTACCTACATTTTGTTTACATAAACCCAACCATCTTCCCCATTACCTAACTTAAGTAAAATTTGCTCGTAAAACTATTCATATTTTTTTGGCAAATATTTTGGAAACGGTTGGGAAATCGGCCAAAGTTGATAATGATATTCTAAAAGCCCAAAACATGGGGGGCATTTCGGTCGGGTAGTTACTAACTGAGAAATTCGAGCTTGAAATTTCAAAATTGTGTTGAAGTTGGTTCGGTGACACACAGATCTTCAGTTTTTATATAATTTCAACGGAATCTTGCTCATGTACACCACAATACACTTTAAAACAAGTTTTGGTTTACAGAACTGCACCTGCTCTCCTTCTACACACTTCTAAGACAAATTTATATGTACAACTTTTCAGTTTTTTCATATATCTCGGAAGAAGTAGGGATTTCGGCTAAAGTGGGCAGTGATGGAGAATGTTTATGACAATCCGATCGAACGGGATAAAACATCAGAAATCTCACATCCAGCCCAGAGCAACGCAGGGTACTCTGCTATTCTGGAATATTTGCAAACTTTCTGAGTTTTTGAGATACGGACTTAGAACCCAAGACGAGTTGTAACACATACACTGCTGTTCAAAACAACATTTTGTTCACTCGAATCGGATAATTAGAATGTGAGATACGAAACCCTTTATGACACGTATCGAACCAGCAAAGTCGAGGATCGCGTGTTCATTTTGGGCGCGCAGTTCGCGTCGTCTGTCACATATGTAGGAGCAGTTCTGGTTCAAACTTTCATCCTTCTTCTTTAAAACGAGAATAAGATGGCGGCGCTGTTTCTAGCTATTAATGATTGAAATTTCTTGGACAGAAAGCGTCTCTCATTTGGTTGCGATTGTCTCCCCACATCCGACATAGATTTTAAAGACATTTTAACGTCAGTAACAAACTGTCATTTCCAAAAACGCTATTCATTTTCTGGCTGTACGTATACTGATATGAATTACTTATTTCCTCACACTCTATCGATCCACCCTAGCCAGAAAAGTTTTCACGGTAATATCATAAATGTTGTTTTTTCGAAATGTACAGAATTGAAACGTGCGGCTTTACAGAAGTTATTGTTTAAACATGAAGAACAACTGTTAAAAGTTTTATTAAAAACAGTTAAATACATTTATGATTCTCTCCTCAGTCTAGGTATCCTCTCGAAGCAAACATATTAAGCCAACATGCAGAGAGAGGATCTTCAATACTTGAGATCGTAAACACGGCATGATCACACCATAGAAAGCTTTGACAGAGGTTGATTACACGATAACCATGAGTAAAAAATTTCTGGCTGAACCCAGAATCTTCAGTTTTCAACTTAGGAATCTTCGCATTGAAACTACTCTGATAATTCTATCAAAAAGTAGAATAGAAGACAAAATAGCGATAAAATGACATTACGTTATCAAAGTATCTTTCATCAGCAGATAATTTCATACTACCATAAGAGTTTTGTTTGATAGTCTACTGATTTCGTGATTGTTTCCCCTTTCGTCAATATAAGAAGAGTTAGCTTCGTGGGATGGTTCCTCACAATAGCCCATGGGCGCCTCCTACCATATCCCGTATATCCCTTCCAAACTATTAACCTATCGGATAGGTGCAATGCACCCTCTGCCACATACTTTTAGTGAATCGCAGGGTAATAGTAATAGTAATCAACACAAAAATAAGAGTTAAATATGAGAGGGTTTCCAGTTTTGTGTCTGTAGAAAAATCACGTTGATTACGGCTTGGTTTATTCCGGGGCAGCATTAATATTCACGCGATGGAGGGTATTTGGGTGTGACCTTGGGTACGTTCTCCCAGGTAGCACTTAGAAGAGGCTTGCATAATGTATGAGCTCTGCGACCCAGAATAGCTAGCTGCCGGCGTCATCTTTAATCTGTCTGCTCTCATTATATGCTTCTCGCATACAGGAAGCAGTACATGCTAACAGGGTACCTAATCGTTTAACGGTCAGTGTAGCTTAGATACAGCCCTCGTAAAATAAAGACCAGCTTAATCCATCCTGTCGCTCTACAGGAATTTGACTTCCTTTATGAACGGCTCCGATAACGTATGATCTTCACATACAAAGTGGCGCCGGTATAAAAAAACTTCCTCGTTTCATTTGCTTACTGTCTTAAATATGAACTTTCAAAAGAAATGTTGCTGTTTAATATTAGGAAATTTACTAAGTAGCGAGGACGTCTCTGTGGCCTCCTCAATACTTCTAAGTCCCTTCAAACTTATTAATTTAGCAGATGAAACCCTTAGGGTCAAATACAGGTCGCGTTCATATTTCAGCAAGTTCAGTACACGCGGTACTGATCTATCAATCTAAAAATTAATTGTTTGTCCTAAAAACTTACGCATATCATTTGTAGACTCTCAGTAATTCAGTTCTGGTTTAAATCGGCCTTAAGATGACCAGTGGTTATGTAAAACTCGCACCTAGTCCAAAAAGGCCTAGTTTCATTGTTGCCAATCAAAAATATTGAGCGGATTTGCTAAGGGTGAGGTCGTGTTTATTCCACGCATAATCCCCCGAACACCTGGAAACTGTGGTATCCTTCCTTTTCAAATGAAAAGGCAGCTATTCTCTGTCTTGTTGGCATTTGCCACGCCAGTTAAAATGTTCCACAGGCAAAACTTGGACCAAGTAAGTATTTACCTACTTGAACCTGTCTACCAACTGGTAACTCCGTGACCATACCAAAAACACGAGCTCCTGTTTACACCTAGCTTCTCAGTTACATTCATTCTATTTCAGATGGAAGTTATGACTATTTATTGTCCAAATGAAATAGAATGCTACTTTTACATGTAAAGTATAAGAGGTGTGAAATATAGATGGTGGCTTGGCATTTTGACGTCGCTTTGTACTGAAACCAGGACTTGATTACATCTCTGATCTTATAATTTTTAGCCTTACTGGCTGTGAAGTCAGCTGAGCCATGGGTTTCGTGTGACTGCCGTTGGTGCCGTACCTCAACAACCTGTTGCGCACTTGCTGTTACGGTGACCGGAAGTGGAGCGCGAGCTTCCTTCCGGCCCACTCACGGCCAGAGTTCCAATTTGCAGTTACGCGTTGATGAGTCCCGACCCTCCGAACTAACCAGTTTTTTTAGTTACCTCTGCTGACTCTTAAATACGTAGAACGCCAGCGACTCATACTTTCCTTACGGATTTTATATGGGTGCTTCTCAGTACATGCGCTGTTTTATAAATCGACACTGTTAGCAAAGGATTTTCGTACCGGTATGAGTGTCCTCCAAATTGCTCTTGGAATACATTCATGGACATCAGACAGAACAGGGTGGGTGAGCGGTAACGCTCGGGCCTTGATTCGGGAGGATGCCGGTTCAAATCTCCATCCTACCATTCAGATTTCGGTTTTCCATTGTTTAAACAATTGCTTGGTTTCTTCAAAAGACCAATGCCGAATTCCTACCCGTTCTTTGTCTCCAATCCTCTCCTGTCTCTAATGACCTCACTGTCGACAAGGCTAAAACCAATTAAAAAAACGAAATTTAGAAAATTATTGATTACTATGGAAGTGTGCTAGTAACTCAGCTTGGCGTGTCAGATTATATAAAGAGGTGAATCAAAACGACGACGAATATAATGTGCGGGATGGCAAACATCTCGTTTCAGGAAGGGAAACACGTTAGTAATAGTACGGTTTGGGCACTGTGTTGTGTCAAAGTTTGTTCCGTTTGTTTCTGGTGGGCTAATAGTTACGCAACCAAGTACACAACAACGTAAGTTTGGTGGATGAACTGTGCCTGAAAGCAGTCGTGCATATGCACTACGTTCGTCCAAAGTACACATTTCGTATCCTAATTGAGCAATTTGTGCTGTGCGCCAGTGAATTAGCATTAGTGACAAC
Organism: Vandiemenella viatica; assembly: GCA_031002005.1. Lineage (NCBI taxonomy): Eukaryota > Metazoa > Arthropoda > Insecta > Orthoptera > Morabidae > Vandiemenella > Vandiemenella viatica. Next base: position 379,116,096 of record CM061920.1, read on the forward strand.
AATAAGACATATCAGCAAATAAACGTGCGGCACTGCTTTTGACGTCAGATATTAAAACCGATGGACTGGTACAGGGGAACAGCAAATAACCGCACATATTTGAATCTCTTAAGCTCTGAAGAGACGATTAAGACACTGTACTGAAGAAGGTAAAAACGTTGATCTCTTTTCGTTGGTCCTGGCATTCGGGGCACTTATTTCAGTTCTCCATGGTTTTCAGAAATCATTCAATGAGATGGTTTTTTAAAAAGGACATGGCCGAATTCCTTCCCGTTCCTGGTACCCATATTTCTCCCGCCTCTAATGACGTGGATGAGGCGTAAAGCCCATGAAAAAGATCCCCTTTCGTAATTTAATGCGTGTTGTGATTCCCTTGTTGAGCATCTTTATGAAACATAGAAAGCTCACTCATATCCGCACTACTCTCAAACGTCGCCGCCATACAGCTCCCACCTCGTGCTTTTGTGGACTTATCACGTGATCAGTTTATCGTCCCGCAAAACACATTAAGCATTGTTGGCGTTGTTTTCAGTCACCCAGTATACATAGATATACATAAAATTTCCTTAATTTGACAGTTAAAAGCTCTTAACAGCGGTAACTATTAAACATTCAGTGCAATGTTATGTTCCCAATTATGGTTAGTGGTTGTTTTAAGAATAATGTTTTATTCGTGTCGTGCATAAGAGATCAAACTAGGTGACAGAAAATATAATTTACTCTTCCCAAAACATCGGTAGGACTGGGAGACTGGTGGGCATGCAATTAAAGCAAGGGCCTGAAATTTGGTAGGACATGAGTTCGATAACCGGTCCGGTGATCTGATTTTCTTTTGTCGAGATTTTTCCGAAAACTATCCTTGTCCAATGCCGGAATTATTCCTTCAAAGACCGAATTCCTACCCGTTTCTTGTTCCAATCCTCTCGCGATTTTAATAACTTTGCTGTCGGCGATCCGTTAGGGCCTAAGGAGAACAAACATTGCTGAGTCGCAAATTTTAATGTCCCTATGGTCATCACTTAGTGGTTTGCTTCTGAGGATGGACCGCATATCCTCTTCCATTTTTCACGATCTCTCTATGTCTTCTCCTCTTATAACTTGTTTCCATTTAACCGTATTCGTCTTCATGTCCTTCTGCGTCTGTTCCATCCACCTTGTTAACTGGTCTTTCCATGGGACTCTTTCCCTCCCCAGTCTACGGATGAACCTGCATCAACGATGTCTCATGTCACTGCTTCGTGATTGCGACAGTTTTCGGATCTAACCCAAGACTAGTGTATAAAAACTGCTGATAAGAAATCGTGCATTACCTTCTTTTGTAGTCTATTGCACCAAGTAATAAATAGAGAAAGTTCTTTCGCTTTTTTTTTAACTGCTTAACGTCTCCTATAACACAACTAGGTCTTTAGAGACGGGAAAGGATGGGGGGGCAAGGAATGGGAAGGAATTCGACCTTGGCCTTTTGAAGGAAGCATCCCGGCATTCAGCTGGAGTGATTTGGGGAAACCATGGAAAACCCAAATCTGGATGCCCGGACGGGGATTCGAACCGCCGTCCTCCCGAATGCGAGGCGAGAACGCTAGCCGTTACACCACCACGCTTGGTAGTACTTTCGCCACCTGTCTTGAACCAGCTAATCACATGTCACTATGCTAGATAGAGCTTTCTGCCTTAGCGATTTCAGATACGAGGAGGACGAAAGTTTATTATTTCAATGAAATTAACCGTATAATAAGTTGAAGTACTGAGTGACAACTCTAAAAAATCAAAACCTACCGCTTTGCCTTTTACTTTATTTAAAAAAATCGAAAGCAAAAATTAAATTGCACATTTTTAGGTTATTCAGGAAGAGGAACATTTAATTATTTTCACTGTGTGTGGCCATTATAAAACCACCCTTGCCTGATATTAAAGACGAACCACCGAACCTATTTTATAACACCACCTATGTCTATCAACTCAACCGCCAAAGTTTGCAATGAACAATTCATTACGTGTATCGGGTGAGTCGGAAGTACCAGGCCTCTTTTCAGTTTCCTAGAAATGTGGAGCAAACCAGTTAATGATTAAGAAATTAGTGATATTTTGAACGAGGCAAGGAGTGATTAAGGCTCAGTTCTAACATTCTGAATTAGTACATCTGTTATCGAAGGTTCCCAGAATCAGTCCAAACGACTTCTGTGCCTCGTATCCCCTCACAGCTCTGATAATACAATCGTACACAAACTGTAGGCTACAATAATACCTTCTTTTTAATTAAAAAATATATTAATGAAAGGAAACAAAAAGAAGCTTCGCAACGAATATACACAGCGACAATCATATATTTATAATCATACAATTTAAAAAATACGAAAAAAGTCTCTTTAACAATTATTAGTACACTGCCTATAAATATATTTATCAATGCAACACATTCCAAGGCCAATTTAAAAAAATGGTCATCGAAATTTGCTACCGTTTGTTTAGTCCAATTAGCTACGTTTTCCGTAACAACACACAGCCAAACAGTAGCAGGAGGCACGATAAATATAGCCGCAGTGGCTCCTCGACCTTTCCCAAGAACGAGTGCCTCTCAACACAGCTGTGTTGGCTGTACGGTTGCCGTGGCAACCGCATTGACCACCAGGTCGCTGGCCTCGTGCGCTCAGTGACCACAACCACGTGGTGATCCGGGTGGGCGGCCTGCCTCTCCCAGGTCCCGCCATAAATAAAAAGAGAGAGAGTAAGATTTGGGAAAAAGCTTCAGAACGAAATGTATAAGTCCTTCGGTACAGCAACGACCTGAACTTAATAAAGAAATTCTCCTTCAAAGCTATCAGTGTAGTATTCAATTCCCAAAGTAGGACCTTTTTTTAAAAAAAAAAAAACCTAACAGTCGCGTTTTTCAATAATTAATTCAGCTATGGTTTTTTCAATTTACTCACAGCTGTATTGAGTTATCTTTCAAGTGAGGATGAATATTCTCGTTCATCATTCGTCATTGTATAGGAGGTTGGGTCTGATCCTGAATTATGTGGAAGGTCTGGTGATAAAAGAAAGCGACTAATGAAGAATATAAGTAGTAGACATAATATTTCTGAGGACTTGGAACAAGAAGACCAAAGTGAAAATGGGAGAATAAGGAAAATGATAAATAAGCAACTACTGCGATACAGGATACAAATATCACGACAGCATGTGCGTGTGAAGATAATGGCAGAAGAGAGAACAGAAGTTGTTCGGATACATACATCAAATAAAGCAGGTTCTTCGAAAGTGTAGAAGAAAAAATGTGTAAACTAAAGCAATGCGAAAGAACACAGTTGGTGGATGGTAAGAAAATGGTGGGAAGGATAATGTTTCAAGCAGAGCTGATCGAAGGTTTGTAAACTATCTGAGGCAATAATATCTAAAACTATATATGTTAATGGAGCGTCTCGTAACACAATATCCGATATTGACCTACTTTAACTAAAATTTTAAATAATCAGCGTGTTTTAATGTAAACTGGGTATGCTGAACTAGAAGTCGGTATATAAATCCTATCCTCTCATACCTTACTCATCTCTGCTTGCTTTGTATTAGTTGAGTATAAGGGGTACTGAGAATAAAAATAATATATTGTAGTACGTAACTGCACGTTCATATTCTCATATCCCTCAAGTTTGTAACACCCTCCTCGGCGTACCGACCAATATTTTTTTTTTAATGCCTATTTGGCATCATGGGAGGTCAGCCCCATTTTATACAATATATTATTCAGGCCCTTCTCTTACAAAATATATTTAAAATAAAATACAGCACTTTGCTATTTTAAATGCCTTGGTATATTTTTCAAAATTAATTTACAAGCCAACTTCACAGCTATCTCAACAATTCTAACACACACAGAGATTCTATAATCTTCTTATATCCAACGATATTATTGTATATTACTGTCTGTGGAAGGCTGTTTAGAATTTAATATTTACATATCTTTTTTTTTTCTTACAGATTATTTATAATGAAAAGATTAATACACACAAAACATAATCAATTAAGAATTATAACAGATATGTTATAATTGCCCCCACATCGAGGCACAACTAAATGATGGCACACATTTATTTGCCGAGATGTTCTTTAGTTTTCAATTCACTGTCTCTACCAGTCCACTTACTTCTTCCACTCACAACTTACATCTCGATGTCATTGAATCAATGTCTCATATCTACACAATGAAATTAACATATTTATAAACAAATACACCAATCTAGCATATTGTCTTTATCAGTCCTTCCTTGTTTATAATGACAACTATTCTCACACAACTCAAGTGACAATCAACTATTCGCAATTACTATCTGTCACAACCTTTTGATCTTCCCTTTAGGCGAGACTTATACAATTTCAGATCTACAACGTTTCTCAATCCTAATCTTTTTATTTGACCTAGGATATGCCAGTTCATATGCGCTAATATTCGGTTTAGAAATTACCCTAAAGGGTCCGTGATATATTTTGAAAAATTTCTTTATTTCGGAATTTATTTCTCTGGATTTTTTTTTTCATTCTCACCAAAACTAAATCTCCTATCTCAAACTCGGTTGGTTTTACCCTTTTGTCATACCGCCTTTTCCTATCTTCAGCTTTCTTCTTCATTATACTTTCATCACATTTTATCAGATCAGTGTTATGCCCCCATAACGTTCTCTTTTTTCCTTTTCTTCCAGTCTTTTAGTCCTTTCCTCAAATACTCCATGAATCTTACTTATCCTATCCATTTCTAATTCCATCCAAATGTGAGTTTTTAGTCTCTTGCTCAGTTTCCCGGTTGCCCCCATGATCTGAATGTGGTTTACCGGCATTTCTGTCACCTTATATCTTGCTATAATGTTTTCGTGCAACGTGTGTGTTATCGCCGTCAGGTCGCTTCCGGAGTCTACAAGCGCTTGGCATTCTATTCCAAATATCTTCACATCAACTAATGGCTGTCTTATTTTATCCTCTAAAACGTCATGCATTTCTTCACTTAACAAATCTTTCACAATTTCTTCATGCGACCATTTATCTCTTTGCAACTCCAGCAAGAATTCCCTCTTTAAATTGTTTACATTATACCGCCGTCGGCCGTCTTCTGTTGTACCCTGTACCAACAATTTCTTGCATCTTTCCCTATGGCTGAAATCAGAACAAATTGCGACTTCGTTATTTTGCTGCGCTGACGCGTTCGTACTGTTTGGACTACCTTTTGTTGCATTTTCAGCGCTCTTCTATGAGACACACCTGATTTACTTCTTCGTCGACACTCTTTAAAAAAAATATTCTTACTTTATTTCCTTCATTTTCATTGGATTCACTATTAAACCTATTTCTTCAATTATATCTTTCGCCCTCTTCATCGTCACTACTCCACGTACCATCACTGTCAATGCTTAGAGGTAGTTCATTTCTTTCGCTGCATAAATTTCCTTCTACGAACACATCTTCTTCCAACTTATGTAACTCCGTCGCTCTCCTTTTCCATGTTCTGCACCACCATCTTTGCCATTATCATCATGTACACTGATTCTGGCCAACTCCGATATATACTCATTTTCCCATTGCTTTCGCTGTCCACTGACATGGTCCCACAGTTGTTGTTATTCATCCTATGCAAACATTCCCACCACTTTAGATATTCTTCTTTGCTAGATTGCTTTGTCCGGTAGTCATTGTAATCGTTTACTGCTTTTTTATCACACATATTGGATGGTCCTGCAACCACTGTATCCGCCACTGATAGGACCTTTACAGTTGCGGACTTAAGTTTTCCGCTCCTTTTTCCTCGTTAGGTTGCCTGTTACCTTTCATTTTCATGTACATAGTTTGTTTGTATTGCGGTCGCTGATTTCCCTGTCCGTTCGATACATAACCACGCTCATTGCCATTGTTAGTGTTGCCTTCAAACTGTCGCATGTCGCTTCTGTCTTGCCGATTCACCTGTCCTTCTCCTCTTCCATACACATTATCTCCTCTGTATGGCCAATTATTTGATTTACCATCAAGATGTCTGTCCCCATACTTTTTATTCTCGTAGCCGTTTTCTCTGTGACCTTCCACATTGTATTCGTACCTTTCGTTACACCGATCTACCCGCTCAAGTGCATCTAAGAAATCATGAATCCTATCCCACTGATTAACAACTAGTTTATCTTGCACTTGTCTCGGAAGTTTCTGCAATAATATTTCGATCTGCTCAACCTCTCCTACTGGTTGATCCAAATAACGCAATTCCTTTCGCATTGCGTCGCAAAAATCTCGCATCTTCCCATCGCGTCTGCCAAAACGACGACAATTGTAAAAATCACTTTTCACTTTCCTCTGCATTTGTGCAGACCAGAACTTTTCGCGAAATCTTCTCAAGAATTCATTGTAATCATTGCACTCTTCAGCTACTTCACAGCTCCAGGAAAAAGCTTCGTCCTTCATTTTACCTCTGAATAGCGAATCTTCTCTATATCCGACCATTCTATGGTAAGTCTTTATCATAGATCTTTACAAAATCTGCAGGGTGAATATTTCCGTTCGGTTTAAAAACTGCATCAGGTAACATCGGCGGAGTATACGTATTCACCGTTCCGGTAACAACCGCGCTAGGTCGCCGTTCAACCTTTTCCAATCTTTCTTCTACTTGATTGAATCTAGAACCAATCTGTTCAATTTCAATTTTAACTTCACCTATCTTTTGTCCTACTCCTTCATCAATCTGTTTTTTTCAATTGAATGATACTGCCTGCAGTTTGTTGCTTCACCAAAATTATTTCTTCCCGACATTCTTTTTGACTTTCAAACATGACTTCTCTGATGTTTCCGATAATGGCGTTTTGTCTTTCATTATTATTTGCTATACGTTGATCCATTTTCCCGGCTACTTCTTGTCTAACCTCTTCTTGGAAATGTTCTAATTCAGTCCGCACCTCTTGCTTCCAATTTTCTTGAATTCTCTTCATCTCATCCCTCATAACCTGGAAACTTTCTTCATTCTTCTTTTGATTTGACATAATTTCTATTTTCAATTCTTGAATTGCTCTTTCCTGATTTAACATAATTTTTGTTTCCATTCTTTGACTTGTTTTTTCTTGATTTGACACAAGTTCTGTTTTCATTTCTTGCATTTCGATTTTTCTTTCTATGGCTTGATTAATATCATTTCTTGGAGTTGCTTGAAACATGACATGAAACTGTTGGGGATCTACATTCCTTTCTCGAGCATCAGATGTTCGACTTAATTTTGGTGAGACTGTTATTTACATCATTATCTCGCCCATCGTCGCTGTCCTTATCATTTAACCCATTGCAACCATCAATACTATTAATATTACTGCTTTCAAAATACTCTGCAACCCCCTTTACCTCAGCATTAATATTGTGGACTGCTAGCCAATTCCGCTTGAACAAAATTACTATTACCACTTCGGATTCTAAATGCATCTTATTATCAAAACTAATAACTCCAGAACTACTCGTCTGCCATTCTGACTTATTATTTTGGTCCTCACCCAAATCAATTTGCGCATCCTCTCTAACCAATTTAAGGCACCGTTTTCCATCTTTGCAACAAATTAAAATAATTTAGCGAACAATAATAATTTTATTTACGCGAAAAAAAAAAACCGATAGTATTCAACAATAACTGCTCTCAGATTTATACAGCACAACACCAATAGTACAACGATGTATTGCAACGCCGATAATACTATGCATAGACTTGAATACTGGACCACAAAAACACTTACTAAATTTCGTATTATCTGTAATGCATACAGAAATGCACGACAGAAATATCAAAAGTCCACTTGGTACAGCACTGCAAATACGCAACCATGTACATGGCAAACACAAACAACAAACAAAAAAAAAAACAACAAAAATCAGTTCTTTACAGTTACGATATTCCTCGAAAAAAAAAAAAATTCCCCCTTATTTTTTGTTTTGTTTTAAAAACTTGTATTATTCCTTTGTCTTAGCTATAGTCTTCCACAGACGCCTATAACCTATTTTAAACATGCTACTGCAATTTTACAATCTTTTAAATTTTTTTTTTTTTGACGTTCGTTAACTTAATTATTTTCTGATAATCTGTCTTTACTTAATTTGTTGCAAAACAATAGTTCTTACATCACCGTTACAATTTAATTATAAATTCTGATTGTAAAGTCTTTACTTTATTTTCTTTCTGACTCAGTTCTTGCCTCAATTACAAATTGCTTTACTTGAAACTTTAATATTAAATGATAGGCCTACTTCTTCTTTTTGTTGAATATGAGACCGCAAGTCCAAAGAGAACTGGAATCTGTACTTGCCAATCTGCGCCGATCTGCTCCACGTCGTCCTCAGAAAATTCCTTGATAAACCGATCCTGGCAGTAGAATCGCCAAATGTAACACCCTCCTCGGCGTACCGACCAATATTTTTTTTTTAATGCCTATTTGGCATCATGGGAGGTCAGCCCCATTTTATACAATATATTATTCAGGCCCTTCTCTTACAAAATATATTTAAAATAAAATACCAGCACTTTGCTATTTTAAATGCCTTGGTATATTTATTCAAAATTAATTTACAAGCCAACTTCACAGCTATCTCAACAATTCTAACACACACAGAGATTCTATAATCTTCTTATATCCAACGATATTATTGTATATTACTGTCTGTGGAAGGCTGTTTAGAATTTAATATTTACATATCTTTTTTTTTTCTTACAGATTATTTATAATGAAAAGATTAATACACACAAAAAATAATCAATTAAGAATTATAATAACAGATATGTTATAAGTTGCCAATATGTGTTCAACCGTCGAGCGTGGCGATGTAACTAACCTTATTCAGATTTTCCGTTATCAAATACACTGAAGCTTGGATGCTGCTAAACCTATTCCGCCTCAGAAATTACATAAAGAGAATAAATAAAGGACACCTCCCTGTAGCTTCCACCGCAGTAAATTCGAAAACAATAACGACTAAAGTTGGCAGAGTGGAAAAAACTTATTTTTCGTACTTCTGCAAATCAAATAGTCTTTTCTGAGTTTGGTAATGTCTGTGGTCTTGTGATTGACTAAAAGCAAGGAATCTTCGCTGCAGGGAGCAAAACACTTGACAACTTCCAATTTGTTAAATGATCTGCTCATAGAATGGGTCTGGAATTTGTAACATCACAAAACTCTCAAGTATCTAAAAATAAACTTGTTTCGCCCTTTAACTTACTTATACTCCTTTATCTCGAAAATATTGTATCATTATATCCGAAATCATTTATTTATTTAGAAAAAATTACCAAATCTCTAGTAGTTTTTTATCGAGAGCATTTGTTTGTTCGTCCGAGTCAGCTGCCAGAAAGAACAACAGGAAGAAGAGTGTTAAACAGAGGCTGCGAGTTTACTTGTGCAGAGAACCGCTAGTTCCGACACTGAATCAGTCATACAGAGTTGACCAGCCGATTACGTCATGTACGAAAGTCACCCAGGTTCACGAACTAGCAGCGTATCTAGTAAAAGGCTGTGATTTACTGTAAATTGGATTTGTTATTCACTGTGATCCAAGCAATCAGATAGCGTGATTACCAATATTTAATCGAAGCATATAGCGTGATACGTTGTCACTAACGTTTATCTGAAGACATGTAGATATGACCCACAACCCCTCATCGATGCAACTTGCGTGTCAAGCCAACCAACCTTGTGGGTGAGTGGTCTGGCATTCGGGTTCCGAACAGGCTACGCAAATGTCAGTTTTCGGTTTTCCTTGGTTTTCGAAATCACTTCACGCTATACCCTCTCCCGGCCTCTATGACCTCGTCGATGGCGAGTCAAAAGCCCTAAAAGTTTTGTTTTTTTTGCTTATATAGAGGCGGGAGGTTACGAGGGAAAGGAACTGGAAGGAATTCGGCATGGATTTTTCTGAAGGACCATCCCAGAATTCGTGTGGAGTGATTTCTGGAGACCTAAATCTTGATGGCCGGATGGGGATTCGAACAGACGTCCTCTCTAATGCGAGATCAGAGCCTTACCGCTCACCCACCAGGCTTAATACCTGTCACTGTGGACAACTGGGTCTTTGTCCATCGTTTCTAGCTTTGTTAATCCATATTTTTTCAGTCAGTATTTATATTGAGACTGTCTGCTAAACAGATGTTACCACCCTTAGAAAATGACTTTGTGTCAAAATTAAGGAAGTTACTAACCTACTTTATAGAACTAAAAAGTATATTAAAGCATTGTCAAGGATTATGTGGAACAAACCGAGCTCTCAGTTGCGTAGTGACAGATCTTATGGTGCCTACATTTCTTTACCCTTTTACGATTCTTTACGTCTCTCACTACAATAAATAAATTAGCAAATAGAAAAACATTAATTGATCTAGCATGGTGAGAGGACAGAAAGATAAACAGGTTCGTCTTGGAACTATCTGTACAACAAGTAAATACCCTGAAAACTGCCACTGTTACATTAAACGTGCTGAGTTCTAGAGCCGAGATTAAATTGCTTCTAGACCCAGCTATCGAAGAAATTTCGTGACGATCGGAGTCAAATTTAGTGGTCACCAGATAATGAAGCAAAACCCGGGATAAATCGAAATACTCAGCGCATTGCATTTTAGAGAGAGATCATACGACACATGAAATGCCGACTGGTCTGTCCGCTTAGTGACTTGTTACGGCAGCTCTTTGTTTGCAACACTTTGTTCCATGCACACAATATGTAATAGATAGTCATCTATACATGTGCAATGGTATTAGGAGAGGAATCGGCTCTCATGGTCTTATTACGATTCCCAAGCGAATCCAGTACCGACATTAGGGCAAAAAAATTCATGTTTTATTGTAGCCTGTCGGTATCGGTGGGAGTAACGAGAATTACCGTTTACATGTTAATCAAAGCTAACAGTTGCCAAAAAACCCAGCAGTGAAAGAGAAAATTTTATTTAGAACTTAGAAACATTAGTTCTATTTCAATAAGTATTCCCAAATAACATCAACAAAAATCTCGTGACAGTATTAATCTAAGTCACATTTTATGTTAAGTCAACTTAATTATATAAAATTTAATGGTATATAACCATTGAATATGAAACATCTGTAAAAGCTCTCCTGCCCTTATATAGATAGTCACCGTCTATCTACTCGTACCTATCACCCATCCAGAATATGAATTTTACCGAGCGGGGCGGTGTAACGGTTAGCGTTCTCGCCTCGCATTCGTGAGGACGGCGGTTCGAATCCCCGTCCGGGCATCCAGATTTGGGTTTTCCATGTTTTCCCCAAATCACTCCAGGCAAATGCCGGGATGCTTCCTTCAAAAAGGCCATGGCCGAATTCCTTCCCATTCCTTGCCCCCCATCCTTTCCCGTCTCTAAAGACCTCGATGTTAAAAAGAGACGTAAAGCAGTTACAAAAAAAAAAAAAAAAAGTATATGAATTTGTATGTTTAGGAATTTCACTTTAAAGATGAAGTGAGTGATCTGTTTCTTCAGGTGCCATTCGAGGCTAGAAAGTTATGTGGATAAACATAACTCTTATCACAGTCGTTTCTAGTGAGATAAACTATCTTTCATAAACCTAATTTCGTAAACTTCCATACATGCGGGGACCTGTTGCCAATAACGTCAGAAAGATTACAACCAAAACGTTCATTTTGCTGACATAAAAAATATTATTTGAATTTCACACGAATTTAGTGGCTACTCCATTTGTGTGTACATATTATATAGTACTTACAATCTTCAAACCACAATATAAGCTTTATGAAGTGTTTGTGATTATCATAATGAACAGATTGTACAATATTTCAGTGTGATTTTCTGATTTTATCGTTTTAGAATTATTATTACACTCTCAACATGTGCCAACTGCCAACTAATTGAATGTGTAACTAATCTCAAAAGATTTCACATCATCAGCGTTATACTGCTTGCTAAATAGCCCAGTCAATAAAGGTTTTGTGTCGGAACTCTTTCTGGTAAAGCTGATTTTTTCAAGGGTGATAGACCTTGATGAGAGGATTATTTTCTGAAAAGTCCCCGAAAATTCCAATGGAGCTTCCCTCCCTACCCCCCCCTCTAAGTTTAAAAATGTAGAGTTTTACGCAATCGCATACAACTTTTTAACTAAACGTTTGTTAAGGTTATATTACTTACAGTTTTATTCCCTGATAAATATTCTACAACTTTTATAATAACATAATTTATGATAAGTGCAGCAGTTTTCCCGTAAATTAACGAAATGTTGTAAAAAAACAATATTTTTTTGCCACCTATCTACGTTTTTGCAAAACCATACTTTTATTCTTCGCCAAATGAAAAAATGCTTCCAATAAAAGTTGTAGCATATATATTCCTGAGTACATCGGTGTATAAACATATACAGTTATGTGTATTACTCTACTAGTAACATAGAAAACAGTAGCTAGGTTTTGAGCGCGAGAGCGCTCGGGAGTCGGCGGGCGTAGGCGAAAGGCGCCTTATTCTCATATGCCTATTCAATTAGTTAATACTGTAATTATAACATCTATTTTTAACACTTATACTCGTACTAGCCCATAGTGTGTGGACCTTTAATTTGTAATTTAGTAAATATTTGTGTATAATCAAAATAACATTAGAGTGATATGAGAAGTAAAATTTGTTTTTCTGATTATAACATATTTGAATTAAAGATTTTAATTTTATTCATAATTAATTATTGTACACTTTTGTATGCCAGTTTTTGTTCGGGGGATTTAACCTAGCCTTGTTATATCAGGCCATTCCATTATCCACCACCTATGGACCCTGCCGTGTCCCGGACTGGCTAAACCGGCAGCTGTTTTAAATTACTTGTGTTTTAAAACAGCATCACGGACCTCCCACCCACCACAGATATTATATACACCGATTTAATATTTACAAGTCATGATTATTGTAACTCATAAAACTTATTTTATGTTTAGAAGCATGTCTCTTTGATAACGGTTACATATTAATCTGTATGAGGAAATTCATCTTCTTCTTCTGAATACAGGTGTGAATTTAGGCAAGATAAGCCACTACAGTGTTCACACATTGCAGTGCAACTCAGGTTCACTTTTCTACATCCACAGTATTGTCCGCATCCTTGTTTACAAGAACATGACACTAAGTACAGCAGTTCGTTTGGAGCAAATGGCTTCGAGGTAGGAATTGGTTTCAATGTTCTTTTGGTACCTCTCATTTCTTTCACGTTTTCAATTTTCCAACCCCAGTTTGTAGCATCAAGAGTATTACCTAACCATTTTTGAACTTGCAAAAATACTCTCAGCGAATGTTCACGACATGCCTCAGACGTTGGAGGTAATGTTGCTAGATGAAAATTTGATCTAAGGGAACTTTTCTTTGTTACTGTCAATAACTTGTAGTAACGGGCTTCATTCAGATTTGAATATTTCTCTAACCCATAAAAACATAAAACAAATTTCTCACCAGCAATCAAAAGGTCCTCTCTTGTTGTAGAATCATCCAAAAACTTCCTCGCTGTATTCTGCATATCAGGTTTCGATCTGAGCAATTCTATCACTTTTAATTTGCCCATTCCATACATGCTGGATGTGGTATCACATCCGGTCATAGCGTGACAAAACAGAAGTAACTGACGTTGATCTCCAAACTTTTCTATGAGAGTGGCGATTCTGTAGTACACTGTTAATGGAACTGCACCCCCTATCTCTTTACAGAAGTATATACAAGTACTTTCAGGAGCCAGTGCCGTAAGTAATACTATTAAGTCGGTATCGGTTCCAACGACAAATACCTTACAGTCACTTCTCTACTGTTGAATTGCTGTCATAACAATGTGCACATCAGCATCATCTTCCGCTGTAACAACTTGTAGTCCTCGTTTTCTGAATTCAGATGCCAAAGCTAGTACCAGTTTTCTCTTGTTACTAGTATTTCCTAAAAACTCCTCTTTTCCAGTAACACAAATTGTGTTTTCATCAAATACTATGTCAGGTGAAGATATTTTGGCAGCTCTTCTGTTTTGCTCTTCATTTTTCGTTGTTGGCTCGTCTGGATAACCATCAAATACTACAATTGAATTAGATCCATATTTATTTACAACATATGTACAGTAAGTTTCTAAGATGACGCCATAGGAACAATTTCTTGGCCACGCTACTTTGTGTAGAAGAAATCCCCCGTCCAAAACATAAATTGCACCATTTTGGTCCGTTACGTCGATGACACCTTCTTCAAATACTTTCATCAGTGACGATTTTGTTCCTTTTCGTAAGGATACATCATCAAACAAAGCAGGTGGTCGAGGAGCCAGTTCGAATTCCAAGTAAGTCTTCAATTTTCCGGGACTGTAGCACACAGACAAAATACGGTTAAAAAGTTGTTGGGAGTTCACACAAACTTCTTTTGATCGTACCAATGCTGACTTCTGCACTGCTTGAGTCTTAACCATAACCTTCCTGTGAAGTTTAATATCATGGAAGTTAGTTCCCTTCATTTTGGCTATGGCTGAGAGACCGACATCATAAGCTTCATCGCAGTTTATTGAGTCATCACACACGAATCCAGATGTCAATGAAACTAATTCACCTGATAGTTTTGTAAAGGGATTGTGTGTTTGGAACCATGTTGTAAATGTTTGCAGGTCCGACAAATCTCTTTCTCGTCTAGATACGCGAAGTTCAACATGCTGCTCATTGTACTGAATTGATGTCCCAAAATAATCTTCCACAGCATCATGAATTTGTGAAAATTGTGTTCCGAGGACCCATTTCGATAGAGTGCTGTCGGTTATGCCTCGTCCATGACTTAGGCCCCCAACGGATTTCATGGGACGCATCAAACCCTGTTCGATGCACATGTCAGTCCACGTCCCAGACCAGTATTTCCCCGTTCTTCTTACAGTGAAATGTTCTTTAAAGAGACCAAATTCTAGTGAAGATAGTTTAGAGCCAAGTTTAGTCATTTCTTGTGCATAAAGATGTGCGGATTTAGCATATGGCAGATGGCCTGCAGCGTGAAAGTATGGGAGCATTTCAATTGTAGTACTTAAATGGAGGTCCCAATTACCGGATCTTTCTTGGTAAATAAACATAATTATGAGGTCAATGCTGTTAAATGCATTAAAAATTATTTCTGGAAATTATAGCACCTTTATTCTTCCTCTTACACAATGGGCGCGGCCGGCTCACGCTGCCCGCCGACTCCCGGGCGCTCACGCGCTCAAAACCCAGCTACTGTTTTCTATGTTACTAGTAGAGTAATACACATAACTGTATATGTTTATACACCGATGTACTCAGGAATATATGAGCTACAACTTTCATTCGAAGCATTTTTTCATTTGGTGACGAATAAAAATATGGTTTTGCAAAAACCTAGATAGGTGGCAAAAAAATATTGTTTTTTTACAACATTTCGTTAATTTACGGGAAAACTGCTGCACATATCATAAATTATGTTATTATAAAAGTTGTAGAATATTTATCAGGGAATAAAACTGTAAGTAATATAACCTTAATAAACTTTTGGTTAAAAAGTTATATGCGATTGCGTAAAACTCTACATTTTAAACTTAAAGGGGGGGTAGGGAGGGAAGCTCCATTGGATTTTCGGGGACTTTTGAAAAAATGTCTCTCTAATAGTGATCTACTACTGGGAGAAAATTCAGCTTTACCAGAGAAAGTTCCGACATTCACTGTTTTTGGCCCTTTATTGACTGGGCTAAAATTACAAGCTCGATCTTAAATTATACACCACTCAGTGAATGCCTACGTTGGGCTACATTTCCATGAGTCATAAAATTAGAGAAGTAAGCTATCAACCGTCGAAGAATGCATCTTCCCTTACGTCACTCTTGCTCTGTCAAAACTAATGTTGCCATCTGTTCCCTAAAATCACCAAAGTTTGAATTTTACATCAATTTGACCTCAAAAGCTGTTCTGTAATGTCTCTCGTTTATCGATTCGAAAGGTTATTTTAGGACGCTATCACTTAAGAAGAAAATCTAAATCGACGTGGGCGTTGCAAACACGCAGACATTTTACTGAATGCCATTTCTGTCTCAAAATTCCACATCCTTCTCTCCTTCAAATGGTGATATTTTCTTGTTTAAGAAACCACAAGGAGAGGATCCTCAAAGTTTGAACCATTGAGTACTACATCTAGGAAATAAATTATTTTCTTGTTTCTTTAACCGCTCTCTAAAGTACTGAAACTTTTAATTATTTCTTAAGAAATTTCTCATATATTATACCGTCAGCTGTTATAATACTCTGTTATTAAATTGACCTAACTTGAAGCATAATCAGATCAGATGTCCGTAGGACATGAGTTGTACTTCATTAACAGTTTTCTAGTATCGCACAACTATATTTTCCTGACATTTATACTGGAAAATGAATTTGGGTCCCTTTAGATAAATATATATTATATATTCAATTCATTATGTTCTCTGACGCTGAAATTAATAACACTAGACAAACGTAAAACGCTGAAATTGCTTCAGGAAACTAAGTGAAAGGCATAAGAAAAATTAACGAGCAGAAAATCAATAAAATTGACGTAGCGGTCTGGTTGCTCAGTGGTTGAGGCGATATAAAGGCCTCCGGTTCGAATTCCTTTCTCGGCGGGGATTAGAGATGGGCAGGTCCAAGATTTTAAAGGATTCGGGTCCGGATGTACATCCAGCGCTGCGGATCTGCATCCAGGTTCCGTGTCCGGCGGACCTGTATGGGTCCGGCTCTGCAATCGGGCGGGCGGATTGTACGGCGGAACTGGATGTGTACGGAGTACGGACCTACATCCATTACGTGTCCGGCGGAACTGCATGGGTCCGGATCTACAATCTGGCGGGCGGAGTGTATGGCGGAACTGGATGTGTAAGGACCTACATCCAGTAATACATGTCCGGCGGAGCTGTATGGGTCCGAACCTACAATCGAGCGTATGGTGGATACAAATCCGACCAAGGAGAACTGCAGTATGAGTTATATCATGTTCATCTAAAATTTCTGTGGGCTTCTATAAGAATAAAATGAAATCATTTCTTAATAATGTTTAAATACTACTAAATTTTTTTTTAAATCGAAATTCTATGTTAATTTTTTTTTTTTTTTTTTTTTTTACTAAAAATGAAATTATTCAAGACTCAACATTTTGAGATAATTATTGCCTTTCCACAATATACCAGCTTAAGAAACAGTGTATTATAAATGAACAAAAAATAAAATTGCAAGTATAACTTATTTTAAATTGTGAGCGAGAAATTACGTGAGATTTGTTCTTATATTATGCATAGTGTTTTCCTCTGTATACTTTGTTAAACTGTTTTGATTGAGTGAATAAAACAGTCGTGAGTGCTAAATTGAGTGCGATACAATGCATTTTAATTAATCAGTAATATTTATGTTTTGCCAGCTACCGTAACGTGTTTTTGGTGCATTCAAAATCTTTATTTTATTTTGTGCAATTTCAAAAACTTTTAATTTCTTAGAAATTTTATTTCCAATTTAGTTTAAAGTATTTTTAAGCAAGATTTAACTCTTAGTAATAATAACAGATTGTTTGAGCCATTGTTAGACGTTCTAGAAACGGCTGGATGTGATTTTTTTTTCCCAATGTTGGATTATAAAAGCTGTAAAAGCGGTCAGCAGAGTCGCTCACAATAATGCCTCATAATCATATTTATATATATATTACTAGCTGTTACCCGCGACATCGTACGCGTGGATTTAGGATTTGATTGCTAGAATTGGATATACAAAGCTGAAAATTATCTAAGATGTCCCAAACAACACTGAGTCGGCATAATATAACGGGAACGCCATCGATATACCATTCTACCTTCGAACCTGTCTCATGACTAAAACTTATTCATATCGGAAAAAAAGTATCCTATTTCCTTGTCACCGGTATACACATATAGTCGTCAAAACGCAAAAAAAGATGGAAACTCACTTTCGCATATACGATATTATTAGTTTAGATCACACAAAAACTAACT
Organism: Vandiemenella viatica; assembly: GCA_031002005.1. Lineage (NCBI taxonomy): Eukaryota > Metazoa > Arthropoda > Insecta > Orthoptera > Morabidae > Vandiemenella > Vandiemenella viatica. The sequence continues at coordinate 379,134,074 of CM061920.1, forward strand.
GTGGAACCAGTATACCGTAAATAAAAAAAACGCTTAGGGCACTATTCTACCGCCAAAGGCTTGCCAGAACATGGTATCCTTACTATAAAATCATAGGCTTGGCTCAAACTATGAAAAACAATTCATAAAAATATATGCAGCCAGTGGGATTCGAACCCAAAGCCACGCAAAAGTTTTCTTGATTAGCAAGCGCGCTACCACTACACTATCTTATAAAACATGCTTGTTGGTGCGCATTACAAATACACTTAAATATTACGCATTTGTCTTTCACAGTTAGATAGTCTTCATAATTTAATGACAATATGTTCTTATCTATACATAATATAGTATCCCATCTCGATCCTAATGTCAAACAGCATCTCCATGTCAAATTTCATCACGATCGGAATATCCGTTTAGCACAAGAAATGAAACAAACAGACATAAAGACAGACAGAGTTACTTTCGCATTTATAATATTGGTATAGATATGTATAAAGTTCCTTGGAAATCTTACTAACCGTGTTTCTGCAATAAAGAGATGTTAAATGTATTATCTAATTGGTCCTTAAGCCATCAGAATTGAGAAAGTTAAAAATTCTAGAGACTTTGTGATTAATCAAACTGAACGTTAAAAGTTTAATAAGACTGCAACGCATTAAAATCACAAGTTAAATTATAAGTCCATTCTTATTTAGCACGTAAAACACTCCTCACCTTACAAGCATGAACCTGACCAATAAGAAAGTACTACAGGGTTTTAGCTACCCATTGACATTTAATAGTTATTGTAATTATCTACTAGTAGTCAGCCATTAAGAAATAGTTTTTCATTTATAATCTTATCTTTAAACAGAATTGTAATCGAATCGTACAGTAAATGACATTAAACTCTTCAGAACATAGATTTCAAATCGGAACTGTAATGAAAAATTGCGTTCCAGCTCCGCGCGAGAACTGTGGCGCTGTTTGTTACAGGTCCGGCTGGAAACAGATCCGACAAGCGCTCGGATGTACATCCATCCATAGCGCAAGTGATACGGGTCCGCGGAACTGCATCCATCCGGACCTACCCATCTCTAGCGGGGATCCTCATAAGCCCTTATCGCGACCTTCACCTCTGGCACAGCACGCTGTGTAATGTTCACCACAATGATTCGGTGGTTAGAATTCCACGTTAAACTATAGGTCCCCTCTAGAGCTAACAATCCTAGTTGTAATACGGATGTTTGCTCATCCAAAGCAAATTCTAGCCAAACGAACGCTTAAGATGTCCAACTTGTCCCTAAGGAACATACATACATACTTACAAAATTGGTATGTTATTCAGCATTATAAATAAATAAAGCAGACCGATTACTATTCTGGAATATGACCCAAGGCATCCAATCATTATTAATGATATTTAAATTTCATTAAACCATAATATATTTATTTCTTTTGAAGTTTTCATTTGTTTATGCTTTTCGTTAGGGTTGCGAGCAACAATCTAAAATACAATCGTCAATCTTTTTTAATGTCTCTGAGCACAATATTTCCCAGTAAAAAGTAATGAAGTGTCGATTTCAGAGTTACTATTCTTCTTCTCTTTGACTCAGAGCCATCTGATGTGAGTTACTCGCAACAGAACATTGGCTACACACAACGTCAAGCCACCTAGTAGGGAATAGTCTAACTAAACATCATCGCGTATTAACAGTGGGATTGGCAATTTTCTGACTAATAATCATTAGAGACTGTGTAGTGCACAGTGGTAATACAGTCTGATTTAAAATACTTTCCGAAACAACTCATTACATATGCGAAACAATAACCGGCTACACTCCTCGAAATAAACTGAAAGAAATAGAGTTAAATAGTATTAATTTCTTAAAAAACCTAAAGATTTTTTTATACTTTAGATATAGTTTCATGTACACCTGAATAGGTCTGCTGCAATCATCCTACTTAAAAATGAATAACTATTTTCAAGAAAAATTTTTTACTTCTTTTAAAAATGATGCGTCCTACTAGAATTTACAAATATATCTTGCTTTAGCAAACGCGGGGTTTCGAAAAGGGAGCGTCCATAAACCACGTAGCTCCATTTTGCCCTCTTGTGAATCCCCCATCCCCCCACGTAGCCCAACGTGGCTTTTTCCTCAACCCCCCACGTAGCACGTAGGTTTTTCCCCTGTTGATTCCAGAAGATATTTTGTACCATTTTCTCTTGTCAGACTATTGTAGATTACATACGGAGATAGTTAAATGACAGAAATAAATATTCAGTATATACATAATTTGAATCAATTATTAGCGTAGTAAAAATAAGCGAATATGCTGTCCTTTGAATTCTGCTTTGTTTAGTGCATGGATGTCTGCCCAGGCATATGATCGGTATATCCTTCTGAGCTTACTGACTGCTTCGGTTGTTTGCAGGACGTGGAGAAGGCTCTGCGGCAGCTCGACCCGGCCGGCCGCGGAATCATCGGCTTCAATGACTTCTGCAGGGGCGTCTCCGCGCTGCTACAAGGTCTGTACGCCGCAGTCGGCAAGTATCTTGTCGTAGAGACTATGCAGCATCTAACTGTATTATGCCTGCCACCAACAACACTCCGCAGGCACAGCATTAAAAATTTAGATACAATTCTTGCAGCTGATGAAGCTATAAGCGAGTCTAAGCTATAAGCACAGTTTTTTAAAAGCCATAAATATTTCAATAACGAGACAAAAATCCGACGTTTCCAGGATATAATAATAGGACAACATTGTTCCTACAACAGTTCATTCATTAAACACATTTTCAGTAGAGATGCAACGAAAGTATCATAACGGAAATATATGTCAAAAGAAAATCTTAGCGAAAACGGAAGCAGATGCGGAAGCGGAAGTGTAAATACTTGGAATAAAAAGGACAATTTTTATCTATTATTATTTTTTATTAAATTAATATTCAGAATTAAGTATCGTAGATATAAGTCATATTTTGTAAATAGTAGTTTGGCCGCTTTTACACCCTGCAATCTGTTCTAGTATTCTTTATATATTAGACTAGCTCCACCAAATATTGTTCACTGGCTACGCTGCTGGGGGAAGGTGATAAATATTAGTGCACTACTGGCAAAAGATTATGGTATTATTATGGTTTTGCTGTCCACCATATAATGGGATCCTCATGTAGCGGTAATCGCTTATCATTTTTGTACTCCCGTGACTGTAACTCCAAAAGTAGATTGTCACTGTCGTCAGTTGTAGCCGAGACTTGCTGGTCCATTCATTTTAACATGGATTCCAACATTTGTAACGATGATGACGTAACCAGGATTTCATTCACAAACTGAGTTCGGCACCTATTGGGGAAAGGTATTACATCATTTCTTGAATGTAATTTGTTGTGTCCCTGGATTCTCTGGTTCTGTTGATCGCCATATTTAATGATTTGGATTCAACCTGCTCCGTAGTGAAGCTGGTGAACAAGTGAGATTTATATCGCGGAATAAGTATGTTCAATTGTGTATTTGTTGCCTTCGGTCAGTCTTCCAAATCTTGCGCTTGTGTTCAATTCATCACGTAATCTTCTTTTCAAATTTTTAAATTGTTATGAATATGGGGTTTCGTCTCTTCTTGTAGTAATGTGGTTATAAGAACTTGAATCAAGAATATGACTGATGAAATATTCACTTGAGAACTATATCAATTCAGAGTTGAGGGGAGATCATCGCGATTGGATTTGCGCTTGGGTACAAAAACCTACACCTGAAAGACTAAAGAGCTTACACCCACATTATGGCGCATAATGAACTTAAAAAAAGTAAACAAAAGACAAACGCGTTGTTACATGTCCGGCTCTCTGGCACCCGCGCCGCCCCGTTGTAAACTTCCAATTCAAGTTGCCTTATAGCTGCGGAAGCAGAGACGGATGTGGAAAAAAAGTTTGTGGAACTTCCGCACTTGCGGAAGCAGAAGGAGAGCTCTGTTGCATCACTAGTTTCCAGTCGGCATCAAAGAATAAACACTTAGTTTATGGATTATGTTAGTGACCGTTTCCTGAGGTTCTTGAAGTTGCTGTGACGAACCGCGGTACGTGGTAGGGTTGATAACACAAGAGGGGTGAAGTAAACAACGGTAAATGTTGTCAAGTCTCGTTTATTTTATTTTGTGCATGTAGCTAGGTAGTTTATTGAAGCATTCAATCTAAAGTAAAATTTTTATTCATTTGGCTACTAAATAATAAGTGTCGCGTAAGTATATAGTTAGTTTTAAATAGTTCACTTCCAGTTTTTCTTAGGATTTACAAACTTGATCTTAGAATTATTATTTTATAATGGTGCAATACAATATATCCGATATGTTAATAATACACACATAGGTAAAAAATAAGGCCGATATAAGTTAGTGGTCCGCAGTATTATTTTCGTCAGTTCACTGGTCCTCGATTTGAAAAATGTTGAGAAACGCTGATCTAGCTCCCCGCCGGACGATCCTTTAAAAATCGCGCAGTCTGTTGTCGCACTTGTCGGAGGACGGTGTTGTCGTGCCAACCGTCCGTGTCTAGTGCCCTCTGGTAGCGCAAGCAGGCACTACGCAAGGTTACCGGTCTGTCATCCAGGCAGCGCTGGAGTGCTGCTACTGCCGCTAACCCCTTTCCCATATAATTATATGCAGGCTGCAGCCTATGTGAAAAGTTACACTGTTAAAGATCCAGTACGCCTCGTATCTAGTATGTTACCTTCAGGCTGAGAATTAAAGGCGGTTTTTGCTTGACTTATTAGTGCGTACCTGATGGTAGTTTTTAGTCGGTTTTCTTCCTTGCAAATGGGCTAAAATAACCGTTTCACAAACTGGATGTTGATGGATAATGACATTTATTTACCTTCCATAGCATAGATCGTCATTCATTACGTCAATTTTTGTATAGGATTTAAAACTCGTAATTATCTACACTTCCTGAAGTCATTATTCAGTTTTTCACATACAGAGCGCTTTGAATGATACATCATGTGAAACGGACTCATTTCTCACGATTGCCTCCAAACTGAACTATTTCACGTGCCATAAACCGCATATGGGCTACCCCCAACCCTCGATTTCTTTGGATCCGGCGCTCTATTTGTTTGAATCAGGACCTAAGGTATTTCAACGAAGTTTGATTTACGGTGGGAAACAATTTTTGTGTCCTTGTTTATAATTTGGCTTGGCCCTTGACTAGAAGAATGTAAATTGGCCCCTAACTAGACATGTCACAAACAATGGAAAGTTTCTCATGTAATAAACCTGATTTCCTGCTCGAGGTACAATTGCATCAAACAAAAACCAATTTAACGTGTCGTAATGTAGACAGGTAAAAAGTTAATTAGCAGACTATTAATGTTATTCCATGAGTGAACTGAGACAATGATTCAGTTTTTGTCCATTTTAAATTTCGTGTAACAAACATTTTTAGGACAGAATACACACTGGCCATGACTTTGTGCACTTGGAATTTGAGATTTCTGCTATTAAACACAATAAAGTTGGCCAAGAAGGAAAAATGAGTGGTTTTTTTCCGTCTCTTGTTTATTCTCCTTTCCTCCTGAATTTAAGTTGTATTAAAATATTTTAAAGGCGTCAGTATACTTCATTTGTTTCCACCACACCCTGAAACTGACACTACTCCAGAAAAGTTTAAGCTTTCGGATTCAGAAGACACTTTGGCAAACTTTAATATTGTTCACAAAGCTTCTTTGTAAACAGATTTAAACGGAAGCTTGTCGTGCCCACGGACGAACTGTTTCTTTGGTATGCGTATAAACTATCGTATAAAACCCCGAATTGTATCGCAAAATCAATTTATTGCAGACTGAATTATTTTAACACACACTGACTGCGTTTAAAAAGCCAGTGTTGCATTCTGCCCGCAAGTAAGTGAATTATTTCCATATTTGTCAGAATAATAGAACTATAGGTAAATTCTTTTTTCCTTTCAATGATTTTATGATGAATACTGCGGGAAATTATTAGTCCATGTGATATATGAACTATAACTGTGCATCTTTCATTAATAGTCAAACAGTTTTTTCTTGTCACTGTACGTAAGTGTTGTTAACTTTCACTTGATGCATTCACATGCGGATAAAAAATCCAAAATTTGCAATTTTGTGTCCTATATAATCAGGAACCATGTAATATATCGCGATGAAAAGTGTCCTATATTTTCACTGATAATCTCCAATGGTAATTTAGTTGAAATTCGAATATTAGTTTTTGACTTATCCGTACAAGAGCAGACAAAAATTCCAAAATTTACAATTATTACCTCATCTAGGTAACTTATGAGAATAAAAGTATCCTGAATGTTAACCGCTGGCATAAGTTATAACTATGTGTAATTTACTTGAAATCGGTTGATTAATTTTTGCGTGACAGGTGCACAGACAGACAAAAAGTACATATCTCGGGTACTGAAATTTTTAAAATCATAAACCATGTAAACTTATCGGGATGAAAATTATTTTGTATATCAACACATGGCAAAAGCTATTATTGGGTGCAAATCTGTCGCATTTCGTTCGTCGTCTTTTACGTGAATCGTGTACAGACAAAAATTTCAAAGTTTTACGGCTTTGACTTGATTATCATTCAGAACTACTTTGGGGTAGGTAGCAGTCGGAGCTGCTACCAGAAGTGTTAATGTGAATATGTCTTTCTCCAGCCAAATAGCCAATAAAATAATATCGTGTATAATCTAACGTTTTACTCTCGCCGATAAAAAAAAATCGAAGCACCTAGAAGACGTGGTTGGATGTAACTGTAACTTCGTATACATGCACACAATCGGCGGGTATGTAGACGAATAGAGTTGCTTTTCTCTGTGACCGGTACAACGGACACCGTAGTGGATTAGTGCTGTTAGTGTGTTTAGTGTAGTTGCTAGCCCTGGTAGGGTATATAAGCGTTATCAGCACCTGAAAGAGTTAGAAACGGGCTTCTTTGTGAATCTCAATTCGGCCGGCTGGTCGAATCGTACAACATACAGATTTGTGGGGCAGATGCCTGATGCTGGACTGAATGGGGACGCGAGGGCAGGCACACTCGTCGTCAAGGTTCCGGTCGACCACCTCTGACCACCACAAGCACGTTTGCCTCTGCCATCAGAGATCAAGTAATGGGTTCCATTAGTCGGAGACTAGCAGCAGGCGGAGTAGGCAATTACCGTCATATGCGTAGTAGGTAGGGATTGCAATCCAGCAAAGCGGGATCCCGCAATCCCGCGGGATCCCGCATCATTAGACAGTCTGGCGGATCCCGCACAAAATTAAGCGGATCCGCAATCCGCAAAATCCGGCGGAAACGCGTGTCAGTCTGCGTGACTCGCTGCCCCACTCGGTCTCTGTCGGATATTTTGCACAGTTTGCCTGTACCCTTCCAGTTGGCATTTGACTCATGTGAACAAGCGTTTGTTTTTGTCACCCTTCGTCATTCGTAAGTAAATAAATACACTGTTACGTTTTCATCAAAACTTACGTTTGTTTCGAGTACACAATTCTGTAATTTGAGTTATGGCGCGTATTTATTACGATTTTCTAATTATATAATTATTTTTAAGTGTCGCACACGTTATCTGAACTACACGGTTACAGCTTTTTATTCACGGTTTCATTATTCCCATTTTCTGTATTTGCAGATAAAGTAATTGTGACAATTTCCTAATTTGCGGCTGAAAATTTGATTATTCGTTGATATGAAACTAATGTTATCGTAATTTTAACGATCGCGTACCTATTTATTTAACAGCTATCAAAAAGAAATTGTATATCCTTTGACTTATTGTTGTTTTGACCGCTGCCTCAATGCGTTTCTTTGACGAAAGCCACCTGCTTACATGTGCCGCTCAGGCTTTCGATTATTCCCTCTTCTCCTTGTTATTATTTCGACTAAAGGTTAAAAAAGTTATAATGAAATTTTTACTGGTGTATCGACGAATTGTGTTGTAGGAACACCATACTTCGAACGGCTGCCTCCACCGTCTTCCTCACGTGTGTTTGTAATGAAATCCGGAGATACAACCTATGAGGACTTCACTGCAATCATTCGCCGAGAAAGTCTCCTTTCTTACTAAGAAATAATAATTTCCACTCTAAAAACGTCGTTACGCCACATAAGTAAATCTGAAATATTTGACAGTTTACGTGTTGGTGAGTAGTTTCTTTTAATAACATTGAATCAACTGTAATATCAATCAAGGAATCAGGAGATATAATAATGTATCACGCAAAAAAAGGCCAAGTCTCGTGCTTGTGCAGTGACAAAAAGTTACGAGATCTTGTTCTGAGCCAAGTCTACTCTTTACAGAATATACTCACTTCACTTTGTGAAATGGAAGGCTTTTCTCGGTGTTATGGAACGTTTATTTAGAATTAAAAAAAAATAAAACTCTGGTAACTTGACCATTAAGCAAACCATATTTTTAAACTTATGTGATGTATTGTAAGGCACATAATATAACCTAAAACTCAATATTTTCCATTTTTATTATTTATTTAAAAATTGGTTTAGATTAAAAAACAAAAAAATAAAATCTCGAAATACACTTAAGACACGCTAAAAAGTTTTAAGGTCATTTTGCCAATCAAAATATTGTTAACTGTTAATTTTTATCGTTTAACATTACAAATTAATTTAATTTTTATTTAATTTATTAACGTTTTAAGTAACTATGTTTTAAATATATGCGTTAAAAACAGTTTGTACCAATCCCGCGGGATTGAAAACACTGCGGGATTGCAATCCTTAGTAGTAGGCTGCCGTTAACAACATAAAGCCGGTCGTCCAATAGAACAGAATTTCGTCCGAACCGTGGTCGATCGAATAACGTCCGCTTTCACGGCCGACCAAGTCTCCGATTAACCTCGTCCACTGCAGCCGATTACATCCAACACGTCTTGCCGATCCGTCATTGTTGCTTCAACAACCAGTGAACGACGTGTTTATATAAAACTAGCCTCGTACCCGCGACTTCGTACGCGTGGATTAAGAATTTTTTTTGCCAGAATTAAATATAAAAAATTGTTGGTAACGAAGGATTGGTCCTAAACAATATCGAGTCGGCATAATATGACAGGAAAGCTATCACTATATCATTCTACAGTCGAACCTGCCTCTTGAAGAGAATCAATTTCCAACATATTTCTGTCACTATTCGATAAGATTTCAAAATTTCGTGACTACAACTGTTAATCATACTGGAAAAAATATTCTGTGCCCTTCATACAGCTTTCCTTATAAAATTCCATCACAACGATGTAGCCATATAGTCGTCAAAACGTAACAAAAAGACAGAGACTTACTTCCGTATTTATATTAGTATTACTGTGGTTCACACTCACACACTGACTGCGAACAACACCAGAGGGATCATTATAACGTAAAAAAGTGTACACCTACAAAATTGCAAGACTACCTACGATTTGCCTCGCATTGCACCCCTAACTTTATAATATCTACAGTTTAACATTCAATCCAAATAACCTACGGCCCAGGCCTGACTCTTACGATGAAAAACAATTTTTTAAAATCTTGGCCTCCACGGAGATTTGAACCGGAGACCACGACGTTCGTTAGCAAGCGCTTTAACCACTAAGCTGCCAGTCCTCTATACTGAAACATGGTACGGAGGCGAACATATCCAACGTGTCTGTCTATCGCCGTATTTCGAAGTTATGAGACAACATGTGTTATTTATACAGATAATTTTTCAACCAAATGTAGACAGTATTTTTCTCCTTGTTTCAAAGGATAAGTGTGCAAAGTTTCATCGAGATCGGATGAAAACTGTGGATTTGTATGAAGAACAAACAAACCAACAAACAAACCAGCAAACAAACATACATTCATCTTTATATATATAGATGTGTAGTGACTTACGTTTCGTAAAAACAGACTTTCCGTAGCCCTCGCGAAATATTAGGAGGATCATGGCCGTATTTAGGATGTGTACGGCCCCGCAAATGTTTTAAAATTCAACCTTGCATTTTATAGCGATTTTGTTAGCAAAAATCTAAAATAAATATTTGAAATTTATTATTAAATTGTAGAATATTTTACTATATCTTAAATAGAATATATAATTGTTGAAATGAAAATAAAAACAACTGGAAATCATTAAGGTATTAAATACAATTTATTAACATCGCTCTGAACAATTACAGAAGAAAAATAATCTTAAGTTGAGATTTATGTCCATATTACCAAATTTGCTAAAATCAATAATTCAATTTTAAATATAAATTAACATACAAGAACAGAACAAGATACAAAAAGAAGGAATATAAGAAACGAGAAAATTTTGTTTTTGTGGTACGGGCTCGTAGGCCGCAGCCTATGTAGCCTATGCCTAAATTCTGTCCCAAAAAGGGTGATATCTCATAATCGTTTGACAATATTCCAATTCGAAATTCAAATAAATGTATTTAATGTAAACAATTTTAATAAAATAATTTCTATAACTGCGTAGATTATTTGCAATAATTGTCCTTTCCGTAGATATGTTTATTAAAATATTTATAGTGACTGTGTGTGATAGAGTTTGAAAAAGATACAAATCAAGACCAAATAAAAGATAAAAAATGAAGCCGTGTTAATTAGGAGCGCAACATTTATTTACCATTTGGCCTAATACATCGGGCTAATCCCATTTCAATGGTATTCGTCCGTCACTCGGCAGTATTCGGCCCTGTAGACCAGTGGACGCGTGACAAAACTGGGCCATATTCGGCTGTCATCCGAGCGAATTCACTGCCAGTGGACGACCGGCCTAACACAAACGACTGCGTCTGGAGTGGGACCGTGATCTGTAGACATAGACTGCTGATGAATGGCGTCGCATTGTGTTCACCAATGATCGCGGTACTACAGTACCTACGATGACCATCGTCGGCGAGTATGACGGCAATCTGGGGTGAGGTCAAATTCTTCCAATTTTTTTGGAGAAGTACAACGGTGTTACTACTGGCGTAATAGTGTGGGGAGCTATCGGATATGACTTCAAGTCACGGGTGGTAGTGATTGACGGAACTCCGATGACACGGACATCCTGAGTCCTAATGTATTACCTGTAATCCTATAGTATGGTGGTGCCAGTTTACAACAGGATGATGCCCGTCTGTATGAACTGTCTGCGTGATGCTGAGGTAGTCCCGCGGCCATCAAGATCCACGATGGAACATGTATGGGACCAGCGCTGACGTCCATTCAGTCCCCGTGCTAGCATCAAGGATATCGAGGACCAGTTGCAACAGTCATGGGCCAGATTGTCTCAGGAGAGAATATAACGGTTTTGTTACACCGTTTAGAACCAAATTAGTGCATGTATCTAGGCCAGAGTGGGTATAAGTGGGCTCAAACTGGCAAGTTCTTTGTAAATTCTACTCGATTTTGTAATCACTGAGTTAACATCAGGTACCCTCTAAGCCAATGAAGTTTCACTTTATTTCCTCCTACTTTTCTTGCTGCTTCACTTCATTTTTGTCAGACAGTGTGTTTAGCACACACAAAATTAGTACTACGTACTTAATTAACTGCTAAACATTTTATTTAGGTATACAAGAAAAACTTCCAATCACTACAACAACACGTATTCCAGAAGAAAAAAAAAAAAAAAAAAAAACAGGCTGGTTGACTGTGGTATCCTTGTGCTCCTCTCTAAACAGTCCACGTCCGTCGCCGTAACTCTCCCCCCCCCCCTCATCGCTGGGTGCCTCTGTGATCGTGTCCCCGCACGGCTTTCTTTCGCTTAGCTTTTTCCTCACAGTCGGTAGAGTCGACACCTGTCCCATTTGCAAGGGGGTTTGCTTCAATTCTTCCCACGTTATGCTGGTTCTGCTTCACTTAGGATGTACTTTAACATTTTCAAAGTGTCATTATTATTCAAAATCTACGTTTATCCATCTGGAAACAGTCTTAAATTGGCCACCGTACTGTATATCATTCGAAATGATAGTATTTTGCCTAAATTCACATGATCTTGCCGTTTCGTTCCTTCCTCGCATCGTGCGGGGGCCGAGAAATATGGCGGCTAATATAATTGACCCTTCAAGGTTTCTCTGCCCTGCGCAGTTTCCTCCGTTGTATCCGCTGAATAATAGCCACTTCATACTGAACGGTTTTCATATTCACCAATGGCTAACTAAGCACCGGTTGGAAATACCCGCCTCAAAAACCAATGCCATGTTTCTGTAGGGGGAGGGGAGGTTTTGCATCGAAATAAACAGCCTATCATAAGGGTAGCCGGACAGAAGGTAAACTTCGTGAAGCAAGCCCACTACCTTGAGGTCCTCTTAGACATGTCCTTTCTTCCGCAACTTCGTTCAGCACGTGACAAATTGTCGAAAGCTGCTGAAGTAAGGGGCCGTCCATTAATGACGTGAGTTGATTTTCCGGAATTCCGGACATCCCCCCCCCACCATGGTGATACTTCGTGAGATTTTGTCGTATCCCCTCCCCCCCCCAACACCCCCCCCACCACCCCGCCTGTAAAATGACGTGAGATATTGATGGAGACCTCCCCCTCCACTAGCAATCGACCTCGCAACTTTTTGAGACCCTTTTTTTTAGGTCTCTTGTTCCGAAGGGCGTTTATAACCCCCTCCCTCATCCCAAGGTCGGTTTTTGGATCAAAATACCCCCAAAAATCGACTTTTGCGTCATTTGTAGACCTTTTCTTTTTAGCTCTACAATTCTACAATAATTTCAAAACCTCAAGTGGGATTTCCGTTGACCCCGCCCCCTCCCTCTTGGTGAGATTTAGTGAGATTTCGCCGGACCCCTCCCCCCCCCCGTATTTCACCTCACGTCATTAACGGGGAGTAAAAGGAGCATGCATAAAGACATATGTGTTCCCATAGCCACATATGGAGCAGTGGCGTGGGCAAAAAAGGAGCTGAATGAACACCATTAATGCATCCCCCCTCAGTTCAAAGAAAATACCTGTTAATGATCGGAGGGGCGTGTAGGACGGTATCGACCAGTGCCCTGCAAACCCTGTCCAGCTCCCTACCGTTATATCTGGAAGCAGTTAAGCGCACTTTGCACCACAGCATGCACCGGGGTGAAGCTGCTTAACTATCTGGCTTCCGGACCATGGCTACTGAACTGGCACGGGCAACTGCTCCCGTCCGCAGCTACCCGAAGAGGGGAAAACCACGACTAAACATGCACTTGCATGATGCCATGAATTCTCATCACAACTATGAAGGCAAGAAGATTTTCTGAAATGAATTAAGACCAGCAGTGTAGCAGGAAGAACCCTGTACAAGCTCTATGTATCCGATATGGCTGGAGACTGTCTTCTACCCCATGCCACGGCAACGTCGCTGCCACGAGGCTCCCCGTGGGCACCCGCAAGGGTGGCTAAAAACGCTTCTCTATGAGGGTCCGTAATTCTTCTAAGACTTATCCCTCGGTGGGGGTGGCTGTTCAGATGGGCGTATAGTTAGGTAGAATAAGCTCCGCTCGAGTATGCCCTATGACCCAGTTTCGAGCCTGATGAAGGCGCCGCATGACTCACCCTGGGGCTGTGACTACACTCATTCAACGGTTTTCCTATCACTTGCAATCCAAGCATGCCATCCGGTACCGACTTCGGAAGACGTATTCTATGTGTTAGCCAATGGCATAACTAATTCTGGTTTCGTTGATACCCATTCATCAATTTTTGCGTGAAGCGTGCATAACACAAAATTACATAATTTACTATTTTATACTTGAATTGTCTATTCAATTTAATGAAAGAACTGATATTGCGCCTCTACAGAACAGATATATATATATCTGTTAGTCTTCTTGCACATAGTAATAGCTAATGTCATATGGTACTCGGGTAAGTTACATAGTTCGACAGCAAAACCATTATTGTTTAATTTTTCGTTTCTCTCGCAGGCAATTTACATACAATGTGTTATAAGTTTTACCAGGGGTGTTTTGTATTAGAAATCAGAGCCTACCTAGTGGAGGAGATAAGTCGCATATATATGTCACTGGATGGAATGACCGATTGTGATTTTTGTGAGTGTGATTATTGGTGATGGCTTTTGAAAATAATTGACTATGTGTGTGCATTTTTGAGTGAATGTGTGATTGTTAAATATAGGTATTGTTTACAAAAGTGACAAGAAATCACTTGTGTGTCGAAGTTGAATAACTGATTCGCGACTGCAGGCAGCGAATTAAGCTCGGCCACCCATCAGTTAGTGCCCAGAGGGATCGCACGGATGGGTGACGAGGAAAGGCCGCTCTGCACTTCAGCGCCATGCACGTCGAGCGCCTCATTGAACTCGTCTTTGCCAGCGGACGTTGTGACAAGTGCAACGAATCAGCAAATGGATAAGGATATCGAAATGGATGAAGATGCTATGCCAGCCGCTGTGTTCAACATTCAGCGTATACATGGTGACGTGTATGCGGTGAGCAGAGATTTAAACCCAAGAAAGCGTTCCACTACTCCACCAGAGAGGACCAACAATAAACAGCCACGCGCCGTCAACTACAGGAAGGATGAGACGCGTAAATCTACTGGAGTCAGCCTGGCAGTGACGAAACTTGGTTCAGCCAAGAAACCAAAGAATTCCAAGGTACAAAAGAAGAAGACTATCGAAGCCGCTGACAATACTGCAGCCTCAGTCTCCGGGCGGAATGGAGTCAAAGGACGTCGTTCTTGCACCCAGAATTGGCAGCCAGACCAGGAAGGTTTCATAATGCCGAAGAAGACAGCAAAGCCCCCACCTTCATTGGACCCAGCGGCGATGGAAGTAGAAAATCGTTTCACTGCCTTGACTGTTGATGACACGCCGCGAAAGGAGACGAGATGCGACTCCATTCCACCTATAGTAGTGGAATTCGCAGAAAACTACAAGACCCTTCATGATCGGGTGGCAGATGTCATCAAGAGTCCATTCGCTGCGAAAACCGCAGGTGGCGACAAAATCAAATTCAGCATGACTACTACCGAAGACTTTGTGGCCGTCACTTCTCTCCTTCAACAGTGCAATATCCCGTACTACACTTTTCCGACCGGAGCGGTGAAACTGTTGAAGGTGGTGTTTCGTGGCATTCCCAGGACTCTGCCAACAGAGACATTGAAAGAAGAGCTGACAGAAATGGGCTACGAAGTGAGGTCTGTTGCTCAACTTCGTCGCCCCGGCAGTAACGATGTAATGCCGCTTTTCCTAGTAGTATTACCAGACCTGCCCTTAAATCGCACAATATTTGAGGTTGACAAGCTGTGCCACCTCAGAGTATCGACAGAGAAACTGCGATCGTCGGCTGGACCGCAGCAATGTTTCAATTGTCAGTTGTTTGGCCATGTGGCACGCCATTGCAAAATGGGTCCGGTGTGCGTCAAGTGTGCAGGGCAACACGACGCAAAAGACTGCCAAACGCAGAAGGGCCGTGACCCACCAATCTGTGGAAACTGCCACGGCAACCACGTTGCCAGTTGGAAAGGCTGTCCAGCCTATAAGCGAGCCCGCGATCGTCAAAGAGGAGTGGGGACAGAGGCTCCTCAGAGGCATCTACAACAGCAGTCAAACCAACAACAAATGTCGGAGATCAGTGAAATATCAAAATCAACGAAACCGAATCCACAGAAATTGAAGAAAACGAAGAAGCAGAAGGGCAAGAAACTGGCATCATCCAAAGTGCAATCAGACTTATCCTTCGCTGAAGTAACCAAAGATGTGATTCATGTTTCTCCCCCCAAACAGCCACAGCACCAAGACACTTCGACGCAGCCGGTGAAGCAAGGCCCAGTTGCAAAGTCCGAACAACCGATGGCGTTGCAGACTGTACCACCAAAGCGTCAGAAAAGACAAGGTCTACCACACCAGCATCCAGATGAAGCAGCAGAGACGAACGGGACAAACCTCGGGAGACTAGTCAATATGCTTGAAAATATACTTAGCATGATGGTCAGCCTCCTAACGCGGCTCGATAGAATGTCTTCGGACATCACAGCTGCAGTGACGTCGGCGCTTGTCAACACCACCATAACCCAGCAACACAACCATGAATAGGAGGCCTCACATTCATAGCCTCACTTTCTGTGTGTGGAATGCTAATGGCATTCATGGACAATTACTTGAGTTTCGACAATTTTTGTGGGAAGAAGATGTGGACATTTGCCTCGTCAGCGAGTCCCACTTGAAACCTTGCCTACGGGCGGCAGCACCAAACTACTGCTGCTAGCGGAAAGACCGACTGACGGCCGGTGGGGGTGTTGCGCTGTACATTAAACGCGGTATTCCTCACTGTGAAGTACCTCTTCCTCCTCTTCAGCAGGTAGAGGCTGTCCGCGGTTCAGGTGAAAACATCCTCAGGCGCTATCACCGTCGTCGCAGCCTACCGACCACCACGCAGAGTGCTTGAAGAAGCAGACATCGCCGCCCTTATCACACTTCCTGGTAAAATCCTGATTGGTGGAGATATGAATGCAAAGCACCAGGATTGGCATAGCAGAACTGCCAATCCGGCTGGTAACCTCTTGAGACGCCTGGCCCACTGCCACAACCTATGTGTATGGGCACCTGAAGAACCAACGCATCATCCTGCAAATGGAAACTGGCCTGATGTTCTTGATATTGTTATAACAAAGGGAATCACAGGTTTTGTTTCGGCAACAACCCTTAACAGACTATCTTCGGACCACTCTCCTGTGCTACTTGAGGTCGACGTTGGAGAGTGGCAGCCAAACAATCACCCAATTCCTGATTACAAGCGGACCGACTGGGACCGGTTTAGGGAAGTCGTAGCGACTAAACTGGAAAGCGGTACAGTGGAAGGAAATGTTGAGGAGGCTCTGAGATTCTTCACCAACACCGTAAATGAAGCTACAAAAGTCGCCACACCACTTGTTCATACACGCATAGAACGTTCCTGCCAGCTTCCACCGCACCTCATTGCGCAGATCAGAAACAAAATCGGATCGCCAAGGAGTGGAAACTAACGAGGAACCGTGCCACTCGCCGCCTCCTCAATCAACTGCAGCGAGAGCTGAAGGCAGCGTTGGTAGAACACAGAAATCGTGAGTGGTCCGCACGTGTTGCAATGCTGCGACCAAACGATGGCAGCATGTGGAACGAAACTAGGCGACTCACCCGCCGGAGGAAGCCGATACCACCACTCCACGGCGAGCGTGGTCTTGTATTTCTACCGGAAGACAAGGCTAACGCGCTCGCTGACAGTTTTGAGAAAAATTTCCAGCCCGTCGATGACGACGTTGACGACCGCCACATTGTAGCAGTACGTCGCCGACTGCGACGGTACATGTCAGCCAATGATGACCATGACATCATTGCGATTGAGCCGCAGGAGGTAGCTAGCTACATCGCCGGGTTGTATCCGCGAAAGGCACCTGGGCATGACCAAGTGGACAATCGAGCACTCAGAAATCTACCACCAGAAGCCATCAACTACTTGACGCGGCTCTTCAATACCATCCTGCGACATCAGACTTTCCCTAGAGCATGGAAGCATGCCATCGTGGTCGGTATTCATAAGGCTGGGAAAGATCCAATCTTTCCCCAGCATTACCGGCCAATCAGCCTGCTACCCGCGCTCAGCAAAGTGTTCGAGCGAATTCTGCTGAAGCGTATTGACACCTACATCCAGGCTGCAGGCGTCATACCCGATCATTAATTTGGGTTCCGTAGAGGGCACTCCACAACGCAGCAGTTGATGCGTGTTATAGAGGCAGCCACAAGGGCCTTCAACGAGAGAAGCTATTGTGGTTTGGTGTTGCTCGATGTCGCCCGTGCATTCGACTCAGTGTGGCATACGGGTCTGCTCTGCAAGTTGTACGAATGGGGCTTGCCTGGACCCTACGTAAAATTGATCCGCAGCTATCTGTCAAGGCGCACATTCTGCGTCAGGGTTGGTGATGCCATGTCAACACGACGGCGCATTCGTGCAGGTGTACCACAGGGTTCAGTGCTGGGACCAGTTCTTTATAACCTGTACACAGCCGACATTCCAGCACCTGTGAATGTGAAAACAGCCACGTACGCCGACGATACGGCATTCTTTACATCCAGCCGTAGCAGAGCCATCGCGACGAGACGATTGCAGGAAGCTCTTCAGCAGACGATAGCCTGGGCCAGAAGGTGGCGGATAAGTATAAACCCTGTCAAAACTCAAGCGATTATGCTGACGCGACGCCTAGGACGCCGTAGTGAGCAACTACCTCACCCGCAACTTCAGCTCAGAGGTAAAACCATTCCCTGGGCACCAACTGCTCGTTACCTTGGTGTAACCCTTGACTGTAAGCTGACATGGCGTGCTCACATCAAGGACATCAGGCAAAGGGTAAGTGCTCGGCTCCATTCTCTTTACCATATACTTAACCGGGAAAGTTCGTTGGTACCTCACCTAGGAGTTGCCATTTATTGCTCCTTGATTAGGCCGGTAATTGAATATGCTTGCCCCGTCTGGGGGTACGCTGCTAATTGCCACCTGAGAAAGTTGCAGGTGCTGCAAAACAGAACACTGAAGCGGGCACTACATCTGCCCAACCGTTTCCCCACCGTCGCAGTCCATGAGGCGTCGGGAACAGAGAAGCTCATTGACAGGTTCCGGCAACATGCCTATAAATTCTACAGAGCAGCACATCACTCTGCCAATCCACTGGTCAGTTGTCTCGGCGAATACGAAACTGCCGCTGACAAACATAGCAGGCCATTGGTGCTGACGGAGCGCTAAGGACCAACTAATAATACGCCACCAAGACGACCAATCACAAGTGAAGAGAAGACCACTCAAGAGAAGACTGAGGGAGGAAATGTCTCAGGACAACAACCCCCAACCGACCAGCTTTAATGCTGAGACTGGCGAAGATGGACCTAGTGGAATTTCTACTAATAGTGATAGTTTCGAACCCCGTTTTAGAGGAGAAACATTGCTTTTAGTGGCTAATGTTCAGTGGAATTCAGTTTCAATCAACGAAAAATCAAAAACTAAGCCACTTATAATTTTCGAATATTAGTATTTACTTTTACTGCGTAGGAAACATTGAAGCTGACTGAGTTTTTATTTCATTTCACGTTAAAGCTAATTGAATTAATTATAATCGATTAAGGTTTCTAAGAATATTTAATCGATTTTTTCGTTTATTTTAATTAATAATGTTCATTTATTAAAAAATGGTCGCTGTTACGTAATGTCATGACCACAAATTTATTGTTTTTAGTCAAAAACTTTACAAATGATTAGACCATTCAAGTTCTACCAAACATGATATTTGTGCAGAAAATATTTATTATTTTCAACCAATAAAATTAATTGATGAAAATTATTAATAGAAACGTTTGAATAGATAAATATTTTCAAATATCCCTTACTCGATCAATGACTTTGAAATGCATCTTAACAGTGCCGGATCCAGGATTTTGGTTTGGGGGGCTTCAGTGGATTTCATATGGGGGGGGGGCCTTGAGAGGATTTAGTTAGGGGGGGCCTTAAGCGGATTTAGTTTGGGGAGGCCTTGAGCGGATTTAGTTTGGGGGGGGGGGGACTTCAGTCGGGTAAGGGTGGGATTTATAGTCCTGCCGCCCTTAAAAGATCAACTGAAGAAGATGAGTTAATATAGAATAGCAGTTGACTAAATAATTTGTTCATGATTCATTGAATTACTACTTGCATGTTGATGTACTGATCAATTATACAGAAATTTAATGTGTATTATGTAAAAATAAAGGTTAATGTTTTAACAATACATAAATATTTTCTTTCGTAATAACTAAATATTTGTTTTGTGGAAAATTGAGTGATTAGTGAGCCGTGCTCGGCTCGTATTGTGGGTTATTCTTATCTTCCGCTCGCGACTGTCTGCTGTCGCTAGATCTCGGTGAGCCCGCGCGCTCGTTTTTCCGTTAGAGAGCGCTATGGCTCCTTGCTGCCCTCTATCGGTCGATAGAGCGTATATAATTGGGGACACGGAACCGAGCGGGAGTTAGTCGGAGTGAGCCAGTCAAGCAGTCAGTCAGCCAGCCAGCCAGTCAGTCGGAGGCAGAGTCCTTCCCTGTGTCGCCGTGACGCTGGAGGCCCGGTGGGGCGGCGGGGTCCGGGTTTGGACCGGGCGGCCAGGGAGGCAGGCAGTCAGTCGACCAGTCAGCGGGAAGGAGTCGCTTGATCGCAGCGGTTTGTTTGGTGGCGTCTGGTACTTCCTTGTGTGGCCGTGACGCAGCGAGGTCTTGTGGCTTGACCGGGCGACCAGGAAGTGCTAATCTGGTGGATTGGTGTGTCCGCCGCGACTGTTCTTAGTTCGCTTGGGGCGAGGGAATTTCTCCGATACGCTCTTGGTCGAGAGCGCTGTCCCGTAGACTCTGCAGTACGGCGGCGGTCGACGCTCATGGTCACTTCTGTTTGACGCATGCCGTTATCTTGCCCTATGGGGGTATTAGACGGAGTATTGCCTGTCAACTCCAACTACAAGTGTGTCGCCTACGGCTTCCTCGTTAGTGGTCTAGCTCATCTGTAAAATTGTGTTTGGTACTATCTGCAGACTTGTTACATGCTGGTAGATTAGCGTGAGCCAGTCTGGTTATTTTCTGTTATTTGATATAAGTGGAATTGTTTGTGATTACAGGGTTATTCAAATTATAATCTGTAAGCTCAAAATTTTTATGCATTATATTGTATCATATTTGTGATTACGGGGTTATTCATATCTTAGTCTGCAAGATCGCAGCTTGTCTTATTTGGTATTATATTCTCTGTAAGTTTTGGCATTGTCCTTGATGATTGTAATAAATGCTTAAAACAAGGCTTGGACTGATAACCATGCTCCCACACACTTCCCATTGAATCCTTGTGGTTAATAATAACTACTTAAAAAACCACATACCAATTATGAGAGTAGTGCCACTTTTTGTTAGTTGTTTTAAAAGTCGAATCTGGTGGGCAGCTAGTTTAACAGTTGGCAACACTAATTGCGCATGTCAATGTGAGTTGTTGGAATTTTCCTATCACTAGATTTACTTTTCGCTTAATTGAACGGAGTTTTTAGACTTTTTACTGGTTGGAAAACAGTGCAAGTAATGTCATTTGTAAAATTTTGTTAACAACTTGATATCATACATTTACATATAAACCTTGCAATTCACAAAATTATTGCTCTGCGCCAAAACTAATCTCAATTCTGTGCGTTCCAATCCCGAATTGCTTGAGGGTAGAAAGAATTAATATATGCATCAACGCGACACCTTTTTTTCTCTAATCTCTCCTGCAAATCAACCCACGCAGGCTGGTGGTATTTCAAAGCAATCGTAATGGAAGTGGGTGTACGCATGTTTACCAACATGTTCAACCGAATCATTTGTCGTCTGTCTGCCAACGAGTCCCAGGGCAATTTTAAATCAATTCCGTGACCCTTTCGTTAAGACTGTGACAAGCAGTCACGAATCGAGCGGCTCTTCTCTGTATTTTCGTTATACTGTCAACCAATCCATTCGGAAACATGGTAAATATTAGAATTTGTGTGATGTACCGATTGACTAGAAAATTAAAGACTCCCATGTTTTAGTTCCAGTGCGGCAGTATTGTTTGCGGGCTTTACTTTGTTCATACGATCACTCTAGATCGCTGGATAGCCAGTAAACTATAGGTTCATCCACGAGAGAGGAGGGATCCGTAACAAATCAAAAACTGTTACTTGGCGGCCGAACCCTTCAATATCATAAACTAATTTTTACTACCAAGAAAAAGAAAAATGTTAAGCGTCGCAACTAGTTGAAACGAAATTAGTAATCAGTGTTGTGATAAGGATTATTGCCAGAATTTTAGGCAACAATGGACTTTTCCAAATTTTTCTCTAAGCTGAACTTCGGAACCGATCGAGGTGGGTGAGCGGTAACACGCTGGCCTCACATTTGGGAAGACGCTGGTTCGAATCCCCGTCCGACCATCCAGATTTAGATTTCCCATGATTTCCGTAATCACTCTAGGCGAATGCCAGTATGGTTCCTTGAAAAGGCCGTGGCTGAAATCCTTCCCGTTTTCTGTACTCTGTCCTTTCCCGCCTCTAATGATCTCGACTTGATAAGTAGTACAGACATAAGCAGAAAAAAATAACACAAAAAACGAGCTTTGGGATATCAATTTTTTAACTGCTTAACGTCTCTTAACAGCGAGGTCTTTAGAGACGGGAAAGGATGGAGCGCAAGAATTGGGAAGGAATTTGGCCATGGCCTTTTGAAGGAAGCATCCCGGCATTTGCCTGGAGTGATTTGGGAAACCATGGAAAACCCAAATCTGGATGCCCGGATGGGATAACAAGGATTCATGTGACAACCACTATTGTTTTTCATTGTATGATAAATTACGCTCATTGTTACATCTAGGCGTTTACTCCGTAATGCATACGATCGGATGGCAGAAGGTGGTTTGCACTAGAGTCGTTTTTTTTTTTTTCTTCTTTCTTTTTTTTCGCTGCCTCAACGGCATTATGTAGCCCCGCTACTGTCTGTAGCTTTATCTACTGTATCATATTGGTTGGTTTTCGGAACATAATATACACATTAGGGAAAAAACCCGGCTTTGGCCATTACATAATGACCTGAGAGGGAAACCCTTGCTTATTCTTATCGCCTGGTGGGGATGAGCGTAGTTAACAACTGCGTGAGCAGTTGAACGACCATCCCTAGTTGATTTTCTTGTGGCTGGCATTGACAACGGTTGTTGTGTAGATGCTCATCGTGTCTGGTTAGGTGGTTATGCTTGGTCAGATGGCCGTGGGTGGTCTTATCCTTCGTCGATCTTGGTGGCGTCGTGATCTTCTCTGTGCTGGTGTGGGGGCGGCTCCTGTTGATGGCCGCTTGCAGCTTCCTCCCCAGTGGGCAGCCCCCGTAGCTGGCCGCATGGTCCATGGCGCAAGTTGGTGTCGCTTCGCGCGATCTGGTGCACACCAACACGCTGTGATTTTCCCCGCAGTGAACGCACCGAACTTGGTTCCGGCAATCCTTCGATCGATGCCAGAATCCCTGAAGCATTGATCAACAGTTGACAATGATGATTTTTTCCTGCGGGGATTCTTCTTGGTGCTCCAGCCGTTTTGCTTCTTGACTTGGACATTGGCTGCCTCGATTTCCGATGGCATTGACTGCTTGGGTTTTGTGGGTGGTGGGAGGCTTTCATCTCGGGTGACCTCCGTTCCTCGGTTGGTTGCTTCCTCTGGTGAAGCGGTGTTTGGGATGCTATCACTTTTCGGAAGCCCTGCGCCTCCATACCTGGACGAACTGGAATTGAATGCTGTGGCTCTCGAGGAAATCCTTAACCGCCGCTAACTCTGATGGGCTCGCACATGTTACGAGCAGGTTGCCCGGTGTCAACCCTGTCGGCGCCCGCGATGCCACTACTTGGTGGTCTGAACTAGGCGTGGCGTCGAGGTGATTGGGCAAGGACGGTGTTCTTGGAGATTTCGGTCCTTTAAGGCCGTCGCTAGTTCCGTCGGTAGTTTCGTCTTTTCTTGAGGTTTGCGACTCATCTTCCTGGCTAGACGAAGATGAAAGTTGGTGTGGTTCGCAATATAGCACTCGATGTAGGTCTTCAAAATAGTCATCCTCTCTAAAATCCTTGCTGAGGATGACAGGAAGGCTGACAAACCGTGACCAGTCTTTCTTCTTGTCAGTGATGGGCGTGGGGAGGTGACCGTACTTCTCGTCGCTGAGGATGCACAGGAACTTGTTTCTTGGTATTTCCCATGCATACTCTTTACTCCTGGACTTGACTCGGAGTTGGATTATGCATGGTTGAACCTGGGCGTCGAGGTATTTCTTCCACCAGCTTCGGGATGTGTACTGTCCTTTTGCCATGAAGATTTCGCTGTACTTGCCAGATGTACAACGGATGTAGATCAGTGTCTCCGCCTCCTCGAAGTCGGGGTCGTCGAATCCATCTTCAATTCTTGGTGACGACCACGTTGTCCATGATGAGTTTGTGGTGTCTGACCCCTGGGATCGCCGTGAGCGGGTTGCAACATAGCTGCCCGCGTTAGATGTCGTAGGAGTGACGCACTGGGGAGACCGCACGTCGGCAGTGGTTGCGCAGGGTGTAGACTGAGCCTCCCTGTGGCCCACCTGATGTCGACTCAGCTCGGCGTAAGGGTGTCTGCTGCGGTGAGACAGGACGCCGCTTCCTCACCATACTGCACGTTGTTGTCTTGGCTGCGAGTGGTCCAAACCTGTCTAGGCTCGCTCGGTTAATCGTTGCCAGGGCGACCTATCGCGACCAAATACCGGAAATACGCGTACAGTGCAGAGGATCGAGACTGGACGTAAGCTCGAGCTGGACAATAGGCTCGGTCTGTTATTCGGTTGCAGTGTGGTGACGAATCGATGCTGGCACTCGCTAGGTGCAAAGTAACTTAAAAGAAAATTCTGGTACTTAAAGACTGGGTACTACTCTGCGTTAATGAGAAAGTAAAATTCGGCAGATTGCTCCACATTTTTGTGGCGATTGCTCAGTCATACAAATATGCTCTCTGCAAAACAAAGATCAACTGTAATGACCACGTTAGTACTATGTGTACTGATATGGGAAGTGTATATTATCCTTGTCACCAGTTTCTCATCTATCATTCTTGCGCGTATTTAACTATGTATTTTGGGTGTCTATAAATTTGGGCATGGCCTCCAATTCAAATCAACTTGAAGTAAACACCTCGTGTTCCAAATATAAAACGGAAATTTGAATTTTTGAAATACAGGAACAGGAGAGCGAATGTAACAAGAGACAAGACGGACAAAGTTCAACGCTACGTAGGTTATTTATCCTCTAATGATGACGATGACGATGAAGAAGACAATCTACTAAAGAAAGTGGATATTTAGAGCAAAAAAGTAACCTTAGATGTTTAAAACTACTACAGTTCAAGCACTGCAGGAGAGCGATTTTTCAGCGGAGCTGGTTTTATCATTTCAGTAAAAAAAGGAATACTCTTTCTCCTGATCGCATGGTTGATCTTTTTGTCATTTACAGTGACGTATGAGAGTAATATTACTTATGTCATTAAAATGTGTTCAATGTCGTACATTGATATAGATTCTTTCAACCGTCACATATTTAAAGCCTCCGTATAAACCATAATAGGCTAAGAGTGGATTCAGGGTATACTTTAAGTATGTCAGTAACGGTAAATAACTTATTTATGTTAGGGTTTTCATTACAGTTTGTTCTGATTTCACGGTTTGTTACATATGTTTAACAAACACATACACGTTACACATTATATCTACGGCGAATCAGTTGATAGAACATACCCATAATATTAATAGTAGTCACTGATATACAGCGGTTTCGAGAGTGCCACGGCCGTAATATCATGTTTTGTTTTCTTTGATCTCCACCCTTGTTGGGCTACACGCACCAGGGAAAGAGTGTGCAACATTTCTGCACTGCGAGCTTCGTTGTCCACCGAACTCGCTCGAGTAGAGAGGACCTGTCATAGGCATAACCGAGCGAGGTCGAGCGTGAGTAGACGGCAATTTCCACCACACTAGTTTGTATTAAATTTTTGCTTCCCGGGAAATAAGACTGATGAGGATAGGAGGGAAAATGACTTCAATAATCTTGTGTATCTAGCTGATGCAGTTCACGTACTTTGGCCACGTAAATATTTCAGTTCAGTAATAAATGAGAAGGTGTTATTTAAAAATTAAAAAATACGAAGTTCCTATACAGAAACGAACCTCTCTATCAAGTATAATATTTTTTCATAAGTATTTTTACAACAGGTTACAAAACGCGCTTCTCTTTTCTGCATCATGTTCGTTATATCACTTGTTAACATTAAGCAATTTGTCCCTGTGTAAATGATAATCAAGTCAAGGAATACTTGTTGGGCTTTCCTACCAGCCGTTACCACCAAATGCAGAGAACATACGATTTTGCACTGCGGCCTCAAACCTGACTGTCCATTTTGGTACCATTGGATCAACCGGTTGGAGCGTTCGTTTTTAAAAACGGTGCAGTGAACTTTTCCAGTTCTGACTTGTCAATGCGATCAAGATAATAATGAGCTTTACTTTTCGATACTGATTGAAATTAAGGTTTAGTTGATCGGTATTGATTTTGTTTATTGTTTTGTTCCTTATATGATACATATAAATTAGTCAAAGTAATGTTAATAATAACCAGAATTCCTATTAAAATGTGAGAAAACATATTTGTCTAATATCGAGTGACTTTTTACAAATGTAAGTTAAAAATTTCTCAATATTTTCAGTATCCGGTAGGAAACGATTAATTCGAACACTCTTCGCGTTTATTTTTTAATTCTTTCCGTTCTTTCTTTGTGTTCATCTCAATTGAGTAGCTTATCCGGTCAACGTAATTTATGATAGTGTGCTATGGGACCTACGTTTTGAATATCAAATACAGGTATCATTAACAGATATGATAAAGGAGTTGGAATGGGATTCATTGGAAGATAGGAGGAGGGTGGAGACGGTCATGGGAGTGTACGAGCCATATATTGGTGATGAGGCGTGGAAAGATATTGGTGTAAGAATGAAAAGTAATGCATGGAAGGGATAAAATGACCATGACCACAAGCTGGCACTGGATTTCAGGCACAGATTGGAATAAGTTACCAAGAGAAATTATGAATAATATACCAAAAAGTTGAAAGAATTTAAAGTTGAAAGCAAATGTAGGTGGGTCCAAGAAAGGGGGAAGATGAGTGTGTATGGAAATTGCCACAGGAGGGTGCCCTCCATCGCAATTTTAAATAATTAATTAAACAGGCTGTATTATGTCACCTGTAGCAAATGTATGATTACACAGCGTTCTCCCGGCAGCAATGTCATATCTTTCAAACAATGGATCTGATTTAAGGCGGGTACACATCAGAACGAGGCAACAGACGAACAGGACTGAGGCGAGGCAAGGCAGAACGTAAGCCTCGTATGTACTGGACAACTTGTTTTGTACGAACGCAGTTCGCCGAGGCAGGTATCCGTCCAGTCGTTTGTTTTGAAGAGTTGGCAGTACTGGAAAGTTAGAGCGTGGATATGAAGTTAGCAGTGTCTGATGCTTTAGTTACACTTACAGTTGACGTTTCTCGAAATTCTGCTGCATAATCCAAGAGTTTTAGACTTTCACAAGCGAATCACTTAGAATCATAAACTCTTTAGCTAAAATATAGTAGTTTCATTTAATTTCAACGCACAATGTGCCTAAACGACGACTAGGGCCAACGTGGTAATGTGAACAAAAGAGGCAGACACACGACTGGAAATACCCGTTCACATAGCATGCAGTGCACCTCCGAATTCTCTTTGAAGTACCGACTCGCGACGGATGGCGTTCGAACCACGGCGAGAACCGGGTTGCCGCGTCTCGGCTACAGGTATACACTGGTATGCTCGCCTCGCCTCGGACCCGTTCATGCGTTGCCTCGTTCTGATACCTACCCGCCTTTACTGGACAGTAGGACGCGAAAATAATAAAAATAAAATAGTTAACGAATATTAACTAGAAACTTCATCAGCATAATATAATAAGAGATGACCCGTGATCACTACATTTGAGCATATCGAAAGCTTTGTCATTTATAGTAAAGTAAATGATTTGTGGTAACTTCATCCATTTTCTATTGTATCAACTAATTGTTAGCTGTGGCGTAACTTCTGATGCATTTTACATCTGCAGTGTAATGGATGTTGTTTGCAACATCCTAACAAGTTTGAGGGTGTTAACACAAACTGTATCTGATTTACATACCTTTTTTTGTTTCGTACTTCAACGTCAAGATCATTAGAGACGAGTGCTAATCTTTCACATGGAGTGATTTTGGGAAACCATGGAAAACCGAAATCTGGACAGCGGACAGGGATTCGAACCAGCGTCCTCCAGAATACGAGAGTCAACAAGTTGTATCTGAGCTCAACATAATAGTTAATAACAATAAATGTGTTCACAATCATTTCTTAGTTCATTTGAGACATATATATATATATACTTTCTTGAAACTGATTTTGACTCATTTCCAGTTGCTTGTGGAAGGTATGGAGAAGAATTAGTTAATACTCCGGACAAAAATTATATATTCCCTTGAATGCCCTGGTCAAAGGCTCGAGGACCGCAACGACTATTGAGGAAATGAGCCTTCAGATGATTCAACTATCTGAATCAAATTAAATATAGCTTCAAAGTCCAATTGTTTAAGCTGATTTTGACTGTCCAGTTTACTTTCTCAGTTTTCAGTCACCTACGATAAAATCATGCTTTTCTTCCAGCCTTCTGTTATAATTATTTTTTTTTCACTAAACAGTTTAATCCTTCCGTGGCCCCTACCAGAACGATTGGAATTTGTCAAAATAAAGACAGAATGTTAAGGGTGGCATTAAGGGTGGTATTCCAGATTTATTTTAAAGCAAATGTACACATTCTGTAATATAACTATGCGATTTTATATTTCCTACTCTTCATTAATTATTATTGACAAACAACTTGTAAATATTTAATTTGTCAGACCACATTATGTTTGATTACAGTTACGACTAAGTGTTTATATTACCGCGTGTATAGATGGCCTGCATCGCCGCAGTGCAGCGCGCCTTTTAGAAACTGTGAGAACTACGATGGCGTCTAAGCGAATTTCTCCAGGAATGGAAAGCGCTCAATCCCGCCGTATAACTTAGCATAAAGGTAATTGGGATGGTCAACATTTGCAACACCCAATAACTCTGAAAACACTGTCTGAAATTTGGAGATATATCAAACATTTTTTCCCCTTATCATTAGTCTCTCGACAATTCTGCAGCTCTTTCTATTTTGCGCAAACTTCTTCATCTCACCATACTTCTACAATGTGTATCCTCAATTATCTGCTTCATAAATCTTTGTCTACTTCTCTCCACTAAAAATTCAACACGTTTTAAAATGTGATCCATCATCTTGTTTCTTCTTTTTGTGAGTTGCACTGACCCTTGCCCACCATTTTAAAAACGTATTCATTTTTTATCTGTCCACGATCTATAGCAGCACTTCCCAAATGGTTCAATTTTATTTACTTCTGTTATTCATAAAGTGCGCGCGGTAAACAGTATTATTATATCTGCTGATTATCGTAATCTTTCCTTTGCATTTTTAATTATTCCTCTAATTTTTTTACTGTCTTCGTGCTTAGAAGCTGACACAGTATCATCAGCAGATAATATAATACTAATTCTTTCTATTATTCCACATTTTTCTTTCATTCACGTTTTTGTTGGCTTTTCGAAAAGTAAATGCTAAACCTCCCTTTCTCTATCTATTTTAACCGACTATTCTTGCTGATAATTGTGTTTCTTTACTGCCATTATTTTAGTCACTTCATCTACTTACAAATTATTACTTTCTATTTCGGTATTTTGTACTTTGCAGTTTTTAATGTATATATTCCACATTTAACAATATTAAATGCATTGTTCGAGTGAAAAAAAAATCTTAGATTATCCTTATCCTTCTTTATTCTTACTTCTATTATCTATCGTGATACCAGAAATCTTTCTGTTCAATCGCAGTTATTGTAAGCATGCAAGCCCGTATTACACGTAAGTAATATTGGTTGCATTACTGCTAGGCGCTTATAACTACACACAGCAGTGGCTGACTGGCTGCTGATCAAGGATATTCCGTAAAATGTGAACCTTGTCTAAACAGTTTTCACGCTCTTATATAAGTTTATAAATTATATTCTGAGGTAATTATAAATAAGTTCATAGAATGTTCCAAGTAATATACAAGTACAATATTTGAAGGCAATCATGCTCATGTATCACTAGTAAATCACAGTACATTCTTAGTTTTTGCCGATAATTTCACGACTTACGTTCAGAACCTAATAATCAGTGTACGTGATTATTTTACAGAAATATTTGCAGGATTCGAGGTGACAGGTTTTCTTATTCGTCAGCACTTCATCCAATGTACGTGCTGCAAATATTATTAGCCTGACTCCTTCTCCACTGGCAGAGCGTCACTTTGAAATTTACTGCGAGTTGTTACTGTCTGCCATATTTCACGTATCCCATTCAAAATTCCTTCTGATGGTTCTTCAGCCTTGAGAGGCACAAGACATATTTCTCTGGTCTCGCCCGCGACTAATAACTTGCCGGTGACTGACAGCGCACCGTTTGGCTTGGCCAACCAAGTGCCCGTCTCCTTTTGTGTTCGGTATAGAGATATCAATTATACGGCTTTGTACAGGAGCGTACCTATCACTCAGGTAATTTTATTAATTTGCTCACTTGTTTATCGCACTGCCCTTATCACTCTATGACTATTACTCCGCGATTCACTAAAATTGAGTGGCGGAGGGTGCGTTGCACCTATCCTAATATTTAGTCATTTATGCGCCAGAAAGGATGTACGAGTTATGGCAGGAGATACCCACGGGCTATTTTGAGGAACCATCCCCGCATTCGCCTGGAGCGATCTAGGAAAACCATGGAATACCCAGATGAGAATGTCTGGAGCGACTTTTCGAGACGTACCCCAGCCGGGTTCTAAGTTTTCTGGCTCAATAAATCCTTCCTATTCCCTTCTCTAATCGCTAGTGGAAAAAATGACTATAGAAAAGAATCGTTTCTGGGCCTGATTTCCATTATATTATTTCTTTAGTATCAGCACAATCTTTCGTTAAATTCTAATTGTATTATGCGGATATTTGGGTTGAAACGTTGACATTTGATTAAAACAGTGTCTTTGGCGTGTTTTAGTCTTAAACGGATCGCACTTACTACATTATGAACTGCAACACCCAGACAGTATTGAAGGGTTTTACTAATAAGATGGGCAAAATACCTAAGTAATACTTCAAAGAAGGGATTTTCTTGATGTTATTAAAGTGAAATTTTCGCATGGTTAGGAGAAATGCCGAGGAGCAATTCTATTAGCCTTACATTAGACATGTGATATTATTCTAACTCCATTTATCGAATCTTATTTAAAATTAGCGGGTATTGTGTATCTAAACCGGATTAGAACAGCAGCTTGGCCGCCACGAAGTTACGGAGCGTGGTAATGATTCTCGAGGACAATACGTGGAGGTATAATAATTCTGAAAAAGTCGATATAAATTTAAGTCTGAAGAAAACAAAATTACTGACGGAAAACTAGGCCATTGTTGCCGACTAAGGAAGTGTCTAGAGATAGAGGCATCGAATCTAACTTCGTTGTTACCTTTTGCATCCGTTAGAGGTCTAATAATTTGCCATTAAACTAACCAGTATAGAAATGTAACATCTGTGAAAATGATTAAAGTGTCACTACCAAAAAGGAGATAACAAGATGAAGATCATAATCACGTTCTAATTCAGTTTAGCCTGTCCAGGAAGTAGTAACCGTTTGCGCCGTGTACAGCGCTGGCGTTCTCTAGTAGCCGCCATTCAAGGTCAACTAGCTTCAGTGAACTGTCTGCTTACGGTGTGTGAGGTTATGTTTCACTGTTCTGCTTTTCTCGTCTCTGTGAGTGTTTAAAACGTATACAAAAAAATAAATAAAAAATAACAACGCCTTTAATTGTAAAATGACATATGTTATTCGATTCCTTAACCAAGAAATGAGAGACCATGTGATATTTTCCGTCAAATCAAAGAGGTTTATCTATTGCCCGTTCTGGTAATTACAGACGACATGCTGAATTGAATATACAAATTCATAAATAACGACCGTAGGATCACACTGTATAAAATCAGTAACCAATTTTTGTATGTTTTCTCACTTAACGTATACAAATCAATTTGTGCGCGATCTGTCCCTAGCTTCCCGCTGCGTACATGGGACGTTTCCGTAGTTTCCGTAGTGACTAGTGACAGCTTTGAAGGTTTCTCAATGGGCTGACGATAGAGAGACACAAGTATTTGATTTTACATGGTGACTATGTAGAAAAATAGTGTACCGAGCGTGGTAGGTGAGTGGTTAACGTGCTGGCCTCGCATTCGGGAGGACGCAGGTTCGAATCCAAGTCCGGGCATCCAGATTTGGGTTCCTTCAAAAGGCCATGGCTGAATTCCTTTCTTCTCCGCAGTTCCATCCTGCCTCTAATGACCACGACTTCGACGAGGCGTAAAACAAGAAGCAAAAAAATAGTGTATGTTACGTTTGTGTAAAATAAAGTTTCTTTTAGAAATCTTACTTGTTATTTTATAATTATAAACGGTAACTACTTTCCAAGCGATGATAGTAGATTTCGTAACCGACGTATTGATGTTATCAAGAACATCACGGGATTTTATGCTGCATATATTACGATCCCAGTTTCTTCAATCTTTCCTCAGCAGTAAAACCTTCTGCCGGTGGTCGAGAACGCAACGAGAAAGAACCACACATGTGAAAGCAGAAACAATTTTTTTCCAAGGCATACGTAACCTAGTGGATTTAAGAGTACGTAGAGTATATGGCAGTGTGTTATTACTCATATCTTCAGCTGAAGGGATAGAAAGTATAGAGACTCGTTAGCGTTTTCTCTGCTTACCTCTTACTGGGTCACGTAAACGTTTGGCACAATTGCCATACGGAACCAACGCACGCCAGATTTCTCCGTTTTCTCCGATTCATAAACGACCTTTACTTGAATCAGAAGTCTAGGAAAAAAGTGTTTAAATAACTGCAATAAGTAGTCAGAAATTTAGCAAGGACAGAAGCTGCTAGTGCAGCTGAACAGCAGTGAACCCTCTCATACCATTACGCGACGTTATGTCACTTCGAGAAGAACGAGGTAAGGTTTGATAAATCTCGGCCACCATCACAGATGGCATTAATGATTATTCTATCCTCTAGCAGTAAATTAATTACCAGAACATTGTAAGACATTTTATAATTGACAGATACTGTTGTTTGTAATCGTAGCGGTTTTGGGACACTTTCAAGCTTGGTCACTAATGTGAATGACGTCATCTATACACATACCTGTAGAATATAGGTTCTCAACTTGGTGAGGAGAGGGGGGGGGGAGGGACGGAGTGCACAAGGTAGCTTCGTGGCCCGTGTTGCTCTATACCGTCGCAAGTACTGTCTGTCATACGCCACCTCTTAGAGCTGAAAACCTTTATTTTAACATCACACATTTAGCGAGCTTCCACTGAGATTTCAATTTTAGTACTGAATACAATGGAAGCTCATAAGTAACGATTCCAGTCGGAGGAAACGTAGGTGGTTTCTTAGAATATGTGACCTAAACCGTTTAATTTATAAAAATTACGATGAGTGCAAGAACTGAACACAATAAAAAGACCTGTCAAAAAAACTCTGATGTATCATATATCTATATATATGTCGAATCCATTCGGGGAAGATCAGGATTCGGGTGAGTTGAATGGAGTTCCCAGCTCAAGGTTGATAGCTCATCAGCGAAGGTAGGCTGTGGATATCCCTCTGACAGTGGAGAGTAACTACGAGAACACAGCGGATACAAGGATCCGGTTTATTAGACTCAGTCTCACAATACACAATGACAGATAGCGGAATGATGTTGCTTCAGTGGTCAGGCATGAAGAGACCTCCGTGTGCTGTGCGCTGCCGTTAAGTAGCTCCTCGTAGGTCACTCTGCAGTCGCTGTGGCGCTGGCATACTGCTCGCTGCGCCTGTGGCACAATCTAGTAGCGTAGCCCCATACTCCCGATCCGATATATATAACACACAACTCTCAATGTTTATAGTTTAAATTTGCAGAATAAAATAAACGTAAACTGCGGTATTTTTCCCTATTAATTATTTAAACTTTAGTAAATCCACCAAAATCATCCAATGAGAGATCTGGTTAAAAAAAAAGCACTATTATTAAGGGCCTATTCACCATTTTTCTTCGCTTATGGGTTTATATTCCGTTCACGTCGATGTCACTAGAGGCGGGAGAGGACTGGAAGCAAGGAACGGGAAGAAATTCGGCCCTGGCCTTTTGAAGGAACCTTCTCGGCATTCGTCTGGAGTTATTTCGGAATACTGAAATCTGGATGGCCGGACGGGGATTCGAAACCGCGTTCTCCCTAATGTGAGGCCAGAGCTTTACCGCTCACCCACCACAATCGCTTTCTCTTCTATTTCTGTGGTATATTCCTCAGAGTAAATAAGCCAGATTGATGCCGAAAAGTGTTTTGATGAATACTATCCTCGTTATACAGTCATGAAGATTATACCGCACTCAAAGTATCATTTAATTTGAAAAAAATATTTACAGTAAACACTAACATTTACATTCTTACATATATAAGTGTGATTCGACAGTTTAGCTCTGTCGGTTTGCTTGATATCTGGACTCCATTTAATGGGTTTTCTTGACTAGACATCTAGAAGTTGTTCCCAGCAGTCTCAGCTCTCGTGACGTCACACTACAGTGAGTTCGTGAGAGCAGAAGGTCGCGAAAGGAGGCGGCCTTGGTCGATCTCTCAGACGTGTCGGAGTCGAGGAGAAACATATGCTATCGCGGCTCTGGGAAATACATCCCACGTCATCCTGGACCACAACAGTGATACTAAAGTGTCCATACGCACTCAGCACGTGGCTTGCCTTCACTCAGCTATCACCATCACTATTTTTCTTCTGTAAAGAAAATTAAAAACCAGTCTCGAATTCTGTGCACTGACAGATTTTTGTTTTCAGCGGTTGGTTCTGTAGCAGGATTGCGTTTTAAATGCATTTCTGCACGCACAGGACAAACTAGGACAGTTCCAAAGAGTGTCTGATTCCTTACACCGAAGGGCAGAGGCATGCATTGCCGTAGATGGCACCTGCTATAAACTGCGAAAATATGCGTTTGCGGCCCAATGTTTGTTGACCTTTTTTATTTTGATTTATACTATCACCTCCTCAAATGTCGGACCCCCTTTTTTTTTAAAAAAGAAAAACATACTGTCTCACGGCAAACTACCAGCAAAGTAGCGGTCGAACCAGTGTCTCATTAGGAAAATTTCGGTAGCAAAACCTGCGAAAACTTTTTTGGAATAACAATAATCATTTCACCTGTGTCACCAGTTTTACAAAACAATTATAAATACTGAAGCGGTTACTACGTCTACCTATGGTTATTTGAATTAATAAAGAATTAATTTAAAATTCATATCATAATTAAATTGATGACCTGTGAGTCTGAAATGATTTACAAGCATTTATACAATCTACAAGTGTCATAACTGAACCTTTTCCTGTCCATTTCATATTTATGTGATCAATGTACCGAGATTGTTTATTGTGAATCAAGATAAACAATCAAAATTATAAATGCCAAGCAAACACGTGGTCGATCAATTACAACGCAAAATTATAGTGCAAACAAATCACATAAAGTATCACAAATACTGAAGTCAACTTTATTGTGTGAAACATTTAACGAGTTACATAACAATAAAAAGGAAAGGAAAAAAAAAAAAAAAATGAGACGAGGTTTAAGTATTTCATTTCCGCCTAACTTTTTTATTAAATTACGTTGGTGCCAGTTAACTCAGTTTACTCACCAAAATAAAAGCATACGACTATATTTATAGTAAAAGTGTCGATAGAACACAACTCCAATCATGCGAATCGCTTCGCTCAGGGAGTTACAGGGTAAACTTGAGTGGTCAGTTTGAATGCAACACGCTGATAGTTTGATCAGATGAAAAATATATTTACCATTCACACCAGCAGATAAACCAAGCACCAACAATCACTCGAACAACCAGGAGCATAGATACTATATACATCTCTATATTATCAACTGTATAAGAAAATACTAAGTCCGCAGACTACTTTAACATTTAATTAACAATGAATATGTGGCTAAGCGTCGCATTGAAGACTAACCCTTAGGCGCCTCACAGAATAACTTTTCTGATGGATTCTACCACCGGAGTGACTTTCGTCCCTCCCACAACTTACACTTGCGTCTCTGTCTGCCAATCCGTGTTCGTTTCTCCTGCTCCCTCGATCGGCTCCGACATGTCAACGAAACATTCATAATAAGTAGTAAAATTCTTTTTAAAAAATTGCCATTGCACGACACTCTTCCACTCGTCAAAAACTCCAGGATGTGCTCGTGATGATTGGCTAACTTTTGATCTTATTCATATTTTGTCTTTCGGAGAATCTTTTCTCTCTCTTACCTATCGCATTTTTCTGTCGCACATTGGCAGTGAAATATTCTATTCCTTGCTATCTTGTTACACATCGCCACCTACTTTTAATCACTAAGTGTTGCATGTGCGTCGCAAATCTCCTTAGAGTGACACTTTTCACAAAAGTCTATAGCTTCGAACAATACATCAAGGCTCTGATGACTTCCATACCCAAGTGTGGGAACAATTCTGCTTTTCTTGAACTTGTCACAGTCAGGCTTAAGATACGACATATATTTTTGTAAAATGACGTTTCCGCTTAATCTGAAACATGGATTACAAGTCTTAGCAGAAGCTAATAGCGGACCACCCGTCTTGTACACCGTCCGCTCTTACAGTTCATGGAACAACTATAGCCATCTTATTGCATTTTATGGTCTTCACAAAATAAATGAGTAATTTTAACACTTATGATACTACAAAAAATCGATTTTCTCGACATAATATATATCATTTGATTCAGAATTTCGTGACTCTAATAATAATAATATGTTTTGAAAATATTTTTTTTAAATTTTAAATATTTTTTAAGATCCATTACAATTTTTTTTTCAACATTTTCCTGTTATATTGATAAACTCCATTAGAAAGAGCATTTCCCAAAACCAATAACATTGAAAATCATTTTTATTTAAGTTTTTTAAAAGTAAATGTTTTTATTGAATTCAATTTAATACAAAATCATCGCGCCAAAGTAACTGGCACTAGGGGTTATTTTCTCTTCATGCATTACACAAAATGTTTAAAATGAGCAGTTGTGAGATGATTGTTATCGTACGAAGAATAGCGCCAACATTATAAATTTACTACGTGATATTAAACAATAATTTATTCAAAAAGTTTGTGGAAAGCCGAATAACTTATTGCAGCCATCTCAAGCGGCGATGAACGACACTGGTCAACGGATTGCGATGTGGTCAAAACCATAGTTAACGTGCGTTTCTTAGTATTAACCACTAAAATTCTCAAATCGCTTCTTCGTGTCACCCAGCTGAATAACATAAGGAATTTTTATTTGGTGCATCACCTTGCCTCTAAACATTTAAAATTAGCCACTGTCTGATGGTTGTTATCGCAAACGACGCAGAACCCGTGTTCTAATTTTATTTCCCGGTAAGAATCCTCACAACTTGATTGATCGCATCAGAATAGCACTTTAACCGCTTCAATCGAATAAATATAATCCAAGGGACGATACTAGTGGCTTCTTTCTGACACGAGGGGCCTTCGACTCATTTCAATGCTCCATTCACTTTTATTGAACCAATGTCTGCTTTCATTAGAAGCTGCGAATATATTTTTCTGAGTCTGTAACTATTCTTTGAAAAGCGACAGACAACTGTTCAAGAATTTTCTAAAATATATTTTTGATATCACCTTATTAATTACAGTTTTCATAAAATAAGATTTCCTAACTTAATTTATTGCAGGTATATCGAATTTATAATGCACAGTTTTAGCAAGAATCTAGATTATGTTATCTGCCTTTGAGATGGCCATATGAGCTCCAGAATTTTCAAATCTTCTGTAACTCATAGCTCAGGAAAATTTACAACAATATTTTTTAAACCCTTCAGTGAATTTCAGGCCGGTTGTGCTGATGTTGCGTCTAAAATGCTCTTATTTTTTCCGCAGTATTTCGACCACAATCTCGATACACATCAGGATCCAACTTTCTGCTGATTGTACTGGAGACTGGCGTTGCACCCACATCTATAGTGGAGTGACTATCGATACCTAACAAACCAACCATTGTGCATAGTACTCAGAGATGAAATGCTTGAAGTATCTGTATCGTAGTGAGTCTTTAAAAATAGAATTATTTCACTAATGCATATTTACGATATTGACTTAATCCTTGCCGTTTTCTATATTTGAGTAGTTTGGCTGCTTGAAAATTTAATTACTTACCTCACTTTTCGCATAAATGCAGTGAATAATGGTTTAAATGACGTCGTCATTCCCTTCCTTGAAAGCCTTGCTCAACTTCGTTTCGCCATCTTTTCCTCATGCAGCCTCTATATCTTTTGCCTTCAAAACTCTTTTACAACCATTCTCTAGCCAGTCTCTTTCGGTTTATTCTTTCTTTATAACCGATCCATTTCAGATTTCGCTTGGCTGTCTCGAAGGATATTTTGATCTCGTATGATCTGACATTTTGTTTTAGAACATGGCTCCCAGGATTTTTTCCCCCCTCACGCCTTGTCAACGCCAACGTCGAGGCCATTAGAGGCGGGATAGAACTGAGGCATGGAACGCATTTCTGCCATGGCATTTTTGAAGTAACCATCCCGGCGTTCACCTGGATTGATTTGGGGAAACCTTGGAAAACCCGAATCTGGATGGTCGGACGAGGATTCTAACATCAGAATGCTAGGACAGAACGTTACTGCTCATTCGTCACGCTCGGTTTCTTCAGCCTGGCGTCTTCAAGAGTGAATGTTATTGCTACATAGTGTACGATTAGCTGTTGTAGGAATTTGTTGATCCTAAGGAGACTCCTGACCTGGTGGAAAACTGGTCTTATCTGCTCCGCAGCTCTCCGGTGGCAGAGTCTTTGGTGAAAACAATGCCCCGGAGTGGCCTGGCCGAGCGCATCTTTCCCTTTGTTTCCGCCGCCTGAAGTGGGTTAGCGGCGCGCGCAGGCCAGGTGAGAGACCGCACTGCGCATGCGCAGCGGCCCGCCCGCGCGCTTGCACAGTTGGCTGTCCGCCTCCAGTAGCCACAGGTGTGTGTACGAGTGCGTGTGGCCAGAGTCGATGTGCCGGTGACAGTGTTCGACTGTCAGTGATTATCGAGGTATCGCGTAGGATATCGACCGTATTTTCGGCCCTCAATAGGCGGAATCTACTTGTTTCGAGGTAAGACACTGTCGACTGTGGTGACGAGAGCTGCCGCAAGTTGTTACGAGGTTTTGAATTTTGCTAATCGTGATTTTTGACGCATCACACGTCGGGGGAAAAAAACTTTTTTTTAAAAAAAGAAGAAGCTGTATTAACTGGAGTATTAATACATCGATGACAAAACATGTTAATTATTATATGGCAATGATATCTGTATTCTAGTCTCTCAGCTGTCAGTTATCAAAACATTTAGCATCCTCAACAATACTCAAATACCGGCTGATATTTGTATCAGTCCATAACTAATTTCAGCTAGAGGTTCAGGCGATCAACCTCATCTGCCAACACTACCTGACTGGCAAGTAATTGTGGAATTTATAAAAGTGGAACATGAAATATTATTGGAAAATTGATTTGGAAAGCTAAATAACTTGAGTGCATATTTCAATATAACACGATTAT
Source organism: Vandiemenella viatica (assembly GCA_031002005.1). NCBI lineage: Eukaryota > Metazoa > Arthropoda > Insecta > Orthoptera > Morabidae > Vandiemenella > Vandiemenella viatica. The sequence continues at coordinate 379,173,435 of CM061920.1, forward strand.
AGAGCTTGTCACCTGTAAAAAAGATGAACTAACAATGATTCTCTTCAGAACAGGAACGAATGATGGTTTAGTTCAGGGAAAGTAGATTAAAGCCACTGTTTTATGTAGGCTATTTTCATATTAATTAAAATGGATTTGCAGAGTTTGAAATCGGTATCTGGCCCTTTTTCATAGTTAGTGTTTCTTTCGTCGTTAATAACTCATTAATCAGTGACTTCTTACTGCTTCAATTTTCTACGCTTTGGTCTTCGCACGCCAGGTGCCAGCTGTAATTTTTAACTAATGATGAGAATATACTATTCTTTTTAACTCTTTTTTCCCCTACTGCTCCTTGCTACTGGTGTCATCTGTTAATATTCTTTCCTCGTTTACTATTCTAATTTGATGCTTCCCATACACAAAGACTAATTCGTGAATATCCGGTTTAGCAGTACTAATAATTTATTTGTAATTAAAAATTAGCGTATATTTATTATTTGGTCTTCATCTTTTCCGTGACTCTCACAGCCACTTTGACATTGCAGTAAGATGATTACATCGATGCGTTGATTTGTAGCGATAGTTGGTCTTCGTGAGGCCCGGTGCAGCACCAGCCTGTTGCTCTGCTAATTAGCCAGCCCGGTGTTAACTAGCGCCGTATAATCTGGCTCGCCGGTGGAGTGTTGAACTCAGCGCCGTATTGCATTGCGGCCATAGACCGGTTTCACCTGGCATCACCTTACCTCCAGCACTGCTCCACTGCCTACGTCAGTTCCTCCCACTCAACATCCACAGCGCATTTTTCCGCTGACGACCTTTCCTCGTCATTTACCAAACAGAACCTGCGTTCATACCGAAAAAAGGACTTTCTCATCTTAACGCGAAACTTCAAATACACGGAAAATTTGGAAATGGAAATTTCAATAAATGTTATTTGAAAAAGTAAAAGGTTTAAAGTTTATTTGAAATATACATGGACAAATGCTGTTATTCATAAAAATGATTGGAATTGACCGAATAGAACAAAAATCTGTCCCGCAGAAACAGAATGCATGGACGCATTGCAGAACGACGAGGTGAATCTGGTTACATAACTAGTTATTAGGTTGGTAGCTGAATTAGTTCTGCCGTGCACCACAGTCTACCTTTTTCAAACGTTGTAACGACACCTATTCCACATTGTCGAGTCTGTTCTATTGATCACTTGATTAATGAATACTCTTTAATATTAACTGTGGTTCATTAATGTTCAGATTTACTGAGGGAATATTCCAAAAATAAATTAATGAAGCAGAAAAATGTTTCAATATACGACAGACGAGAAACATCTCGAAACACTGGGAAACTGATGGTGATTAAAAAATGAAAACTTGTGTATGTATCATTTGTCAATAGGTTCGGCAGAACAATGGGGAGGTGATATGTGAAAATTTTAACACACTGCTTCTAATGCATAGGTGAACAGCTAGATTTGTCAATGAAACTTACACTGCAGCACACAAGCACTAAACTTGATAAAAGAACTGCGTTGTAACTCGCCGCTAAATAGAAAAGATATTTTAATATATATGCACCAATGGATTAGAAATAATCCGAGTCTGAAGTAGAGCGAATTCGCACTACTAGCTGACATTCACAAGGACGGGGGTCAAATCCCGTACGGCCCTCCTGATTGGGGTTTTCCATGGTTTTCCCCAATCACTCAAGGCGAATGCTGGAATGGTTCCCTGCAAGGCCACGGCCGATTTCCATCCCCCTCCCCGTAGTTTAGTCGGCTGAAAGGGTTTGTAAAAAAATAGAAATAATATGTGAAGGGATGGCCACTATCATTAATTAATCCTTGATTTCGAGCTTAAAGATGTGAGAAATTTTTATTTTGTAGTTGAACGAATTGTGATCTCGAATAATTAGTCAAAGGATATGAAGAGCGATTCATCGAAATCGTGAAAGATTTTAAAGTAAAAATATGTATAAAACAAAGGCCTATGACTAAATTTTCTTCAGGTCTCAAGTTACATGGCATTTAATAATAATATTTCTCCTTCGTAAACAATACAGTAACGAACTTGAAAAATAATTTGCTATTGAGTGCGAAAATTTATAAAAATGTTAGTAGTGTTTTCTGAAGCCTGCATTTCTTCTTGTAAATATGTTCGTAAATTTATAATTCGTGTCAGGTCAACTCGTATTTCTACACGGATTGAGTATATAGTACGGAATGTAGTACCGACAGCTACCGTACTTAAAATTAATCGCTTCTATCCCAATCATCGTGTAGTGCACAACTTATTACTTCTTTCGCAGACTAATTGTGCTATTGAAATGTAGGAAGAACGCTTGTGGTCTGGTTTCTGTCATCAATTTCTGCTGATGTAGTAATAAGCACTGGTCGATCTATTGTTTCATTCTTTGGCATGATTATTTAAATTCTATCTAGGATATAAAGGTTCTATAATAGATGAGAATTGCTGATACCTTTCCTACTAGTCATATTTTAAATGGTTGCAGCTTTGATGGATGTTACTTCTTGTAACTCTACGTCAAAATTTCTCATTGTTGAAGAGTGTTTGGTTTCTTATCTTTGCCACTGGACGCTGCGCGTACTTTACAAGCAGACAGCGGTACCTTTGGCGTCATCTCTGGATTTCCGATTCCCAGGCTACCAGAGGACGCTCTGAACGTTGTTTGCGAGCCCAGCCGACTGTGAAGGCCAAGGACAATGCTGCAGCATCCTGCGTCCAGCGCTCCCGATTCAGGCCGTCCAAAAGCCCACACTTTGGTTTCATGCATCTGCTGTTATGTAGTATGATGGCTGAGTGGTCATGGTTCATCACATGTGCCAAATGTTAATCGAAGACAGGCATCATATTAAATCGTTAAAAATACGGTTTATTGTCTACTTCACTGTTGTGTATTACTCATTTCAATGTGGGGTTTAGTGTCATCTCCGCCACCGATCAAAAAATGATAACAACTCTTCAACTGCAGATGAACTGATTCGTTGTGTTCTATTCTTTACGTTTCCGTGACACAGGGTTGTAGACAGCCACCTACAATGAAGTTGTAAGCAATGAAATGTCACTTTGCAGCTCCATTCTACACTGTCACAATGAAAAAAAAATCATAAACCTCTCCAGTTTTGGGCTAGTTCCCATGTTTTAGTGTGTTATTGATATTTGTGCTATTCCTTGGTGTGAAAAACAACATCGAAGAAACTTGTTAAGTTAGCAATATCATACAGTTGCTGCTTTAATGGTTCTGGTTCCCGGCATTAGCGGTCGGCTGGTATTATCGATAGATAATTGAATCGATGTAAAATAGAGATTACGAAGCGTCGCCCTGTTCTGCTTCCTGCATTATCAGCTTTAGAAAAAAGTCAATGTACGTTTCTGGTTGAGGCTTATCTCAGCGCTGTCGGAAGCAGTGATTGCCCAATGCAGAACCTAATCGATTCTTTTGCTACTTCGATTGTACACGAAAACGACAGCTAATGACGGATGTCACAGAAGAAAAATACCTTGTGGTTTCAAAGTAATTTTTTCTTCTTGTTCAAGGAGCAGTTCAACATAACCACAACTGCTACGTAGACCACAATCGACATTGAGCAATTTTAGTTGTATGATCCCTGAAACAATATCATAACACTCAGAATCGGAAATAATCGTTTTATTATTATTATTATTATTTTACCATAGCGCGTCATCGAAACATCATCACTTCGGAGCAATTTAACCAACTTTGAATAAGTTAGTTTCGTTTTTTGATCACACAGGCTCCTAATATGGCTCTCTTTCATACAGCAAAAACTGTTTTATTTTTATACTTTTTTCAGATGCAGTTAAAAAAATTACGAGTGGCACTCCATCTTCTTTAAGACTATAAAAAGCGTTGACTCTCCAAATATGAATAATGCAAGCTAATATTAAATATTACCAAGTACAAATTATTGTCACTCCAAATAATAAATAATCGGAGCAAAAAGAAATGCATTAAACCACAAATGTAAGTAGAATATAAGTTAGATAAAAATTCATTCCACTGTACCAAACAAAACATAACCTGTTTACAACTTTTGTACATAATTAACAGAAAAAACCCGCTGATGATGCTTCTGCTAAAGAAGTGAAACGCCTACGGGAGACCAATAAATCCAAAAAAGTCAATTGCTTTGGCGTTATTTATTTATTAATAAATAATCGTATTGCCAAAAGTAGAACTCTTGAATCAACCTAATATATACGAAAGCTTATTAAACTATGAGAATATTTCAATGATTCCCAGTTTAAGAGTCAATAACTTGTTTTGACATACCATAAAATAATTAGTATAAATCATATATAATATGCGAACGGATGGCGGCAACATATCCTCTAAAAACACCAAACGTCATTAATGCCGACCCCTAACGGTGTATACCTCGCTTGACAGTTTATATGGTGTATTAGCTACGTAGGGAGTAATTTAAAACAGAAGGCTACTGAAAAGAGAAGAAGGGACGAATTTTTCACTTGTTTGTGTGGGTGTCAATCGCTGAAGAAATATCTGAGAGAAAGCAAAAACATAGGTATGCAGAGAAGTCACTTTTAGTAATAAAATAATAATCTCCATCAATGTTGACAAGATGTTAACTATGAACAGAAAGTTAGGAATAACGGACACTGTCTTACAACCATGCTTCTTACATCAATCAGATTTAAGTGTTTGACGTAAACAGAGCTAATCGATGTTGTTACGTAGGCTGTGAATATTTCAGGCTGAAGTAGTTTTCAACGTCGATATATTGAGCGATCTGATGGCTCAAGGGACCACTTCTTAACATCCTATACTGCTTCGATGCCCATTTGGAAATGAGCTACGAGCAAGATAAAGTATATAGAGGATATACATAATCGTACACCAAACAAAGGTTTAAAGAAGTAATTTCGAACTGTTCCCAGTAGTCAAATACAAGCTGTCTTCTGGATTGCAACAACAACTGAAAATTTTAAAACCAACCAAACCGAAATATAAATTTATAAAAATTATGTTTCAGCGCGATAGATATAGCAACATCAGATTGTCGGGAGTGAAGCATGGCGGGTACTTAGTGGGTTGCGGCACTGTCTCAGAGACCATGGATTTTGGAGTAAACATGGAATGAGTTATCACATCGTGTAAGGAATTTTCAATTGTCCCATAATATAGCTCCTGTCCACACAGGAGGACAGAAGCCAAACGAAAGAAGTAGTCCGAAACGGGTGATGACATTAGGCCTTATACTGTACGGACTTCGTTGTTGATTTGGAAGATTAACTCTGCATTGTGTTCTTCATCAAACTGTAATGCTTAAAAAATATAAAAAGGTGGTAGCAATAGTTTTAAATACATCTTTTAATTAATATCTAAAGAAAAAAGTGGTTAAGGTGCGTGACTTGGGATTGTAAGGTACCTAGTTTGAATCCCGGTCTCGACCTGAATTTCTACGGGGTTTAAATTTGACCTAATCTCTGGCAAAGCATTGATTTGTCGTCTGAAGGTGCTAGGACGGTATATAGTCAAAATGTGAGTCCCCTTAATATATCAGATTACTCGTGTCATGTTAGGTTAGGCGGCTACGACAGAGGCAGATTGGACAGACGATGAGAAACTCTTTGAGATCGCACCAAATTATTATTACTAATGTCGATACTGAAGCGCTTAAAGTTCTAATTTGCATTCTGAACTTGGAGATTTCTATTTACTGGTAATAGTTAAAATGATGAAATATAGATTACATACTTGTATATTCTAACCTGACTTATTTAAAGTACACCGATAATTTCAGATTTGTATTTCGACTGTCTTCTTCAGAAATTAAAGAATAGGTACTACTGTAAGAAAAAAAAAGACAATGCCAGGAATCACTAATCTATGCCAAATGGTTAGGCCCCTAGTGAGATCTTATGTGTATGTTCCGTTGTTAGCAAATCAATTTGACACTGCCTGTATAACTGTTATATAGATTTTATATTTATCTATATGGGTGCATGTAAAAGCGAAATTACATTATGGAAGGCTTGTACGATTAATAGCCAAATTAAGATGGATTTATGAGAATGTAGTGATAGATGATGAAGTCAAATGCAACGAAGAATACACATATTTTTTTATTAATAGTGTAATCATATCTTGTTATGGAGCTTGTGATTGTCCGTACCACGAAACCTAATATACCTTGCAACCTTATGCCAGAGCGTTAAAGTATATGTACTTTGAAACTAAGAAGTCAGCGATTTTTCGATTTTTCTTAATGACCAAATTAAAGACAAGGGTGACACAGAAAAGAAACATCTTCAGATTCAACCTATGCCACTTTAAAGCATATGCAGGAACGTCAGCGTATTTAGAAAGTGATGTCTTTATACTATGGATATAACCATTCTAGACATGAAATAGTACCGTTGTTCGAAAACTGAATTAATGTCTTGTACCATCATGCTACATTGGAAATAGTATCTGCATATTTATATAGTAACTTTTTACTGATGGTACAATCATCTTTGACTTGAAATACTGCGGCATATAGACTGCGAAAATCAATATTTCTTCTACTTTAATGTTAAACTGTATTATTTTCGTATCTTAAACAATATCCATCTTTCTATTTGGTTAAAAACATCTTTGACGTGGAAGAAAATTATGCGTCAGGGTGCGGTGTTCAGGTAACTAGATATTTGGACAATATCTTTCTACCAGTGGAACAATCCTCTTTGACATGAACGGGTGTAATTGTCGTTCTTTGAATATTAGATGGAAGGGTGTCACGAAAAAATTAATAAATGTCGATATTTATTTTTCCCAATTGGAAACATTGCTCCTTAACATATTTTTTTTATCTTCATACTAATATCATTTCGTACGCTCTTAAAGGTGCAACCAACTGCGAAGGTAAATCTGAGAGCGTGACTCAGAATTACTGGTTTAGCTCTCTCTCTGAAGGTTACAGAGGGTATAGCTATGATATACTGTGCTTATACATTTGCAGAGTGACTTTGTTCTCACAGAACTCCAGTTTCAGCTGAAAATGAGACACGAATTAACCAAAATCAGTAAACTGCGTGTTTCATCATATATTATGAAAGTGATATGCAGCATACCACGGAGAGCAGAGGTGAAAATGATTCACAAAATAATTCAGTTTTCATGTTAGATGCAGTTATATTTCCAGAAATTCTGAGAAGAGAGAAATTTTAGTGGAGACAACAAAAGAAAGAAAAACTTTTTGTGAGCGTTGATTAATAGATGTTTATGTCAAAGGTGTGGTCATAATTTGTAACTCAGAATTAAGTCATACATTTTCACTGTCATTAAATGTGTAAAATGGAACAATAAAGAATTTCTAACAGCAATGCACAAAACATAAGCTACACCACACTTGCTCTGCGTTAAAAGTAGAACGTATCACAATTACTTAAAAACCTGTTTACTGACGAAAACCTCGTCAAAAAATGTTTACTTTTTATATTGTTTGTTGTATATTTCTTTAATGTCGTATCTTCATCTGCGGTCAGTGATGGCTTCTTTCTCCATACTACAATGATAACAGTCTATATTTTCTTTTGTTACTTTTCCTTTACATAGTCTAAATCGATTGGGTGTAAATCACATGTGCGTTTAAATACTAGGGTTTTGTGTTCCATGAGCTGCGTAAGTCAATGTTGTGAGATAAATATTTCTGGTGCATTCTAGTCTTGTGTAGTTCGCGAACGAAGTAGTTCGGAAGAGCGCTCCCACGAGCGAACTACGCGAACTAATTCCCAGATCTCTCGCTCCTTAGTTCGTTCGATCGTTTCTCGAAGACCAACTTTTGTTTTAGTTTATTATCTAAAAGGTATCACAGTTCGCTGTGGACACATTTCACTGAATAGACAGATATAAAAAAAAACAATAAAAAAATGTAACTGTTAAACATTAATAATTATTGCAGAAGTCAAAAACGGAAATTTAACATGGAATGTGAAAACAAAACACACTTTGATCCCATTAACACTTAAAAGACAACAATCAGTTACCACAACTATTATAACAAAGAAGAGAGCGCGTGAAGTAGTGCTAGCAAAACGAGCGAACGAGCTGTCTTTCTGGAATTCCAGAGCGGAGCGACCTAGTTCGTGAACTAAACACAGCGCTACCGCTCGCGAACTAAACTGAGCGGTATAGTTCGCGAACTAAACTGAGCGGTACCGTTCGCGAACTAAATTGAGCGCTACCGTTCGCGAACTAAACTGAGCGGTACCGTTCGCGAACTAAACTGAGCATTCCCGGTCGCGAACTATTACCATTCGCCACTAGGATTACCAACAATTTTTAGGTTAATGGTAGAATGTTTTTAGAATAACCTATAAAAATATAGTACACTTCAAAAATATAATATTTTACGAAAGAGTAGAAAAGGACAAAGGATATGTTTTTTTTAATAATTTATTTTTTAAGCTATATTTTTTTGCATTTCTTGCATCTTTAACAATTTTCTGTCTACAGTATAATTGTAATATGCTTTCTCGCTTTCAGTTGTTAAATTAATGTCGATCAAAAGCTCATTTTTACTAATGAAATACTGCTCTTACTGTACTTTTACAAATATTTCCTGTAATATTGTTATTTCAGAGTAAAGTTCGTTCACTTTGATACTCATTTTTTCTCATAAATTTAGAACCTCTAATATTGTCTCACAGCCATCAAAGGAAACATCGTGTTTTAAATTTAATTTTTGGATTTTCTATAGCCAATTGCTTTCATTAAAATCTAACTATTTACTAAGATACTCCAGACTTTTATCAACGAATACTAGAGCATTATTTTTAATATTATCACTTTCTGTGGATAATTTGGCTTCTAATGGCTTTTTCTTGTTTTCTTAACCAAAGAAACAGTATCTTTTACATTTTTCTAGAGCTGATTTTAAAGCTGACATAATATAATACTTATCTCAGTCTGTTGGTTAACAGATTTGTGAAAGTTATGTAAATAAATGACATGCGAAATTCAAAAAGATTTTAACTTTTGTGTCTTCATCAGTTTCATTCGTCGCCAAAATATTGTGAATGTGTGTTGGATTATCCTCCTCTACACTAATAAAAAAAAATAGCTCAATGACTTTCGTTATTGTTACCACTTTCTCATGCAAGGGTCACTGTCGTTTTCATATGTCTAATTGTTAGGTATCACATTGGAAGTATTACTGTTATTTTTCTTAATAATATAGGTAATATTGTTTCTGCCATATAGTACTTAACTTGTAGCCAATAGTAGAATTATATTTTGTTCATGATTTACAAACCTATATTTATATAAAAAAGCCGATTACTTATAAACGGGTATTTTAATTCATCAAAATAAACGCATTTATAATATTTTATAAGTAATGTTGTGTTGTTAGGGCGCGTCAACGGTGGGGTCATTAGAGCCTTTTATAAGTAATGTTTCTTCCATGAACTAATAAATAAATCCATTTAAAAAATTAATAATCTACGAATGCATGTAAAGTAAATAGTAAAAACAGCACAGTTATTCAGTTTACCCATTTGTGCAAAGGGCAATGCTAATGTCATTTGAAAGGGCTATTATTAAGCAATAACTTTTGTTAAGAAGGTCAAATTAAATTCCATTTAGAAACGACAAAAAAATGATTATGTCCTAATAAAACTGACATAACAAACAAAATAGCGCGTGCAGTAGCGGTAGCAAGGCGAGCGAACGATCTGTTTCTCTGAATTCGAGACGCGAACTAACGAACTAAAAGAGCGAACTAGTTCGCGAGGGAGCTGCGAACTAAACTGAGCGCTCTTCTTCGCGAACTATAATGCGCAAGTCAAGACTGCATTCGCAGTGTTTTTGACGTCGCGTTAATTTGTTTGGCGAGAATGGCGAATCTGTTTTTAACTTTAGGTGTGAAGCCAAAAGGCTCTGTAGTTGTGCCAGACCCCTGACAGTGTGTGTCAAGGCTAACAGGTGGTCGCTGCGACCGCGCTCGCTCACTTCTGTCATTACTTTCGTTGAAAGGCTGAATGTGCATAACTCTGAGCCATATAAGGCATGTGAGCACTATCGGAAATACTTGCGGAAAAATTAAATGTCAATCTTTCCTGGTGATAAAGTAATATTTTACATTTAGACCTGCAATAGTACATGTTTATGTCTCTTCATTGGCATACATCAATATTTTCTCTTGTTTTTGCTCTAAGAATTTTTCTTGCGCTATCTGATTAAAACAAACATTGGATTCTCTCCAGCCTATAGAGTTGTTTCATTCATTCTAGGTGAAAAAAAGTAGTATTCGTGTTCGTTTGAACGATTGAACTGGGGGAAAACAAAATGGCCAATGAAAGAAGTAATGCTATAAGGAGAATCAAATATTTGTATAGAAGTAAATTATTCATACATAGGAAGAGACGAGGAAGATACAGTACTTGCTGGAAATAATGGTGGATGTTACCTTGCGATTACCAGGAAATAAGTAGGAAACAAAATTTCAAACAAAAATTTCCTTGTTCAGAAGATTGCTCACTCATCTGTGAAAAGTGCTATACCCCAGGATTCTTGGATATAGTGTGAATGGAATCTTCTTCTAACACATTTTTATCAACGAAATGACGCGTTAGGGGGCGTTCATTAATGACCTGATGTGAAATAGTGGGGGGGGGAGTCGGGCGAAATATCACGAAACCTCACCAAGGGGGAGGGGGGGTCAACGGAAATCTCACGTGAGGTTTTGAAATTCTTGCAGAATTGTAGAGCTAAAAAAAAGGTCTACAAATGACGCGAGTGATTTTTAGGGGGGTTTTTTGGTCCAAAAACCGACCTGGGGGGGGAGGGGGTAATAACCACCCTTCGGAGAATGAGACCTAAAAAAAGGTCTCAGAATGTTGACAGATCGATTGGTAGGGGAGGGGGGGGGGTCCCCGTCAAAATCTCGCGTCATCTTTATACAGAACAAGTTATGGCCAACAAACTGATTTTTAATACGATATGCCCAGGCTCGTTTCTTATTACTACATCATAACAGTGCATACCAGTAGATGTTTTACTCAGAAACAAACTTTTGTGCTTTTGGAATTATATGCTTCTTTCTCTGCCTGTACGGTATGTCGCTAACGCACGTGCCTGTTCTGACTAAGCCAGTGGACTCGCTACCTGGTTGCATCAGTGATAAGAAGATAGCGCAAAGTGAAACTGATTGTAAATCTCTTGCCTCTACTTTGTCCAAGGTGTCTCCCACCGCACAGTAAACTTGTAGCGAGGTGAGACTGTGGTGTATCGCCATTAATAATCAACTAGTGTGTGGAGGATGTGATCAAGGAAGTCCAAGAAAAATCTGAATGTGGGCTAAGTATTTAAGAAGAAACAATTAGAATGTTGTGATTTGCTGATGACATTATTTTGTTAGAAGATATGAATAGTGATACTGAGGAATTACTGAATGGCATGGACAAAATATTGCTGGAATATGGACCAAATAAACAATAATGCAATACAAAAAATCACCAGTTGTACCAAAAATTTGAGAAATAACAATAAAATAAATATAATAATTATATGTAAATGATAAAAAATTTAAAAAAATAAAAAAGAAAGTAAACCTGATAATGGCCAACGAAAGAGCGATCTCAGAAGGTACTGAGAAATAAACCCTTCTTAGCTTCTATCTCAATAATATGTATGAAAGTATTTTTGGCTAGGATAGACCGAAGTTCGGAAGTTGAATGATAAGTTCGATTTTTCCCGCTTTCCGCCTCCATCCTAGCTGGACTAACAGTTTGGGAGCGTCCATAAACTACGTGGATCCGTCTAGGGGAGGGGTTGGCTAGAAAGCTACGTGGAAAAAGGGGGGGGGGGTATCCAAGCCACGTAGCTTCTTATTCATATTATTTGTCACAGTTAAAATGAGTCACAGGACACACAACAGCATGTGAATATTTATTAGTCATTTAAATATCTCCGTATGTAATTTACGATAGTCTGACAAGAGAAGAAAGTACAAAATATCTTCTGGAATCAATAGGGGAACAAGATACGCGCTACGTGTGTGTGTGTGGGGAGGGGGAGGGGGATAGAGGAAAAAGCCACGTCGGGCTACGTGTGGGGGAGGTTCGGTTCGGCTCACAGGACACCAAACTGTAGCTACATGGTTTATGGTCGCTTCCTTTAACACGAAATCACGGAATGCCATATTGGACAAAATTCCTGGACTCGCGGCCTTTAATTTTGAACGCAAGCTTCTCAACTGAAGTGCCGTTGTTTGGAGGGATGTTGAAACAAGTCTCATAGAATTAAGAGAGACAGTACGCTGCGTGATTTACAGACTTCTTGTTGGGAGGGAATAGTCGACAAGAATAATTGTGAAGTAATAAGTAGCGGTACGTCGGTTGTGATGGGTCTGTTGAAGAGATGTTGAAGGATAGGAAGAGATGGCGCGTTCCGTGATCACAGTAGACAGAGATATGTGTAAGATAATAGTATTGATTGTATTATGGCAGTGGTGGCAGCGTACGTATCCTGGTAGAGATACGGCCAGTGAGGGGGCGTTGCGGTGAGAGCTGAGTCGTGCCAGGCAGTACCAGCCACGCCGCTCGCGGGAGACCAGGAAACAAGATTCTCCCGAGGCCGCGACACAGCTTCAGTATCACACACCAGCTATCCAGAAACAAACCTTGTACATCTTATCTATCTGCCCAAAGTTAGGACAATTATAGTCAAATTAATATACATACTTTTTCCCACGTTTGTCCATTTGATCCGAGCGTGTTGTCTAACTGGTGATTCGGCTGAGTGTTTTTGAGCGCTGACATATTGCGGTTCCGGGTTCGAATTTTGGTATCTGCATTTTTAGGCTGTCACGGAGGTGGAAGTTGGTATTTTTTCGCGTAATGCACAATATGAGCTATGCCAAGTCGTTCCGTGATTCTGATTTCACATTAAACTTTAAGTCCCGGAGGAAAGAACCTGACCGCCCTACCTATGACACAATGGACCCATCCAACTCCGGTAGGTTAGTTTTTTTAATTTCTTGAAATGTCCACCACTCTTCCCTGTTTCTGGCACTCTAGTATCATCTCAACTTTTCCAACAATTCTTTGTTAAAAATTGTATTTTCTCGTTTATATCTGTTTGGTTTCTAGTTTTGTTAACATTACCAGTAATCATTTAAATCTTTCTTTCAGTGATCATTGTCCATAAGATTTCTTGAAATATATGAAACAACCGATGTCTTTTCCTCTTTCATACCAGGAACTCTCTCTCATCAGCATCTAATTTTTTAATCTGTCTGTTCATCTCACTTTTGCATTTCTTTCATATAGACACGGTATAACTTAACTAAAAACTTTATGTTTTTTAATCAGATTGTTTGGTATATATTTGATGCCACACTCAATATGAAAGAACATGAATTTTTAGCTTAATTCATTTTGGAGCGTTTTAGCTGTAAATAATTTTTTCAGTTTCCACACATCTCCTTTTCATAATATAACTTCTGCGTAGCGGCATGGATACTTCAGTGTCCTTCATTTGCATCTATATTCTTAAATTTCATAAAACTCTTTGGGGGAGCATGCTTCGCACCTAAATTATTCTCAGTGCATTCCAATCTCTAACAGCACGAGGGAACGAAAAAAAGAAGTACACATTTTACGGCACATTATAACCGTTATTTCATCTGTCATCTCGTTGCGATGCTAATACGTCAAAGTAAGAATTATATAGCGCTGTTTTAAATGAAAATGGGTGTTCCTTAGTTTAAGAATAAATACAGACTGAAATCACGTATTCTGTCTGTAAGTTCAGTCGTAGGATCTTTACCGAATGTTACTTGTATAATTTGGTTACTGATGCAAATTGTTTAGGCCAAGCTTCAGCAGACATTCCACAGTTCTTCCTTTTATGCTAAAAAATTGCTGTGGTCTTTCTGTATCTTGACAGAAGTGCGAGTTACCGAACATCATGCCTCTGTCGTAGCTTGCCTACGTTTTATCGTGGAAACTGAATCACGGGACTATTTCATAGTATACCAGGCACGATCAATGAACACTTTGCAAGAGTTTGGGTCAGATTAATGAGTTATTAATTTCTATTTACGGTATCCATTTATAAGCTCGGGCAGTTTAATAAGCCTGTCAAATGTTCCCTATGGGTCCACCAACTCTATTGTTCCACATCACTCTCTTGCCCTTCCTCAGCTTCTGTGTCGCTTTCGTCCTAACTCCGTGTCTGACTAGTTCTTTATTAAAAAGATCTCTCCATATGGTAAGCTCAACTATCACATCGCACCGGTTCCTCATTATCCATTTTCCTGATTATCTCATTTCTCACTTTATCTATATCTGTTCCATCTACTTTTCAGAAATATCATTTCTACTGCTTCTACTTTTGCGGGTAACTTTTTTTCGTGAGTCATTTTTCAGAACCAGATATCTGCGATAAATTAATGGGACTAAACTACAGTAAATACGTTTACGTTCATCCTCCATTGTCGATTTACGTCTGTCTGTCCGTTAACGTCCAGCATAAGAATAAAGTCTGCTCTCGCATCGGGGGTTATTTGTAAGCGACGCGCAGTCTAAATAAACGCTACTTTCTGATTGGCCCTGTAACTCGGAGTGATGCGTGGCGCCATCTATTCTACCGTTAATGACTGAAACCTTTATTTAGATATAAGAATATATGATACTTATTCGATTATAGTGAATTTTAAAATTTCGACTTTTGGCCAGCTTTTAAGATCAAATACCCCACTGTGCGTCGGCAGTAAATAGATCATGCAGATAATAATTGCTTTATCCTGTATGTCTGTCCTACGTCCATGCTTCTAATTAAGTTCTCTCACATTTAGAAATCTCCTCATTCACTTATTTTCATCGTGATTCCTCCATTTTTCGTAATTAATGTAGGTGGGTGCAGGATAGGGGGAAGATGGGGGTGTAGGGAAATTGCCACCGGAGCCTGTGCTCCATTGCAATTAAATTAAATTACCTGAAACGTTTGACCCTCTACAACTGCATTCATCGTTATGTTAAACGTGTTCCACATTCCAGAAGTTCTTCAGCAAGAATCTAATGAACATGTGTAATAATAATTTAAAAACAGATATTAAGTTTAATCTACCGCACTGATAAACATCATACGAGTATACGATGCCATTGAATTACACTCCCAGATACTGTTCTACTTATTTCTCTTATCCTACCGAGACCTGTATCTAAAATTTCTGTGAATGTTTATTGTTCCATATCTTCTGATAAAAGACGGAAGCTTTATGGAATAACTTATTCGTCTGACACAGGCTCATAACTTCTTAACTCTTTAAATCAGAAATTTATAATCAAGTACTGTTGTGGGTGTTACTGCTCCAAACATAATTATGATAGGAAGTTTAGAAAAATTGTGGGGATGAAAATAATTGTGGGAGTTCTGGTGAGGAAATGGAGAAATATTATATTAGATAATCTTCATGGGTACCATGAAGCTGGCAACCAGCCGACACTGAAAATGTTTGATATTATTGTTTATTCCATGATTTATAGGAATTCTTTGTAAAAAATCACAACAAACCCATTTCCCAATTTATTTCCAAAACAGCTGATCAGAATATTCTTTCGTATTCCATAACGACATATAGTTTCTAAAGATTACGCGAAAACTATAGAGATCGCTCTAGAGTTCATTTTTTCTAAAAAAAAAAAAAAAAAAAAAAAAAATTAAATCAGTTTAAACAAGTGATTTTTAGCAAACTGGTTTTCGTCACCACTGTGATACAAAAAAAAATCAAACTGAGAGTACCTATGGTAAATATGTGATAAAGATTCTTTTTTTTGTAACTAAAAGGCTACTACATCTTTTTCGACTAATTTTTATTTGATTTTATGTACCACTTGAAATACAAGTTCGAAAAGCGAATAATGAACTCGATTAAAATAACTTTATGATTTTATACAAAAATGTTTTACAACGTGAGAGTTAAGTTTTCCTGGCGTATGGATGAAATGAATACTTCTCGGGTTTTCTGTCGGATAATTTCTTTATTTAATTTATTTAACAACGTTTGGGCAACTACCTCCACTGCCTTCATCAGATGAGCTGTCATATCGAAGCGGAGGTAGTTGCCCAAACGTTGTTAAATAAATTAAATAAAGAAATTATCCGGCAGAAAACCCGAGAAGTATTCATTTAATGTTTTACAACATTTGTTCAGGGACTTTAGTTTAAAACACTTTCTCGATATGGAATCCCCTGTTCGAAAGAGTAACTCGCACTAGACCAAACTAAATAAAAGACTGGTGAAAGTTCGAGACTTCAGCTCCATTGTTTTGTTGGCCGCTTCCGGGAAGAGTCGATGCCGTGCCGTGATGTTCGCACACCTTGAACTATCACGAACAGAAAGGGTGGCTCCGATATCAGATAGCTGTACCATGCTTAAAACATTCTGGCTGCGTCCATAACCTCGAGTAAACACCACTGCCTTAGCGTCATCATTTCGTTTCTGAACTAAATCAATTAGCCTCGACTTCATGGTTTTGCAGACTAAGGAATGGTTAACTATTTTTAGGTAACACTGTGAAGGGGATTAGTCTCAAAATACTATAGCACGAAATTGTTATCATGTTGAAGGTTACAGAGTCTCAAACAATTCGACATCTGTTTAGTTTGGATACTGATTCTGTGGAGAGGACATTAGAGACTTTTGGGATGTGGCTGTGGCGGAGGACGGAGCAAATCGATGATAACTGAGAAGGCTATGATGGAAATTAGCGAGAGGAAAAGTATTTTGAATATTATTATAAACAGGAAGAAAAATCTTTTAAGATATCTGATAAAGAATGTACGAAGGTTCCAGATTGCGGAGGATATTAAAGTTCAGAGCAGCTACACTAGAATGAACAGAATGTGTGAAAAATTTACAGCAATGGAGGAGACTTGGAGAAGAATGTAGTGCTAAAACCTGCCTTATGGCAGAAAACATATTGGTATATCATGTTTGTAGACAAAACTGCATAAAAATTATACAAATTTACTTACAAATAAATACCATAAATCATATTTGAAATTGGTAGCATTGTATGATGCGTCAACATTCAGCAGCCAGACTAAAGCAGAGCTGTCTGTTTGACATCATTCATTAACAGCTAATGAAAATATTATTATCTGTGGCTTTTCAAAATGTTTCTTCTTCCCATTGTTTGTACATATACCGTGGGTATGTTTCTTACTTTTTGATTGTTACGGTTCTGTTTTTCCGCGTGGTTTTCATTTGTTTCTAAACTCGTTTTCGTAAGCAGGTTCTGTACATTAATTTAGTAAATAACGAAATTAAATTAACAGATTACTAATAACTTCGTTTCATCATCTACTCTTTTGATTCGTTCTTCTATTATTTGTAAAAAAGGGAGTTCATGTGACAATATGTTTGTGTGGCAAGTTTTAATTTGTTTGTTAGATAAGAAGTTTTTAAGGCAGAAAATTCGAGTACCTCTCTGAAATGGCCTAGATTATTATTGAAAACCACTTAAAACCTTAAATGGAGCAACAAGGACGCCAGATCCCAGGTTACATTAATCTTTGCTCGTTGTACCTTCCAGAGTCCAGTATGGAAATGACATCACTTGATGTTGTGAATCGCCAGTCACTCGTTGCTGTAAAGAACGGGCCGACATTGAAAGCTTTTGCCGCTTATTGGCTTTAAAGACCTAATAACAAACAACGGAACTTGCCCGGTTTGACTTGGAACCCAATTTGCCTATGCTGATGGCGCAGTGGCAACACCGCTTTCCGTGTACCTGCTGAGGAGGTGCGCTGCCTATTGTGTTTTCAGCAGGTGGATCGCAGGTAGGGGAGGCCGCACCTCAACTTGCCCCATTACCCACCTCCGTATTAACACAAAGGCAGTTTACATTAATCTTGCTTATGTCACGAACTTCTTCCCCTACTTCTTAACGATTTGCAACCATTAATGGCAGTAATATTTTCAGCTTATTTCTGTTCTTCCTTATGTGATTGTATTCGAGCCTCATTCATGTTTTAATCTGAACTTAATACCTGATACAAACAAATACAAAAGTTGGTAGGACTGCCTGATAGCGGGAACAAGTAACAAACTTTTTATCGTTCAGTAGGAGCCGTCAAGTATGTATGAAGCTTAAAAAAGCATATTAGTATTAAAATTAACTTTGTTGTAGGCCATGTTCCGCAGTTATTAAAAAATAGTATTAAAATCGTTGCAGAAGAAAACGTCATAGAGGTCAGAAATGTCTGAGATTCTTTCGTTCCTCTCCCGGCTAGTTTGATGCAACAACGGAGCAAACTAGACTTTCGAGAGGACGCGGAATAGATCTACATTATATATTATACCTCCATGAATTATTTTTTTCTCGGGCCTCTGCACAGCTGAACCTTTTCTGGCCTGTGGTATCATCTACAATATACATCGCGCTTTTCACAGCTCATTTATTCGATCTTCTTCCTAGCGTCACAAGGTGGCAGCACTTTTTGAAATCTTGGGATCCTGCAACTGTACAACATGACTCGTCGAAATAAAGGTAAAGACATATCTTTTTTCAATAAAATAAAGCAACATGAAGCAGTAAAGTTGTGTTTATAATTTTCCTGCTTGAGTACTATGATACCATCTATAAAAAATTAATTATTGTTTCAAAAAAAATCATGGTCATTCATTGTTAATTAGCATTAACACAAAGTAAATAACATAATAGTAGTTCTCTTGCACTTTTATTATGAGCTCGGGACTGAAGAGGTTAACTGAGCTAATCTCTGTACCTCACCATACACATTGCAAAAAACGTATTCAGTTATATGTTTCATATATTCTAATCTTTGTCTTGTTCTGGGGCCTAAAGTAGTGCAATACTTTCAGAAATTGCTAAGATGATGTTCAGAACGAACTGCAATCTCATTGATTGAAAACACACGCAAACAAAAGATTTATTATTCTAAATTTAATCATAACAGCAATTCTGTTATTTTCTACAGTTAATCGAAGTTACGAATGTTTTCCAAACCATAAGTGTTTTACCAAAGAACTTCCTTATGAAACACTAAACGAACAGTTACAGGACAAAAAAAAATAAACGTATTATTATTCCCCTGACAAGCTCTTTGAATTTCACTGCAGTTTATTCTACACATCATCTATAGATAAAATTTGAGTTGTCGGCTAAACATTTACTCCCCTACAGGATAAAGAGCAGTACTTACGTGATCACCACTTAAACAATAAAGACTCGTTGAAAGCCTTACTTTGTGTTTGTTCGATACAACGATTATCGATTCTCGCTCTGCGGGCATTCATGCTTGAATTACCACCGCGAGATCAGAGATATTGCTTGGCCTTTAACAGCAAAGAGGCATTTTATGCTCGCTATTGTCTGTAGTCTATGCGTCCTCGAGTTACTTTGACTTCAGCAGTACAACAGAAGATAAAACTGCAACGCAATACTGAGTGGTATTATAAAATATCAAATGTTAGATGGTATTAGCGCGTTTGTTATTATACGTAGCGTGAGAATGGATAATGAGTTTACAGACCAGTACACTTAGCTTGTCAGTATCATATTCAAAACATCCATACAAATTTGTGGTTGCCCAATAAACATTTTTCAGCCAAATACTGTCATTTAGTATTTAAGTTTTTTTATCATATACATCTTTTTTATCTTATACATTGTTAATTTATATTATGCAATCCAGTTTCCAAATTACAGTTAAGTTATTCAGTGAAAGAGTATTGACGCCAGGGCACACTATTTTGCGAGAACTGAGCCTGCTTCCAGCGAATTCGATTATTTGAACATTTAGTTAGGCTGTTCTGTTATCAAAGACTTTCTGACTGAGGAACAGCTACGTACAGCTCTTTGTTGCAGACTGAGTACGTCAAAAACTTCAGTATTTGGGAGAAGCTAATTGGTAGATTTCTGATCACAAGTACATTCGTAATCACCTGCTGAGATAATTATTCCACTTGCTCACTCACAAACCTGATACTTCGGAAAAAAGTTGTGTAGTAGTTAGTGAATTTTAAAACTGACATCAAACGGCAGTAACCAAGTTTTGTGAAAACCCAACCACGCGAACAAGTTTGCTCATTGCTATGCGGTGTCATCTGCAAGGTTTAATCACAAGTAAAACATTCTTCAAGGCTGCATTTTATTTGGCGCAATGAACAACTGAGATGCATATACTTCGGGAAGAAACTGGTGTCCTTGAGCTTCAAGAAAGCAATTATTGAACACCTCGTCCTCCTAGGGGTCGAGCCCGAATGTTACCGCTCGCCCACCAGATGGTGTTACATTATTGCTCTTTCAGTCTATTTTATTCTGATTAGTAATAGTAAAAGTAATTCTCCTTGGTGTGACGAATTATACTGAAGTTTATTTTGTCCTTGCCGGCGCTACCCGTCGTCCGTTGTGGTTAGCGGTTGTGATGCAAGGCGTCTATGTTGTCATTCTTCTACTTGGACTGACACAAAACAAGAGTTTGTTTACGCCACTGTTCTGTTACCAAACACAAGGCCTTAACGGGTTGTTAGACTCTGCGTAGCCACGTTACTATATTCTGAAAATAATAACCTGCTATGTGCTGCCCTCTATCGTCTAACATGGGAAGGTTCTCAAGCTTAGTAACCGCACAACTCTTATTTTAACAGTTTTGAAAAATGTTGCAACAAATTTAAGAAGCTGTTGGGTTAAAATACATTTCTTTGGTTTATAAAAAAAGGAATTGGTTTCCGCTTAAACAAATTACAGAATTTTAACGATTAGGAAGGATAAAAAAATACTTCTCTCAGCTCGATTACTCATTTTCAGAGGTTTGAATAACACAAAATTTTTGTATAATGGTTCTATATACCAACTTTTCCACCGACAAGCTTGTTGTCTCAGGCTTTTTATAGCGTCTTTTGTTCACTTGTTCTCTTTGGGTATGATTTCAATATCTACGTTCTTCTTATGCCTTACGTAAATAAATGATATCTTCCTTCCGCATTAGATCCATCAATGTGTTCTGTATTGCCCTAAAAATCTGCGGAAGAGTGAAATGAATTATTTTCTTTCGTATTAAAGTACCTCATAACAGGTACTTAATGCTAACGAATTTTATGTATAAAATTGCGCCATTGTTTTGTATACTTGGAGGCTAATTTAAAAATAACCCAATGGTTTATTTAATTGTTTTTGTAAGGAAACATTAAAGATTTTTTTTTTTTTTTTTTTTTTTTTTTAGAATTATTAACATACTGTGTTTCAAGTAAAATTTCGTTGATACCACTAAATCAATACTGATTGTCAGTCATCTAGGCCGCGAGATTTAACCAAAAGGATAGGTAACTTCCAAACGAACTGCCGTGTCCGAATGTGAAGGCTGCCTTCCTGGATGACGTCACAGGTAAGGCCGATGGCCTCTGGTAGCTAGCCTTACTGCCCAGACCATTAAAAGGTAAATGCAGGACATAATGTGACTCTGTTGGAGGTGGATTGCTGAAATATCTTGGGAGAGATCTGTTTCGCATTAATCATTGTTTGGCTGCAATGGTTGCATTTGACGTTCCGAATTTTTTTTTTAAAGAAATCCATGTTAACATCTAGAACAAAGAATATATTCAAGAATTAGCGATATCGAATTATGTCGACCACGAAGTGATGCTAAAAATCGATCTGGAAATTACACTATCTTTTGAACAAACTTATTTAGTATTTACGTATATTGTTTACAACCTAAATAGTTGTGGAGAAATCTAATTTAGACTTTTATAACATAGGTATTCTGCTATAGCACATTTTCATTTACTCCATTGCATTTAGATACGCTTTCCTTCAATTTATTTTATGTTTTCCAGAGAAGCACCTGTATGTACTAAATGGGTTCTTAGTCTTAATGCATATTGTTTTCGTTATCTTTAACACATAAGAATCTTGTCGTATCACGAAATTATTCTTCATCATTCGACGAAGCTAGATGACCGTATGGGCAAACATATCCTTCCCTAAATATACTTCTCTCAGTTGAATATGAAACTCAATGAAACAAATTAATTTTTTTTCATTTGTAGATTAATATTATTTTGTCGTTAAAAATTGAATCAAAGAAAACTGATTTATTACCCACAGGAAGAGTAGAGTGACTGGTATTGTACATTACTCTATAAAGTCAGACGTCATCATTTAGTCTGTCTCGCTATCTGAATGTCTGTTGCACTAAGATAAGGAATCTGATTTGCTTATTTCACGTTATGCTGCAATATACTAAAACTCGTTTTTATTTAATCTCAATAATTTACAGTCAAGTAAAGACAACTTGAAACATACACTCCTGGAAATTGAAATAAGAACACATTGACGCCGGTGTGTAAGACCCACCATACTTGCTCCGGACACTACGAGAGGGCTGTACAAGCAATGATCAAACGCACGGCACAGCGGACACACCAGGAACAGCAGTGTTGACCGTCGAAGGGCGCTAGCTGCGCAGCGGTTGGGCACCGCCGCAGTCAGTGTCAGCCAGTTTGCCGTGGCATACAGAGCTCCATCTCAGTCTTTAACACTGGTAGCATGCCGCGACAGCGTGTACGTGAACCATATGTGCAGTTGACGGACTTTGAGCGAGGGCGTATAGTGGGCATGCGGGAGGCCGGGTGGACGTACCGCCGAATTGCTCAACATGTGGGGCGCGAGGTCTCCACAGTACATCGATGTTGTCGCCAGTGGTCGACGGAAGGTGCACGTGCCCGTCGACCTGGGTCCGGACAGCAGCGACGCACGGACGCACGCCAAGACCGTCGCATCCTACGCAGTGCTGTAGGGGACCACACCGCCACTTCCCGGGAAATTAGGGACACTGTTGCTCCAGGGGTATCAGAGAGGACCATTCGCAACCGTCTCCATGAAGCTGGGCTACGGTCCCGCGCACCGTTAGGTCGTCTTCCGCTCACATCCCAACATCGTGCAGCCCGCCTCCAGTGGTGTCGCGACAGGCGTGTATGGAGGGACGAATGGAGACGTGTCGTCTTCAGTGATGAGAGTCGCTTCTGCCTTGGTGCCAATGATGGTCGTGCAGGTGAGCGCCACAATCAGGACTGCATACGACCGAGGCACACAGGGCCAACACCCGGCATCATGGTTTGGGGAGCGATCTCCTACACTGGCCGTACACCTCTGGTGATCGTCGAGGGGACACTGAACAGTGCACGGTACATTCAAACCGTCATCGAACCCATCGTTCTCCCATTCCTAGACCGGCAAGGGAACATGCTGTTCCAACAGGACAATGCACGTCCACATGTATCCCGTGCCACCCAACGTGCTCTAGAAGGTGTAAGTCAACTACCCTGGCCAGCGAGATCTCCGGATCTGTCCCCCATTGAGCATGTTTGGGACTGGATGAAACGTCGTCTCACGCGGTCTGCACGTCCATCACGAACGCTGGTCCAGCTGAGGCGCCAGGTGGAAATGGCTTGGCATGTCGTTCCACAGGACTACATCCAGCACCTCTACGATCGTCTCCATGGGAGAATTGCAGCCTGCATTGCTGCGAAAGGAGGATATACACGGTACTAGTGCCGACATTGTGCATGCTCTGTTGCCTGTGTCTATGTGCCTATGGTTCTGTCTGTGTGATCATGTGTTGTATCTGACCCCAGGAATGTGTATATAAAGTTTCCCGTTCCTGGGACAATGAATTCACGGTGTTCTTATTTCAATTTCCAGGAGTGTATTTCTTGCGCTATGTCTTAATTACTTGCGATAGAAATAAAAGTTGAAACTAAAATTCCAAATTAGTACAAAGTGCAATAACTTAGTAATAATTGGATCTAGGAGATGTAATGACTAATCGCACGTTCACTAGGGTCAGATCAGCTACAGGAAGAGATATCTTAGTGCCAAAACATATAACAAAATTTGATGGTATATGATCTAGGCCACCTAATTGCTTTAAATAATCATAGTCATAGGATATTCGAACAATAGTAATTGGCTGAATTACATTACGTATCCCAAGGTAAGCAATATCGTTGAAAGCGAGAATGAGTTATCCCATTTTTTCTAGTCTGCTAAATAAAAGTTTCTTTATTTTTAGAAACATGCGGATTAAACAGTACATATGAAATATGGCCGATTCGTTAGTTTTTCTCTTTTATTGCACGTTTTTGTAACTGAAATGAATTTTTTATTTTCATAAACTTTTCGATTTTCGCTGGCTACAAATACACAGGCACGTAATCGAACGAAGCATTTATTTGATGACGATATGTTGAAACAAGTGATCAGAGGAAATCGCCTTATTAATATCTGAAATTCAGGTTATTAGTTTTTTAGATTCAGATAAATAGTAATATCTTGGGCGGTGAATCGAGATGAAAGCGCGGAGGTCTATCTGTGATTATGAACGACAGAGAAAAAGGGAGCGGCTTTGGTGACCAAAATTGATTATTGTTTTTTAGTGTCTTGAAAGAATTTGATGAATAGATAAAGAAGTGTCTGTAATAGAACCGTATTAAATACAACTGTGAGATTACCTATTTTTATTAAATGTATGAACTCCTAGTTTGACTTTGCAGTCTATGTAAATATTTAGATGATCGATAGTTGGGAGGTGAAGAGCGACTGCTATATGTTTAAAAAGATAATGAACTGAATCAACAGGAAACTATATAGAAAGTGGACAGAATTATGTGGGTAAGTGTGCTCTTAAGTCGTAATACACGCTATATATTTTGTTAAAAGGATATTTTTTTCCTAGTGTCACTGCTCTCAGTTGTACAGAAAAAACAAAGGGAATTCACTGTAACAATACACGAACAGAAAGTATTTAAAGATGTGGTAAATGCAACGATACGAGGAGAGTAAAAATTAATGAAAATGAACCAGGAATAAAACGGAACCCCATAATGTTCAGCGGTTAACACAGTATTCGCTGCCGTAACACTTATTGGAGAGTTGGGCTCCAGTGATCCGGGACAACATAACGGGGTCCTGTACAGGGGCGTTTAACCTCAACGGACTAACGTTTCTATTGTTACAGTGAAGACTTTAGAGAATACAAAATGTTGCCAGAAGTTTCTATCGGACTCCAAAATGATTAACAGTGATTTTATTACAAGGTAATGAATTATCAATTTCTGAAACTGATCGGCAACTTACAGGCCCAGCATTGCCAGGGACTCTGATTCGATTTCCGTTAAGCCATCCAGAACTCTTGTAATTTCTGTATGTTACTTCAGATGAATGCAGAGATAATTTACATTTGCCATGCCTGATATTCTGCCTGCTTTTCCACACATTCCTCCTCCATTTCTAATGAATTCATTGATCAGCCATAAGGCTCCGAGGAAAAATATTCCGAATGTATCAATAGAGCTTCAAATGACCTCGAATCCCCTCTCCAGCAATCTAGCGACCATTCCAGTCTTTCACAGTGTAATAGAATCTTGAAGGTAAATATTTCCCAGAAACTATTGCATATGTCAAATTTCATGAAAAGAATACGATTAGTGTGACAGATGTTGTCAAAATTGTTCAGCAATCCCAAATCTGAATAAAACACAGTTCTGAATGTCATGTAACACACTTTACGTGACTGATCTGGTAACTTTTTACTGGGGAAATCTATTGTCGTTAATCAGTCATGAAAAATCGTGTATTTTTGGTTGATTACCTAGTTCTTTACGTTTATTATTTTGTAATTACTGTCAGAAAGGACTGTAAATTCATCTTCTTTAGTTAATGTACCAAAAATTGTTTTCAAGAAAGCTTAACGTGAATGGACGATCATGTACCTAACAGAAGTCTTCCTCAATTTTCCTTTGCCTCTGAAACAGGATATGGTATGGTATATCGTCACGTCCTTGACTCTAGACATTCTCCAAGCAATCTTTAACCCCCTCCCTTATTTCTCTGACATTCTGGATCAGTATGAGAGGATCCGTCTAACTTTCGGGCTATAAATTAAGAAAAGTTTTATGGAATGTTTAATCGATCGATTTTTTAGGGACACAAATATTAAAACAATCTCCGCTGATGAATTTCACTCCTAAAACGGTTTAAGTTCTATGTTTTAACAATCATAGAAAGGAAAACGAATTAAATGGAATACAGCAGCGTTGTTAACAGGAGTGTAAACAACGCGAAGCGTCCATTACGAGAGACAATAGAATGTTCAGGCGATGCCAGGACACGGAGATTTGTGAAATTCATAACAGAAAATATCGTACGGTATGAATTCTTTATTTCAAACATTGCATAACAAAAACGAAATAGTATGTAATTTAATTTTTATATTAGCTTTTGGCAGCCTTCTAGATGCCACGCTCGTTGTTGTCTGTGCCGGAGTAGTCGAGACACCAGAGGATCGCTTGGAATGTGGTAGAGACGGGCTGCGGACAAAGACCCCACGCCCTCAAGATACACGCCAAGGAGCATGGTGGTAAATGCAGAGATACGAGGAGAGTAAAAAATAATGAAAAGGAACAAGGAATGTTGTCGTGTACACACTCATTCCTATTGGAAACTAGTTTGATATAAGCTAAACTAAACAACAAGCATCCTATGAATAAATGAGTTTATCAGCGATGCATTTTGATTAAAGTATGAGAAAGTTGGCATTGTTCATTAGTAACGACACAAAAAGTGACAGCTTACATATAACGCAAACAGTCTGACAAATTAATATTATATAGTCATATTAATATTTATTCATACTCAATTGTATAAATGTCTTTTGTATACTTTGTCATAAATCTAGATGTAAATTCTGTTACTCTTAAGAAATGTCTGGTTGTAACGGTTGCGCGCAAAGAAATGGACGGAATATGTCTTGCGTACGTGGAAGTCGAGCAGGAGTTGTTACAGGAACATAAGATAGTTACGCTACAAACACCCGCTAAACGTTTAAACTAATACATCTTCGTCAGAGTTGCAGAGATGACGTTTTAAAGATTCGAATTGAGAAATTAATTACCTGCTTACTGCCAAAACACAACTTGCATTCTTCGGTTAGCAAGAAATTGCTTCTCCTGATGTAGTTTGCTGTTGGAAGTAAAAAAGTTATCTTGTACGAGTAAAAAAAAAAAAAATATTGCAATCACTCTTTTACTCTGGGGCAGTTTAAAGTGGGAAATAAATTGAATGAGAGTTGTGTTCCCTGGCGGCCGAAAAGAACATGCTAATATAAGAACAAACTTAGATATTCTACTCAGCATCGAAATCAGACATTCTGTACTTAATTGTTAGCCTACAACTCTTTCATGTTGGAGCCTCACTGTATCTGCGATCGTTCGTACTTTAGCCATTTACCTACCTGCCTTCTGAACCACTTTTGATGTGAGAGCCACTACAATTCTTATAGGGAACTTAGTACAGATCATCGTCTAACGTAATGGTAATCATTCACTCTCTTGGAAGCATTTCTATTAATTAATTAATTTAAGATATATTAGTTCTTTTTGGAAGTATACGTTTGATTATATAGTCAGAATATTAACGTATATGATTATAATGTAGAATAGTTTCGAGTGTGTAATGGATGATTTCAAAGCCATTAATTGCTGTTAGTTGACAATAATTTATTTAAAGTATCTACTTCGGATGATAGACGCAGCTACAATATCTGATTATGTTTGAAAGAATATCTGAAATTATTTGTATTAATTATTAAAATCATTACATTACTTCATGAGTGAAATTAATGATACTTAAATCCTTACAAAGCAAATTTCTTGTAACGTTCAACCGTTGTTAAATTTCTGGAACAGTGGTAGCAATGCTGATACATGATTGGCCTACACTCTTTGTCGGTTCCAGAACTTTCGCCGTTTATTGCCCTTTCAAGCACCGACATAGCGGAAGCAGACTTCCAACATCGCCACAGCGTAGAGTATTTCGGATTAAATCTCATAACAGTAAATGTTGTTAGTGTCTTGGTAATCTTCGGATAAGAATTTCGATGTATATATTTCGTCATCGTATGTAATACAACTGAATTAAAGTGAATCGTGAGGGTATTTATTTCTGAAAGAATCCCAACTTATTGACACATTTAAAAGGTAAACTCTCACGAAAGTCAAGACACCTGGCAGCCATGTTACTGCAATATTCAAGTTGTTAATTAAGCATTCACGACGTAACTATAGCGTCCGGACGCAAGTTACGAACCTGTCACTTTGATGAAGACTACTGGAACACATGCCCAAGTTTTTGAGCGGTTTCCGTAATTAGCAAGCAGACTCTTACAACATCTCAATTTAGCTTAAAAATGCGCAATATATTAACGAATAAACTCCATAAAAGACAATATACCCTCTGAATCATAGGTGTCTTTGGGAATAGTTGACCTGGATATGTTCGAAACGGATTTTGCTTTCTCCCTTACATTTACCACAGTTATATTCACGTTAAGTTATACCACTTAAAAACATATGGATCAAACGAACGGGGTGCCCTACCTCTGTAACAAGATATACGAGGCTCATACAAGTACATCCACAAATAATCTGCCATAATTCTTATTAGCAAAACCGGCTACTGTTGGTGTTGCGAATATGCGCAATATTTACACTTTTGGCATTCCCATGCACTGACTACCTGCCTCGTCAAGGCGACTCCTATTCTCTTTGGCCTTGTTCGTAGCATTCTTCGCAGTCTTTGTGCATTCTCATTAGGTTATACTGCTTTTCTTATCAGCTGTAATAAACTTCGAGCTTTACGACTTACACACATATTTGAAGAATTGTGGCTCGCTTTGGTGCAGAGTGTTGGCGCTTCACTCCACGCAGATGAAGTCTCTGGTTAGAGTCCAGCTCTGTGGTTTTAAGGTTTTTTTTAGTGTGTTGTCAGTTTGGTGTACACTAGTGGAAACGAGTTTTATTTAAGCTAAACTAAACAACAAGCGTCTTATGTGAATGAATAAATGACTTGATCAGTGATGCATTTTGATTAAAGTTTGAGAAAGTTGGCTTTGTTCCTTGGCAACGACACAACAAGTGACAGAACATTCTTTAGTTCTGTCTGAAAAGGAGCAATGATGCATTGTGCTAACATTAAATTTTGCTTTAAACTGCGTAAAAGTGTTACACAAGCATTCAAAATGCGAAACAGAATAAGTCGTAAGAAACGTTTTGAATGGTACGCAAAATATCAAGGTGGTTGACCGAACATTGAAGATGATCCAAGAACGTCACTGACAGTTCTAATCGAATAAAATGTTCAAAAAGTGGCCGAATTTCTTCGAAATGATCATTTTATATTTACATGGTTCATCAAGAAACTTATTGGAGAACTCAAATCTAGTTCCCATATCGTATTTACTGAAACTTGGACATGTGGGATGCAACTCTACCTTGGTACCACACACACTAGCTGAGCACTGCAATAACGAAGAACGAATGGCTTATTCGCCTAGATATTTCTAAAACTGAAATTAGCGAATAACGTAACACGAACTCACTAGGAGTCTGTTTTTAATAAAAGCTAATGTAAAACTAAAAATACACAATAGGGTTCGAGTTTCAGTGTGGAAGAAATTTCCAATATCTAAACTTGTCGGGCAGTGTAGGAGTGCTGGTGGAGGAACATTATAATCATCAATTTTGTACCAAAGTCCTGGTTTAGTGCATAGCGCAGTGCTTGTGTAGATAGGGCATATGACACTGTAATGGTGATTCGCCCTTCGGATTAAGACTTGAAACTTGGTGCCACCCTTAAAGTTTTTCGGAAGATTTTAGATGTGCTGGAAGCGTGTTTCATCCTCTACCTGTTTTCATCCTCATATACACATAACTCGCAGAACGACACATTACATATCTATTCAGACACCTTTCGCCTCTCTTCTAAGAATAGCCAACGATCCAATATATTTTGTGAACTATTTGTAGTATATAAATTTTCTAGAAATGGATTTGTTTCGAAATTACTTGTGAAACAATAGGAAAAAACTCACTCAAGTAACTTGCTTCCGATCATTAAAGTGAAATAAAAAATTGCAATATTCAAAGTAAAGTGATAAGTGAAGATAAGTAAATTGGCTCATATTATTCTGATCACTTGCAGCACTGAAAATTCATGTTCGTTGGCACGGATGATTGGCTAGTGGCTACCAAGCTTCACAACAAAAGTTTAAATGTAAGTTAACGCAATGTATAAATGCTAATGAAATTTCAAAACAGATTTCTTTGTTCAAAATGTACATATTGCAGAAAACACTGGATCGCTGACTATAGCTTGGAGAAGAGAAACGCGATTGAAATAAATAAAATCAAAACAATAGTTGCATTGTGTTTACTAAGTAATAACGAGCAAATGCATAAGAAATGAGCTACGTACAATAATTGCATGTTGGCGTGTAATGTTCGTTTCGTAGGTGTGGTACCTCGTAGCAAAGTGTTTGCACATAGGCGTCTATTCTGCGCAACAAAGTTTCCATTGTGTTGGTGACAAAACCACCTTTTATGTCGCTGCTCCGGTGAAGTCAAAGCAGGGCTGTATAGAGATTTCCTTCCGGCCACAATAGCTCTTAAAGCGAAGTCGCTTATCGCGCGAGCTGGTGCTACACAAAGGAGCGCAGATTTTAATTAACTGCGTCACTCCGCGTGCTATCTGTTGTGGGTGCAGCTCCAGGAATTCCATTAGCACGCACGGCGATAAAACTTTGTTATGGCTACACCGCACAATGCAATAAAACGTAGAGGCGCAAGGTCTCCCAGAGAGCACACAAAGGAGGAGCTTCCTGGCCCCATTTGTATAATGCTAGCGAATAATTTATGGCTTAAGACACCGGAGCATGTACCAATAATCTCGTTTTTTTGCCTATTTATTTTTTGTTTCTTGTCTATGAAAGGTGTAATCGGACATATAAAGGAACACCCCTCAACCTTTTCACTGTCTCCTTTTCTTCCACTGATCATGGTGGTTGAGTGGTAACGCTCTGGCCTCGCATTCAAGAGGACGCGAGTTTGAATCCACGTCCGGGCATCCAGATTTGGGGTTTCCGTGGTTTCCCCAAATCACTCCAGGCAAATGCCGGGATGCTTCCTCCAAAAGACCATGGCCGAAGTCCTTCTCGTTCCTTGTACCCCATCCTTTCCCGCTTATAATGACCTGAAACAAAAAAAAATCTACCATAAGTTCCCCTCTTCCACTACTGTAAAATTAATTCCACTGTTTTGCACACTTTTTTTGCACTCCGTTAATGCTCTGTCCTTTCGTATTTTCTGGGCCTATTCCTCTTTCGAATACACATTTTGCTCTGGTAGGAAATTTTGTTTCCATGATGTGCAGTTTTGTATTGATGATCTAAAATTTCATTTCCATATCCAGTTACATAAACGAATGTCAATAAATAAATAAATAAATATCCGGGACTCTACTAGCATCGTTTTATTTATCACTAAAGCTTATGTATCGACCGTCAATAAAATTCTTCTGCTTTACCTAAATGTATATTACACATGATATCTTGGAATTGTCACACATATTAGATGGATCAGTAGTCAGCTAATGCGGGATTTGTATGAAGCCCAGAATTATTTTAGGACCTTCGCTCACTGATGTTCTTAGACTCAACAGTTTAAGCTGATAATTAATTCAAAAGCCAAGTGATGTACTTAGCAGCGAAGCCGTATTAACACCTGACGCTCTTTACCAAAGTGGAAGACTGAACACTAATCCTGGGGTCTTCACCCGAGTGACTCAGAATCTGCTTCCGGTGCCAGTCGCATGCAGGAAGACTTCTGAGTACTCTCACAACGAATTAGTATCAAATTTTTTAAAGTATCCAATTGCAGACGTGAAGGACATTTTTTACCGAGCGTGGTGGTGTAACGAATAGCGTTCTGGCCTCGCATTCGGGAGGACGGCGGTTCGAATCCCCGTCCGGGCATCCAGATTTGGGTTTTCCATGGTTTCCCCAAATCACTCCAGGTGAATGCCGGGATGCTGCCTTCAAAAGGCCATGGCCGAATTCCTTCCCATTCCTTGACCCCATCCTTTCCCGTCTCTAAAGACCACGTTGTTAAAAAGGGACGTTAAACTGTTAAAAAAAAAAAAAGAAGGACATTTTAGACTTCTATCAATGCTTCTCGCCGTGTTTGTTCTCATTCCCGCTGCGTGCTTTCCACTGGATCATAGCCCGAGAAATAATCGTAGTGGATCTTCGAAAGATGACCAATCACAAAACTGACTGGGTAAACTATTTGGTGACATTTATGTAATCACTTCGCCACTGAATTTACCTGTCACCTGCGTGCTTTCAAATGGACTTCAGCGGACTAAATGATCTCTGTAATTTTTTTTTTTATACACACACGGCTACAGAGCTTAATATCCTCATAACGTAAGCTGTGGACTGCTGCATGCACATTAATATGTACACATTCTGTCACATTTATCGCCAGCTTGCTTTCGAATGCATGTATGTGAACGAAGTCAGCTGTTAGTGAAGGAATACTGATTAGGATTTTTCGGCGCTTTTTCTAGGGCTATGTTTTGGATTGTCTCCAACTTACGCAAATGCAAGTCACAAAAGAATAACTTCTCGTACAGATAGAAGTCCCTTTAGGTTAGACTATAGTTTCCCAATATTTTTTTGCCCTAACGCCCCCTTTTAGGGGATAAGAATATGCTCACCGCCCTCTTTTTTGACAAGAAATTACTCATCGCTCCTCTCTTCAGGAAAAAAATACACCGACACACTTCTTGTAATAAACAATGTTACCCATAGTGATCCAACGTTTTTGGCTAGTATTCCACTTTTTGAAGTGGCGGGTCGATGAAGAGAATGTGTAGAAAAACAACGGAAGGTTTCTAAAATTACTTTATTAAAAGATGTTATCAATATTGGTATATTGTTCACAGTTTGTTCAATAATTAGCCATTACGAAAGAAAAAGTATTATCTAGAGAGCTGAGCTTGGTGTACGATACCAATGATTCGATGTTTGGTGCCACATTTGTTATGAGCAATCTTAAATCGCTGCGTTCCACCATTGAAAATCTGTTCCTATTCTTAGCTAATAAATTGATGACTTCGTTAAATCTTCTTTTGGCTACATATGATCATAGGAATGCAATTGAAACTTCTTTGATGCAGCACTTAAATCCGAAGATAATACTGGAAAGCAGGGGCGGTGGTTGGTCCTCTCTTTTTTGCTGTCGTCAGTCTTACGATTGGTTTGATGAAATCCACCATCCCCAATGCTCCATAAATTTGCATTGGTCAAGAAACGCCTCTTACGATCTCTTCAACGCCCACAGGTAGGTAGTACCGCCCCCGTTGGGAACCCTTGGGTTGGACTGTGAGGTAAATGTGGTGGGATCTCTACATCTTGTCGCTTCATCTTGTCGATTCACCTAGATAGAACTCCGTATTCCCAAACAGCCTTCGGCATTAGAACGGAGGCGAAGAGATCAGCCCATCGCGTGGGCGATTCTTTACCTTCCGGCGGAATTTCCTCCACGATAATCATTGAATAATGGGCTGTACAGTACGGAAACTCTACAGAAAATATCGTTGAAGTATAACTGCTGATCTTTGAATCACTGCTCCCTACTGATATGTCAAGAGGGACTGCTTCTCTCTTTCCCCCCCCCCCCCCCTTAGGCTTAACACTTCGTCGATGTTGAGCACATCGGGAGAGATGATTGGGGCAAGGAATAGAAAGCTATCCGACCATGACCTTTTGAAGCAACGATCCAGGCATTCACCTTGAGTAATTTAGGGAGATCATGGAAAACCGAAGTTTGCTTGGCCGGACAGCGATTCCTGAATTCCAGGCTCGAGCTTTACCACTACGCCCTGGACTCTGTTATACACACTAAACAGACTGAGAATTACTACAGTAATGCTTTCAGGGACTCCATTTCCTATATTTCTCCACTTCACTGTATAAGAAATGAAGACAAAGTGGAAACATATTTTTGTGTTGGACGTTGATGGTTCTTATCTGTAGCTGGAAGCTGTAAAGTGCTTAGCCAGCAGCTGATGTTTCTTTCATCTCACAAATGAGTGGACCGGTATTAATCCATCTGGATTCCTGACAGAGGAGCGCGGAGAAAAGCCATGCGAAGTTTTCTCGTTATAACCGTTATTACTTCCTCTGAACCATATAACTTTCACCTTCCAGTAACTCTTGCAGATATTTTTCAAACCACAAAGCGGAAACGAAATTAAGCGGAAGAAAAAGTTGAGGAATCTGAAAAACGGTAACAAAAATCTATGGACTACTCTCACTTAATTCTCGTATTTATTCCGTATTATATATTGTAACACTCCGTCTCATACAGTACTAACTCAGCCTCTGCGACTACCATCATGCATTTAAAGCGAGTTGTGAAGAGAAATTTAAATAGTACACTTATTTCTCCAAGAGTATATAATTCGTTAATGTGGAATATCAAGAAAAACCTGTCGAGGAAGAGATACTTTGATACCAATTTATAAAGACGAGGAGATAACTCTTGTAGAAAACCATTTCTGTGTTTTAAATTTGTGTTTGTTCCCTGTGTCCAAAATTGTCGATATATATATGTCTTCATTCATCGTTTTAGCTATTTGTCACGTTATACATTTAGATAGTAATTATACCTCGTGTTTGTATCAATAATCTAGATCTACTGTACTATGTTTCATTTCTTTTAAAATATAATGTTTATTTATTACGTCTCGTTCATTTATTTTATTTAGTATTACTCAGCTAAGAGCTGTTCTAATCCAATTTAGATCTTAAACTCCCGTATGTATGTTAATCGCCGACATGCATTTTTATAAAAAGAGTTCGATACGACAAATGGCTGAGTGTACTGATATAAGCGCCATCCGGGTTCGTTGCACTGCGGGGCAGTGAGAGGCGTGGGCCAGTGGAGTTAGGCAAGCGACCTCGGACACGGAGAAAGCCAGAGACCTCCGACGACGGTAACACAGTTGGGCCACGTCTGCATAGGTCACCGGCACATCACACAGCGGGCACAGCGAGAAAAGTACCAAGGTGACTCCAAGCCTTATAATTCGCCTGTACTCGACCATCGTGGGTCGCCTGTTCTAATTCTGCGTAACGTATACTTTAAACGATCTACCAGTGCCGATACAGATTTTGTTTCTAAAATAAGTGTTTTTATCTTAACCTTCCAGCTTACCTACAGTTCTCGTAACCATTTAAGCATGTTGTATTTATTTCCACTTGTTATTATACTGTTGCCTATAGATGACGTAATAAAACAAGCAGTACTGTGTTGCTTTGTTATTCCCTTTTATTTCCTTTATGGCTTTAAGACTCGTTGACGTCGAGGTCATTAGAGGCGGGATGGGACTGGGGACAAGGAACGGGAAGGAATTCGGCCATGGCCTTTTTGAAGGAAGCATCCCGGCATTCGTCTGGAGTGATTTGGGGAAACCATGGAAAACCCAAATCTGGATGCCCGGACGGGAATTAGTACCGGCGCGGCGTCCTCCCGAAACGCTCACCCACCACGCTCCGTGCTTTGTTATTCCTTTCAAATTGTAGCGGTTTGCATTTGCATTGTATGATATAGTCGTGCTAACACATTTGTTTCATCACCATATAGTGATAGTTCTATTCTTTGCCATTATCAGTATCAACACCCCCCCCCCCCCCCCCCAGTATGGCTGAGCCCGTTAAAGCACCTCCATCCTAGACTAGAGAGGTACAGCGGGACGACATTCAAGCCGTGGCTCCTGCGTACCGGCCATCCCGTAATCACCCAGCAAATGCTCCGACGATTCCCAGTTTCCGTCTCATAAGCTACACATTTCACAAACAAAAATACACCTGTCATACAGACAGATGGCAACAATTAGCTTCAGCGACCGCGACGGAAGATGTGGGAAAATAAAAATACCGTCAACAAGGCGAGCCGAATAACCAGCATGTATTTCCAGAAGAAGAAGAAATAAAGAAAGAAACACATGAGCCGTGAGCGTTAAAGCGTCTCCATAAGAGATGAGTCCACTTTCAAAGCCCTTCCGGATTACGAGTTTTTAGGCGGTTTTGCATAATCATCCAGGCAAGATGTTCCCCATTTCCGCCTCATCAAGTAAAACTTTCGCAAACAAAATTACACTACCACAAAAAATCAATCTTAGATGGTTCTCAGCCATCTTGCCATAGTTTTTCAAACAATTGATTAATATTTCTACGAAACCTCCAAGGATAAAATATTTCAAAATTTTAGATACGATATTCAGTTTTGTGAAAACGAAACACTTACCACGAGTAAACTCAGTACGAAATAGATTTCGTTTATAAACTAGAGATCGGTGGCAGACTAACAGACATCGGAGCCTCTATTTTCCACTTGAACGGAATCCAAAAAACCGTATACTCGAATTTGTTTAACACGACTTTCATAATCATTATATGACCTGGAAGGAACAGTAAGGGTCTCATGCGCCTGTAATAATGACAGGCATTAAATCAATGAAACTGACGAAAAGTGGTAACTTCATTTTTCATTAGTTCTACTGTTTTATGTATGTGTCAAGAACGGTAGGTCTGGGAGGAAATGAACTGGCCTTTCTACTTCTCACATACTGGCTCCCTCTGGAGGATCTAACCAAACTCCGGGTTCTGTAGTAAGTTAAGTAAGTGTAATTAGAAGAATAAAAGGATTTCAACAATAGTGTCTTGTCCGCATTGGGCAAAATAAAGAAGAGAAGGTGAAATATGGTGGCGGCTTATTCACTTCTAATCTTGCGAAGAATACACACCTACCACTAAATTTAACCTCCTCGTACTAGCGGTTCTCTATCCTCTGACTATAAACATACTCCGCAGAGATCTAGGACTTAGTACAGGAACTTAATGGTTGGAAGTTTCGTTCTACGCGTCTGAATGATACTGCATGCTTGTCGAATTATTGCACTGTAGCGGCATTCATTATGAAGCCCTTACTATTGTAGGAGAGATCAGACTCTCATATTTCGCGGAATTACTTTTAAGTGTTGCTGCCCCCACCACTCATTCCAAACAATCGGTAGAATGCGGGTTCAAATGCTCGTCCGTCCATCAAAATTTCAATTTACCATGGTTTCCTGAAATTTGAATACCGAGATGGTTCCTTCAAAAGGCCATGTCCAAATTCCTTCCAATTTCATGTCCTCACCGCTACTCTGCCTCTAATGAGCTCGACTTTGAAGAGGCATAAAGCACAAAGCAAAAACATAAATAGCCACAAAAAAACCAATCGCAGGCCTACTACTAACACACTACAATTAACGGGAAAGTGTATAATTATAGCCGTAGGACCATTCTCTTGAGGATGCAGCTTCAAATTTGTGCTTAAATTTCCATATTTCCATGATCCTCATTTTTCTAGCATACATCCAGCAGTTATAAAATCCTTTCTGAATGCAGATCTAGGTCTAGGTGACTATTCTTCATGATCTACTTTAGTCATAAATTAAAATGTATTTTTTAAACACTTTTATATATACCGCACAGTTTTTCTTCAAACTGGAGTTTTAATTTCGCAGCCCAGAATTATTATCTATGGCCGAAGTTATGTGCCAATCCCATGAAATAGTTGCTTGGTAAATAAATTTTAATGGATACTCCAATTGTTACTTTTTTGTCGTACATCTATTACCTATTTCCCTGCTGATTTTATTAATGATAAATCATTCTTACATTTCTATTAAGTAACTGAACATTTCCGCGTACTGTCATTTGAAATGGCTTTAACACAACAAGCTCGGTAGGTGTGCGGTGAGGGTCGGGCATGGCTTTCAGGATGCGAGCTAAGACCCCGTCCAACATCTAGATTTTGTTTTTCGATGGTTTTCGGAAATTACTACAGGGGAGTGCCGAAATTATTTCTTCAAAATGTCATGACCAAATTCCTTCCAGTTTCTTGTCTCCAATCTCCTCTCACCTCTAATGACCTCGACGTCGACGAGGCCTAAAACTATATAAAAAAGGGTTTTAACACCTGCATAAAACATTAACTGTGTCTCGAAACTTAACTGCTTTATTAAGTGAATTTATATACTCTTTACCGAGCGGGGCGGTGTAATGGTTAGCGTTCTCGCCTCGCATTCGGGAGGACGGCGGTTCGAATCACCGTCCGGGCATCCAGATTTGGGTTTTCCCAAATCACTCCAGGCAAATGCCGGGATGCTTCCTTCAAAAGGCCATGGCCGAATTCCTTCCCCATTCCTTGCCCCCATCCTTGCCCCCCATCCTTTCCCGTCTCTAAAGACCTCGATGTTAAAAAGAGACGTAAAGCAGTTAAAAAAAAAAATATATATATATATACTCTTTGAAGAATAACCATCGTTCCAATTCCTCTCAGACCTAAATAAATAAACAAAATAGTTACTGAATTAATAAGCAATGTGGTTGCATAATACCACTTAAATATATTTCAATTCCATCTTAATGTGGAGAAGACTAGTTAACTCATATATAACATTTACCTGGTTATATTTGCCGTTGCTCATCGTGTTCAGTGAGATGTGAAGAATTTCTATTCGGTCGTGGCAGGTGGAAGAGCTTAGCTGCGTGGGTGGCTTCTGGACCGAGATGACTCACGTCGAAGGAAGCAAAGGCTCGCAGGTAAACCTAGCAGTCAGCCAGGACACCGAATGACTCATCTACAGAATTTCAGGCCAGGCTATAACCTCATTCTCTTACGGTTGCGGGTGGTACCTGTATGATTAGAGCAGACACCCCAGCCATCCTGCATATTAGATTTACCCTATTGATAAATGAAATTTATTTTTAAGGTGAATACGATGAGCATCTTTACACTCGCTAGGTGTGAGAAACGATGTGTAACGAGTAGTGTCCCCAACACTTGCTGTAGCTCGATGACCGCTTAATTGGGAGGATACGTTGGGACACTGTTGTATAGAGAACAAGTGCACGCATAATTTTTGTTAAACCAGAGCTCACTTCACCTCTCACAGTTCCGGTGATGTTGTGTTAAAGGTAACTAGGATAACGGCTGTTGAGTGCGCGCAGCGTAATTTGGGCCTCGTACATCTCAGTGGCGGCCGTTTTAGTAGCGTATGAATATTAAACATTATGCATTACAAACAACAAGACGTTAATGAATACAGACTGGGTACTTGTGTTATTCAGAACTATCTTTCAACTTCAGAATGGCGTTGCTGTAGCTGTGGTTTGAGGTTTTTTTATGGAAATGTTGAGTTTTATGTAGATTCGTAACTACAAAACCTCCTTGCGTATTAATGCAATTTTGAAGAATGATATAAATCAACATATCGAAAATCAACTGGATAAAGAAGCTTTAACTACGAGAGGAGTGAATAGTATTAGTCAGTGAATACTATTTATTGAAAGTTCTATATCCAATGAATATGCGACATTCAAAGGAGTAGACATCTGCAAAGTGTAATGAAACTTATGTTGTTGACTAAATCGCACTAGCACAAAGGATGCATTCATACACCGCTTCAAAATTGCTGCAGTTTGTGACGTCACCTGCCCATTCACCAGAGGAAAGATGGTAATAAAACGGAACATATTCTGTGACTCATCCATCTTTTTTATTACCTGCTTGGTGTCATAAAAGAAGACGTCTCAGCAGAAAAATTGAGATGGCTGTTTTGAACTCTGGACGGAGATACATAAAGACCATGCAATTGTTTCAGAGAGCAACAGTTCTGGAATGCAGCTTAGCAGAATTATCAGAGAACTTATTGAGCAATAGATTTTCGTTTTACGTATTTGAACTAAATTCACTCGCTGTGCGTTACGAATAGTGTTGACTGCTTCAAGAAGATAAGCAAACCTAAATTCTCAATGGAGGAACCTTG
This sequence comes from Vandiemenella viatica, assembly GCA_031002005.1. NCBI lineage: Eukaryota > Metazoa > Arthropoda > Insecta > Orthoptera > Morabidae > Vandiemenella > Vandiemenella viatica. The sequence continues at coordinate 379,213,214 of CM061920.1, forward strand.
TCACAAGTTATCATCCAAACCAGGGGTGGCCAACCCGCGGCCCGCGAGATTCATCACACTTTTACAAAATATATTTATTTTATAATGGCCAAAGTAATTAAAAACAATGTTCAAAAAAAATACATTCCTTGTGCATCCATATATTCAAAAATTAACAGTCGAAATTATGAGAAAAAATTAACTTTGATTTTAAAATAATATTATAAAATAATATAATTTTAGATACGGCCCGCGGAGTTGTGATGCATTTCCAAAATGGCCCGCAAGATCATTTGGGTTGGCCACCCCTGATCTAAACAGAGGAGGCAGGACGCTCATGTATATCAAATGTTTCGATTTTGGATTTCAACGATATCTTTGCACATAATATTCTCAGTTTCCATAGTATTTTCAGAGACGTCGGAAGGAAACAATTGAACTGAAACTACTCCCGATAACGTTAGGATTCGAAATACCAAACCACCTTGCTCGATTTTACGGGAAAAGGAAAAATCACAAGGACTTAAATCAGGTGAATAGGGGGGGGGGGGGGAACAATAGGAATGAGTTTGGAGGTAAAAAATTCACTGATGGAAAAAGCCGTGAGACACGAGGCATTGTCATGATGAAGCATCAACTTGTCTGCGATGTCTGGTCACTCACGAATCACTTTTATCCTCAGCCTTTCAAGGACACCTTTGTAAAACACTTGGTTCACAGTTTGTTCTGGAGGAACAAATTCTTTATGCACGATACTTCTACTGTCAAAAAAGCAAATTAGCATTGTTTTGATCTTTGATTTGCTCATTAGACATTTTTTCGGTCGAGGAGGTGACGGAGTGTGCCACTCTTCGCTTTGCTGCTTTGTTTCAGGATCGTACTCAAATATCCAGGATTAATCACCTGTGATCACACAATTGAAGAATTCTTGGTCATTGTCAATCCTCTCGAGAAGATCAACGCACACGTTTCTTCTATTCTGTTCAGTTGTGAGGTTTTTTGTCACCATTTTGGCACAAACCTTTCGCATGTGCAAATCGTCTGTCAAAATTTGATGTACGGTGAAAACTGTTCTCTCATCATACTTATTGTTAAACGACGGTCTAATCTCACAATAGCCCTCACACTATCAACGTTTTCGTTAGTTTTCAAAGATGAAGGTCTACCGGAGCGAGGTTGATCATCATCGTGTTCACGGGCTTCCAAAAATGATTGGTGCCAGCGGAAAACTTGTGCCCTTGATGAGCAATGTTCCCCATAGGCCTGTTTCAACTTTTCAAAAGCCACACTCGCGGATTGCCCAAATTTAACACCAAACTTGATTGCACAACATTGCTCTAAATCCCGATCCTCCATTTTCGTAACACACAACAAAAACACAACTTCACTGATGGCACTGTCAAAAATAATGTTTTGTCTGAACGGAGTTGAAACTCGAACAGAGCATGTGGAAGGGATGAACAAACCGGTTTAGCACAGACCGGTAGACACGGCGTTACCAGATCGCTCGCAGTGTTATCAATCTCATTATTTTTGTCACACACCTCGTTTATGGTAATTTATTATCATACGCCAGAGTGGCAGCGCGCATAAGGTGCCACCACACATTAGGGAGCATGCCATCCACACTTGTTTTTTTTTTATGGATTCCCCAAATCACTCCATGCTAATACCGGAAAGATTGCTTCAAAAAACATTGGCACAGAGCGATTTACAGCAACAGACGTGGTGGGCACCTCAGCTGCAAACCGATGGCAACAGCGCACCACTACACACGACTGTGATGTTTACCGACGTAGAGTGGGTAGCTGCGTCTCATCCCCGCTAGCCGCTAGCAGAGGCGGCTCCATTCCCATGGCGTGTTGGGTATCCGTCCCGTCCCGGGAGGCCTCTGTTAAGAGTCATCGTGGGAATGCAGTTTTATGAAGACTGACCGTAGGAGATGTGGTTAGACGAAATCCGTGAGGATCTGTTAGAAATTCGTGTGGGAAATAACTGGCTAAAGAAAAGAGAAGAAGATATACCGAAAAGTTTTAATCCCAGTCTCCTATGAGATTGACTTTCCGATTCAGAGCTCTTGATGATGGGTCACGGTTGACAGACCCAGGGTGTATGATCAGCATTCTAGCTGTCTGCCGGCAATTCGCCAGGCAACAGGTGTCAGACCGCGCCGCTGCTACAAAGCGGAGGAATCCGTGTCAACAGGTAACGGTTCTGCGGGTCGGTCCACTGGCTACCGGCCTTCTCTGATCAAGAAGGCTCTGCCGACTGCCGCAGAACTAGCTAGGTGCCGAGCAAACAGAGTTACGACACACACAGTTGCGCCAGTCCCATACCGGTAGCTTACATAACACTCCACTGTACACATTAACTTGGTACACTCATAGTGGCTGCGGTGGAAACAGTGCCGATTCTAAACGTCTTGAGCTAAGAAACATGTTGTACCAGCCACATATCACATTTTACTTAATGCTAATACATGATACCGCTAAGAATAATTTTATCAGTTTATTACGTACGATCTAAATAAACAACTCGACTGAGAGACCTGAAAGTCTCTCTCTATTTCGATGCTGTTGGAAAACAACATAAAACTTTGTTAAAATCTTGTCGACAAACGGATCTTGGTGAGGCTAATAATGCGTTTGTCTTTTGTTGATCTTCCGGTAGCAGAGGATAAAAGTTTATGACGTAATATCTTTGTAACCTTTACAATAAATTAAATTACACAATTTCGGAGTGCTAATGTTTGTTGTAGCGGTTTGGTTAACGTTTTCATCCATTCTTACGTAGTAGATTTCAGAAAACTGAAGAAATAACTAAACTAAAGTTGTGCTGTGAAAAAAGAAGAAAATACAAAGAATGGATGGATTACCAGTATTGTAGCGTCATCTTTGGTGGTTATCTCATAAAGGAACGATCATCTGAGATGCAATATGATCTGTGGCGCCTATATGTTCTTGATACGAACTAATTACCATTTCTTGTTCCCCGCCCCGTAAAGTCATAAGGTAATACCGCAAATTTTAAGACAGTCAATAAGCTTTCAAACAGTGTAAACGACATTCACATTGGTTCGGTAGTTTTGCAGTCCGCTTACAGGTTTATAATAGTGCAAAGAGTAAATGAAATAGAGATACCTGTCTAGCACCACCTTCACCCTAATAACGGCGGTTATTCGTTTCAGCGTAGACTTAAAAAGACACTGGAACTATTGGGAATCCTTACAGATCTACGTGCCTTGAACAATATCCTACAGTCCATGGAGATGTAGTGTAAGGAGGGGTCAGAGGCACGAACATCTCTTTACATAGCATTATTCAATGTTCTGGGAAGGACTGAAGACGAGGAAACTAGTTCAAGCCTTGGATTAGCCATCTAATCGTTCGGATAAAAGTCGAGAACGATGGCGTAGCGAATTGTCTCCTTGAATGGGAGAGGTCTCGAGTCTGATTTTGCAGAAGTACAAATGGGAACTCACGCATTTGAAGGATATCCCTGTAACATTAACCTGTAAGGAACATTGTCAAACATATCAGGGTTCCCATCTCAGTTCACATGAACAGTTCACAAACGAGAATACCACCTCCACTAGCTTGAACAATACCCTGCTGGCAATAAACATCCCTATCTTCGCGGTATGTTCACTGTACACGTGCCGTGCCATTGGCATGCACCAACCTGAATCTCGACTCACTAGTCAACATTTTTCGTTTTTTAGAGTCGAGTGGCGATGTTTGCGCGTCCATATTAATCTTTGGGCTGTATAATGTGTGGTCAGCAGAGTTTCCCTCGTGCTCTGATGGCTTCTGTATCCCGTATTCAGGAGATGGTTCTGTACGGTGTGGCTGCTACCCATGTTTGTCCACCAGCGTTAAATTACCGAATGATTTGTTGCACTGTGACTCGTCTGGCCTCTGTTACGAAGCGAATCAACCAGCTATGAACCCGCTCATCCATATCCTATTGCCCAATGTAGTCGGCCGCGTAGGAATGGTTTTACCGGAATCTACGTACTTATGGTACTTCCTCGACCCATCGGCTCGGGAAAATCCTCGTGCCTGCACGACTTTGGAGGTGTAGTGACCTGTTCGTCGGAACCCAACAATTTGCCAGCGATCAAGTACACTTAGATCATTCGTTGTTATTATTAAGGCTTTAGGGCGCGTCGACAGCGGGGCCATTAGGATCATAGATCATTCGTCTAACCCATACTGAACTCACCTATTAGTGATCTTCATATTACCTAATCTCCGGTTGGCTGATTTCCTCTCCGTGACCCCAACGTCACGGGAGCCGTCTCTTGTTTGCTCTGCAGTTTACGTTTGTGAAGCATCCCGCAAATTTATCAATTAATGCAATGCGATAATTGTAGCACAGCCAATGTTCCAAGCCTACAAGATTCCTGACCATCTCAAACTTTTCTTTGTGTCATAAACAATGTTCCGTTACCATGGAGTCACCGAGCGTAGTGGTGTAACGGATAGCGTTCTGGCCTCGCATTCGGGAGGACGGCGGTTCGAATCCCCGTCCGGGCATCCAGATTTGGGTTTTCCATGGTTTCCCCAAATCACTCCAGGCGAATGCCGGGATGCTTCCTTCAAAAGGCCATGGCCGAATTCCTTCCCATTCCTTGCCCCCATCCTTTCCCGTCTCTAAAGACCACGTTGTTAAAAAGGAACGTTAAACTGTTACAAAAAAAAAAAAAAAAAAAAAAAAAAACCATGGAGTCCTTCTGGAAAAACAAGTATGCTCTAAAGTTGTACTCGAGTGTCTACCATAGTATGGCTTTATTTTTAAATTATTTAGATATTATTCCCAATACCAATTGACATTTGTTAATTTCACTCTTAAACTAGTTACCTCTATCAAAAGTTACTGTATATGTATGACATCCCAGGTATTTGACGTATGTGACGTGTTCAAATGGTGCACCTCTTAGTATTTGATTGTTATTTTTATTTCTAGGCCCAACGTTTAGTTAAATCACTTTTGTTTTCCCTGTTCGTATCTATCAAATCGGATTACAATGTTGTCCGATAAAAACATTTATTTTGTAGTTCTTTTTCAGTTGTGGCAATAAACATCAATATTTTGAGTAATCGGTTATATCAATTCAAATTTCACTTTGATATATTTTTTACATACTTTTACTATCTGATCTACATACACGAAGATATTAAAAAGGGTGGGTGTATAGGAAATCCTTGTCGTAGTCCTCTATTTATAATTTCATATTCACCCTCTCCAGCTGCAACTTTGTATGACTTTGTGTATCGTATATTTTCTCGTTGTGTATTTTACATAACTTGTATCAATCTACATAATCGATTGTATCGCAGTAAGATGTTTGAGGAATGTCGTTGGTATATTTTCTTTGAGGATGGACGAGAGACACTTCCAGAAATTTAAAGAATTTAAAGTACCGCTTTGCTGTTTGAACAGATACATCAACAGAAACCGTGGAGACAAAAAGAAATATGATCAGCATGCAAGAAACATGTCTGCTACGCACTGGAATTCACAATGTTCCAGGGAAAAGCGGAAAAGTTCGATTTATATTCCCTGATACGTAGAACTGCCTCATACAATATTCAACAAGGATACTTCCTCTAAAAAAATGTGACTTTTTGCCGTCGCCCAGCGTAAAAAAAAAAAAAAAAAAAAAAATTACAGGTATTCCTACGATAGTCCAGAACCAGATGTGACGCCATTCATCGTGATTCACCGCTATGACACAGTCTGTTTAGTGAGGTTCTCTTCTCGACCAACCAATTAGCACTGTCAGAGGAACAATTGATTCGCCAAGTCGGTGGAAAAAGTTCTTGGGACATCTCTCTCAACGGCGTCATACTGCTGGGAAATCAACGGAGTTCATCATCGCAGACGTTGCCATGGAGAGGTAAACATCCCCAATGGTCACGGCCTACGATCGGAAACGGTCAAGGCGCTCATAAGAAGAAGATCTGTCATTCGTTTTATTTCTGTTATTGTTCTTATGGGTCAATCTTGAGCAAAAGTTCAGAAATAATCAAGCGCTCGCCTAAACGATTCGAAAATCTGTAATCTGGAGATA
>CM061920.1:379220268-379331753 GCA_031002005.1 Vandiemenella viatica
TGGCAAATTTATCATTGGATGCAAATCTGTCGCATTTCGTTCGTCTTCTTTTACGTGTATTGTGTTCAGACAAAAATTTCAAAGCTTTATGGCTTTGACTTAATTATCATTCGGAAGTACTTTGGGGTAGGTAGCAGTCGGAGCTACTACCAGAAGTGTTCATGTAAATTTGTCTTTCTTTAGCCAAATAGCCAGTAAAAAAATATCGTGTATAACCCAACATTTTACTCTTGCCAATAATTGAAGCACCTAGAAGACGTGGTTGGATGTAACTGTAACTTTGTGCATATGCACACAATCGGCGGGTATGTAGACGAATAGAGTTGCTTTTCTCTGTGACCGGTACAACGGCCACCGTAGTTGATTAGTGTTGATAGGGTTTTTAGTGTAGTTGCCAGGACTGGTAGGGTATATAAGAGGCGTGAACCGCTTCAGATGTGGTCACTGTGTAGGAAACAGAAGTGCCACGTAGTCGTGTGAGACAGCGTTATCAGCACCTGAACGAGTTCGAAACGGGCCTCTTTGTGAATCTTAATTCGGCCGGCTGATCGAATCGTACAACATATAGATTGTAGGGCATTCTGAAATGACAGTGACCTGACGCTGGACTGCGTGGGATCGCAAGTGCAGGCACACTCGTCGTCAAGGTTCCGGCCGACCACATCTGACCACCACAAGGGAGGATTGTGCTACAAGCACGTCGTAACCACTTCACATCAGGGATATCAAGGACCAGTTACAATAGTCATGGGCCAGATTGTCTCAGGAGACAATACAACTGCTTTCTGAAACCCTTTGAACCAGTTCTGGTCTCACATTCGGAAGGACGCGAGTTCGAATCCCCGTCCGGGCATTCAGATTTTGGTTTTCCATGGTTTACCCAAATCATTCCAGGTGAATTCCTTCCCGTTCCTTGTTCCCAGTCCCATCCCGCGTCTAATGACCTTAGTTGTTGACGAGGCGTGAAGCAATATGCAAAAAAAAAAAAAAAAAAAAAAAAAAAAACCTTTAAACCAAAATAGTGAATGTATCCAGGCCAGAACGGGTATAAGTGGGCTCAGTGTATTTAGCACACACAAAACTAGTGCTACGTACTCAACTGCTAAACATTTTATTTAGGTATACGAGAAAAATTTCTACTCAGTACACAACACGTATTCCAGAAGTAAAAAAGCACAGACTAATTGACTGTGGTATCCTTGTGTTCCTCTCTAGACATCCCACGTCGCAGTAACTCCCTCCCCGCACCGCTGGGACCCTCTGTGATCGTGTGTCTTTCTTTCGCTCAGCTTTTTCCCCCACAGTCGGTAAAGTCGACACCTGTCCCACTTGCAACGGTGTTTGCTTAAATTCTTCCCGTGTTATGCTGGTTCTGCTTCACTTAGAATATACTTCAACATTTTCAAAGTGTCATAATTATTCGAAATCTACGTTTATCCATCTTAAAAAGGTCTTAAATTGCCCACCGTACTGTATATCATTTGAAATGATATTATTCTGCCTAAATTCACATGATCTCTAAGGTCACCTGCCATTTCGTTACTAAACCAATAGCGTTCCTTCCTCGCATCGTGCGGGGGCCGATAAAGATGGCGGCTAATATACTTGTACTTGACCCTTCAAGGTTTCTCTACCGCACGCTGTTTCCTCCGTTGTATACTGAATAGAAGCCATTTCAGACAACGGTTCTCATATTCACCAATGACTAACGAAGCACCGGTTGGAAATATCAGCCACAAAAACCAAAGCAATGTTTCTGCAGGGGAGGAGGGGCTGGATCGAAATAAACAGCCTATCATAAGGGTAGCCGGACAGAAGGTAAACTTCGTGAAGCAAGTCCACTACCTTGAGGTCCTCTTAGACTACAACATGTCCTTTCTTCCGCAACTTCGTTCAGCACGTGACAAATTGTCGAAAGCTGCTGAGAACCTGATGCGAGTAAGGGGCCGTCCATTAATGACGTGAGGTGATTTTCCGGAATTCCGGACCCCCCACCCCATCCCTCTGGTGAGACTTCGTGAGAGTTGGTCGGATTTCCCCCCCCCCCCCACCTGTAATATGACGTGAGGTTTTGATGGAGACCTCCTACCCCCCCCCCCCTTCCAATCGACCTCGCAACTTTTTGAGGCCTTTTTTTACGTATCATCCTCAGTGGCGTGGGCAAAAAAGGTGCTGAATTAACACCATTAACGCATCCTCCCCTCAGTTCAAAGAAAATACCTGTTAATGATAGGAGGGGCGTGCAGGACGGAATCGACCAGTGCCCTGCAAACCCTGTCCAGCTCCCTACCGTTAGATCTGGAAGCAGTTAAGCGCACTTTGCACCACAGCATGCGCCGGGGTGAAGCTGCTTAATTAGGGGGCATCCACAAATTACGTGAGGTGTTTTTCAGGATTTCTGGACCCCCCCTCCCCCCTGGTGAGATTTCGTGAGATCTGGCCGGACCCCCCACCGCCCATGGTGAGATTTGGTCCGTAGACCCCCCCCCCCTAGAAATCGCCCTGGAAACTTTTATAGAGCTTTTTTTTTTAGGTCACAGCCTCACTTTTTGAAGCCTAAAATCGACTTTGGCACAAATTGTAGACCTTTTTTTTAGCTCTACTGTCCAAAAATTTTTCGCAAAAATCTCACGTGAGATTTCCGTAGACCCCCCCTCCCCCCTGGTGAGATCTGGTGAGATTTCGCCGGACCCCTCCCCCCCCCTATTTCACCTCACGTAATTTATGGATGTCCCCATATCTGGCTTCCGGACCATGGCTACTGAACTGGCACTGGCAACTGCTCCCGTCCGCATCTGCCAGAAGAGGGGAAAACCACGACTTAACATGCGCCTGCATGATGCCATGAATTCTCATCACAACTATGAAGGCAAGAAGATTTTCTGACAAGAATTAAGACCAGCAGTGTAGCAGGAAGAACCCTGTACAAGGTGGGGTCAGTAGAGCACGGCCAATCCAGCTGGCTCGGGGAGTTGCTACCTGTGACGTTCAGAGCTCTATAACGTAGTCCGATATGGCTGGGGACTGCCTTCGACCCCATGCCACGTCATGATAGCGTCGCCGCCACGAGGCTCCCCGTGGGCACCCGCAAGGGTGGCTAAAAACGCTTCTCTATGAGGGTCCGTAATTCTTCTAAGACTAATCCCTCCGTGGGGGTGGCTGCTCAGATGGACGGATAGTTAGGTACGATGAGCTCCGCTCGAGTATGCCCTATGACCCAGTTTCGAGCCTGATGAAGGTGCCGCAAGACTCACCCTAAGGCTGTGACCACACTCATTCAACGGCTTTCATATCACTTGCAATCCAAGTATGCCATCCGGTACCGACTTCGAAAGACGTATTCTATGTGTTAGCCAATGGCATAAACTAATTCTGGTTTCGTTGATATCAATTCATCAATTTTTGCGTGAAGCGCGCATAACACAAAATTACATAATTTACTAATTTATACTTGAATTCTCTATTCAATTTAATGAAAGAACTGATATTGCGCCTCTATAGAACAGATATATATATATATCTGTTAGTCTTACCTGTTAGTTTTCTTGCACATAGTAATAGCTAATGTCATATGGTACTCAGGTAAGTTACATAGTTCGACAGCAAAACCATTATTGTTTAATTTTTCGTTTCTCTCGCAGGCAATTTATGTACAATGTGTTATAAGTATTACTAGGGGTGTTTTATCTTCCAAATCAAAGCCTATAAATAGGTCTACATTGCAAAGGGTTGCCGACCTAGTGGATTTTCTACTTAAAGTGGTAGTTTCGACACCTCTTTTAGAGGAGAAACATTGCGTTTAATAGCTAGTGGTTCAGTAGAATTCAGTTTCAATCAACGAAACATCAAAAACTAAGCCACTTACAATTTTCGAATATTAGTATTTACTTTTACTGCGTAGGAAACATTGAAGCTGACTGAGTTTTTATTTCATTTCACGTTAAAGGTTGTAATAACAGGTAATTGAATTAATTATAATCGATTAAATATTCTAAGAAATTTAATCGATTTCTTCGTTTTTTTAATTAATAATGTTCATTTATTAAAAAATGATCGCTGTTCCTTAATGTCATGACCACTGATTTATTGTTTTTAGTCAAAAATGAACACTGACTTTATGATATTCAACTTTACAAATGATTAGACCATTCAAGTTCTACTAAACATGGTATTTGTGCAGAAAATATTTATTATTTTCAACCAATAAAATTAATTGATGAAAATTATTAATAGAAACGTTTGAATAGATAAATATTTTCAAATGTGTATTACGTAATAATAAAGGTTACTGTTTTAACAATACATCCATTATTTTCTTTCGTAATAACGAAATATTTGGTTTGTGGAAAATTTAGTGGTTATGAGAGTAGTGCCGCTTTTTGTTAGTGGTTTTAAAAGTCGAATTTCGTGGGCAGCTAGTTTAATAGTTGGCAACACTAATTGCGCATGTCAATGTGAGTTGTTGGAATTTTCCTATCACTAGATTTATCTTTCTCTTAATTGAACTGAGTTTTTAGACTTTTTACTGGTTGGAAAACAATGCAAGTAATCTCATTTGTAAAATTTTGTTAACAACTTGATATCATACATTTACATATAAACCTTGCAATTCACAAAATTGTGCGTTCCAATCCCGAATTGTTTGAGGGTAGAAGGAATTAATATATGCATCAACGCGGCACCTTTTTTCTCTAACCTCTCCTGCAAAGCAACCCATGAAGGCTGGTGGTATTTCAAAGCAATCGTAATGGAAGTGGGTGTACGCATGTTTACCAACATGTTCAACCGAATCATTTGTCGTCTGTCTGCCAAGGAGTCCCAGGGCAAATTTGAATCAATTCCGTGACCCTTTCGTTGAGACTGTGACAAGCAGTCACCAATGGAGCGGTTCTTCTCTGTACTTTCGTTATACTGTCAACCAATCCCCTCCGAAACATGGTAAATATTAGAATTTGTGTGATGTACCGATTGACTAGAAAATTAAAGACTTCCATGTTTTAGTTCCAGTACGGCAGTATTGTTTGCGGGCTTTACTTTGTTCATACGATCACTCTAGGTCGCTGGATAGCCATTAAACTATAGGTTCAGCCACGAGAGAGGAGAGATCCGCCGAAAATCAAAAACTGTTACTTGGCGGCCGAACCCTTCAATATCATAAGCTATTTATTTTTACTACTAAGAAAAAGCTGAATTTTAAACGCCGCAACTAGTTGAAAGGAAATTAGTAATCAGTGTTGTGATAAAGATTACTGCCACAAGTTTAGGCAACAATGGACTTTTCCAAATTTTTCTTCGGGACTGAACAAAGTGGGTGAGCGGTAACACGCTGGCCTCACATTGGGGAAGACGCGGGTTCGAATCCCCGTCCGACCATTCAGATTTAGATTTCCCATGATTTCCGTAATCAATCTAGGCGAATGCCAGTATGTTTCCTTGAAAAGGCCATGGCTGACTTCCTTCCCGTTTTCTGTCCTCTGTCCTTTCCCGCTTCTAATGGTCTCGACTTAATAAAATAGTACAGACATAAGCAGAAAAAAAAACGAGCTTTGGGATAGCAAGGATTTATGTAAGAACCACTATTGTTGTTCGTTGTGTGATAAATTACGCTCATTATTACATCTAGGCGTTTATTCCGCAATGCATATAATCGGATGGCAGACGGTGGTTTGCACTAGAGTCGTTCAAATGCTGTCTAGGCTCGCTCGGTTAATCGCTGCCAAGGTGACCTATGCCGACCAAATACCGGAAATATGAGTACTGAGGATCGAGGCTGGACGTAAGCTCGAGCCGGACAGTAGGCTCGGTCTGTTATTCGCTTGCAGTGTGGTGACGAATCGGCGCTGGTACTCGCTAGGAGCAAAGTAACTTAAAAGAAAATTCTGGTACTTAAAGACTGGGTACTACACTGCGTTAATGAGAAAGTAAAAATTGGCAGATTGCTCCACATTTTTGTGGCGATTGCTCAGTCATATAAATATGCTCTCTGCAAAACAAAGATCAACTGTAATGACCACGTTAGAACAAAGGATGATCAAATGAAAAGGTACTAAACGACACGGTGGGTACAAATGTAGACTTTATTCAAAATATACACCATAGGCCTGAGCACAACGATCCCACTGATGAACAAGCCACAGGATTCCTTGTTCCCAGAATTCCTGTGTCCGTGACGAGACCCAGTCCTTCACAGCGTCCTTGAGTACGTCGTCCGAGTTGAAGCGCATCTCTTTCAGGTGTTTCTTCAGTGGAACAAACACATGGAAATCGCAGGGCGACATGTCCGGACTGTAGGGCGGATGGTCCAACGTCTCCCACTTGAACTTGGCCAGTTCCATGTGTGTGACTCTGGAGACGTGTGGACGCGCGTTATCATGGAGCAGAACCACACCCTCCGTGAGCAGCCCCGGTCTTTTGTTCTTGATGGACCTGCGTAGGCGTCGGAGTGTCTCACAGTACACATTCCCCACCTGTACGCCATCCTGTCCTCATACGGACTGCCGCATCATTTGGACGCCGCTTTTGATAAGAGCCTCTGCTCTCTACTGCGCATCCGGGCGCCCGCGCATGCTCCGATCCCAGTCAGAGACTCAGATCGCATCCCGAGATGTCCCACTACGTTCTCCCATGTCGGAATATGCAAATATTTAACTGTTACGTTTTTACGTCGTTTCGTACCTTTTCATTTGATCACCCCTTGTACTATGTGTACTGATATGGGAGGTGTATATTATCCTTGTCATCAGTTTCTCATCTATCATTCTTGCGCATATTTAACTATATATTTTGTGTGTCTACAGATTTGGGTGTGGCCTCCAATTCAAGTAAAACTTGAAGTAAACACCTCGTATTCCAAATATAAAACGGAAATTTGAATTTTTCAAATACAGGAGAGCGAATGTAACAAGAGACAAGACGGATAAAGTTCAACGCTACGTAGGTTATTTATCCTCTAACGATGACGATGAAGAAGACAATCTACTAAAGAAAGTGGATATTTAGAGCAAAAAAGTAACCTTAGATGTTTAAAACTGCTACAGTACAAGCGTTGCAGGAGAGCGATTTTTCAGCAGAGCTGGTTTTATCATTTCAGAAAAAAAGGAACACTCCTGATCGTATGGTTGATCTTTTTGTCATTTACAGTTACGTATGAGAGTAATATCACTTATGTCATTAAAATGTGTTCAATGTCGTACATTGATATAGATCCTTTCAATCATCACATATATAAAGCCTCTGTATAAACCATAATAGGCAAAGAGTGGATTCAGGGTATACTTTAAGTATGTCAGTAACGGTAAATAATTTATTTATGTTATGGTTTTCGTTACAGTTTGTTCTGATTTCACGGTTTGTTACATATGTTTAACAAACACATACACGTTACACATTATATCTACGGCGAATCAGTTGATAGAACATACCCAAAATATTAATAGTAGTCACTGATATACAGCGGTTTCGAGAGTGCCACGGCCGTAATATCTTGTTTTGTTTTCTTTGATCTCCACCCTTGTTGCGCTACACGCACGAGGGAAAGAGTGTGCAACATTTCTGCACTGCGAGCTTCGTTGTCCACCAAGCGTTCGTTTGTCCATCGAGCTCGCTCGAGTAGAGAGGACCTGTCATAGGCATAACCGAGCGAGGTCGAGCGTGAGTAGACGGCAATTTGCAACACACTAGTTTGTATTAAATTTTTGCTTCCCGGGAAATAAGACTGAGGAGGATAGGAGGGAAAATGACTTGAATAATCTTGTGTATCTAGCTGATGCAGTTCACGTACTTTGGCCACGTAAATATTTCAGTTCAGTAATAAATGAGAAGGTGTTATTTAAAAATTATGAAAATACGAAGTTCATATACAGAAACGAACGTCTCTATCAAGTATAATATTTTTTCATAAGTATTTTTACAACAGGTTACAAAACTCGCTTCTCTTTCCTGCATCATGTTCGTTATATCACTTTTTAACATTAAGCAGTTTGTCCCTGTGTAAATGATAATCAAGTCAAGGAATACTTGTTGGGCTTTCCTACCTGCCGTTACCGCCAAATGCAGAGAACATACGATTTTTCACTGCGGCCTCAAACCTGACTGTCATTTTGGTACCATTGGATCAACCGGTTGGAGCGTTCGTTTTTAAAAACGGTGCAGTGAACTTTTCCAGTTCTGACTTGTCAATGCGATCAAGATAATAATGAGCTTTACTTTTCGATACTGTTTGAAATTAAGGTTTAGTTGATCGGTATTGATTTTGTTTATTGTTTTGTTCCTTATATGATACATATAAATTAGTCAATAATAACCAGAATTCCTATTAAAATGTGAGAAAACATATTTGTCTAATATAGAGTGACTTTTTACAAATGTAAGTTTCAGTATCCGGTAGGAAACGGTTAATTCGAACACTCTTCGCGTTTATTTTTTAATTCTTTCCGTTCTTTCTTTGTGTTCATCCCAACTCAGTAGCTTATCCGGTCAACGTAATTTATGATAGTGTGCTATGGGAGCTACGTTTTGAATATCAAATACAGGTATCATTAACAGATATGATAAAGGAATTGGAATGGGATTCATTGGAAGATAGGAGGAGGGTCATGGCAGTGTACGAGCCACATATTGGTGATGAGGCATGGAAAGATATTGGTGTAAGAATGAAAAGTAATGCATGGAAGGGATAAAATGACCAGGACCACAAGCTGGCACTGTATTTCAGGCACAGATTGGAATAAGTTACCAAGAGAAATGATGAATAATATACCAAAAAGTTGAAAGAATTTAAAGTTGAAAGCAAATGTAGGTGGGTCCAAGAAATGGGGAAGATGAGTGTGTATGGAAATTGCCACAGGAGGGTGCCCTCCATCGCAATTTTAATTAATTAATTAAACAGGCTGTATTATGTCACCTGTAGCAAATGTATGATTACACAGCGTTCTCCCGGCAGCAATGTCATATCTTTCAAACAATGGATCTGATTTTAAGGCGGATACACATCAGAACGAGGCAACAGACGAACAGGACAGAGGCGAGGCAAGGCAGAACGTAAGCCTCGTATGTACACCTTGTTTTGTACGAATGCAGTTCGCCGAGGCAGGTATCCGTACAGTCGTTTGTTTTGAAGAGTTGGCAGTACTGGAAAGTTAGAGCGTGGATATGAAGTTAGCAGTGGCTGCTGCTTTAGTTGCACTTACAGTTGACGTTTCTCGAGATCCTGCTGCATAATCCAAGAGTGTTAGAATTTCACAAGCGAATCACTTAGAATCATAAACTCTTTAGCTAAAATATAGTAGTTTCATTTAATTTCAACGCACAATGTGCCTAAACGACGAGTAGGGCCAACGTGGTAATGTGAACAAAGGAGGCAGACACACGACTGGAAATACCCGTCCACATAGCATGCGGTGCACCTCCGAATTCTCTTTGAAGTACCGACTCGCGACGGATGGCGTTCGAACCACCTCGGGTCGTTCGGCGAACGGCGAGAACCGGGTTGCCGCGTCTCGGCTACAGGTATACACTGGTATGCTCGCCTCGCCTCGGACCCGTTCATGCGTTACCTCGTTCTGATACGTACCCGCCTTTACTGGACAGTAGGACGCGAAAATAATAAAAATAAAATAGTTAACGATTATTAACTAATAACTTCATCAGCATAATATAGTAAGAGATGCCCCGTGATCACTACATTTGAGCATATCGAAAGCTTTGTCATTTATAGTAAAGTAAATGATTTGTGGTAACTTCGTCCATTTTCTATTGTATCAACTAATTGTTAGCTGTGGCGTAACTTCTGATGCATTTTGCATCTGCAGTGTAATGGATGTTGTTTGCAACATCCTAACAAGTTTTAGGGTGTTAACACAAACTGTATCTGATTTACATACCATTATTTTTTGTTTCGTACTTCGACGTCAAGATCATTAGAGACGAGTGCTAATCTTTCACATGGAGTGATTTTGGGAAACCATGGAAAACCGAAATCTGAACAGCGGACGGGGATTCGAACCAGCGTCCTCCAGAATACGAGAGTCAACAAGTTGTATCTGAGCTCAACATAATAGTTCATAACAATAAATGTGTTCACAATCATTTCTTAGTTCATTTGAGACATATATATATATATATATATATATATAAACTTTCTTGAAACTGATTTTGACTCATTTCCAGTTGCTTGTGAAAGGTATGGAGAAGAATTAGTTAATACTCCGGACAAAAATCATATATTCCCTTGAATGCCCTGGTCAAAGGCTCGAGGACCGCAACTACTATTGAGAAAATGAGCCTTCAGATGATTCAACTATCTGAATCGAATTAAATATAGCTTCAAAGTCCGATTGTTTAAGCTGATTTTGACTGCCCAGTTTACTTTCACAGTTTTCAGTCACGTACGATAAAATCATGATCTTCCAGCCTTCTGTTAAAATTTTTTTTTTTTCACTAAACAGTTTAATCCTTCCGTGGCTCCACCAGAACGATTGGAATTTGTCAAAATAAAGACAGAATGTTAAGGGTGGTATTCCAGATTTATTTTAAAGCACATGTACACATTCTGTAATATAACCATGCGATTTTATATTTCCTACTCTTCATTAATAATTATTGACAAGCAACTTGTACATATTTAATTTGTTAGACCACATTATGTTTCATTACAGTTACGTCTAAGTGTTTATATTACCGAGTGTATAGATGGCCTGCATCGCCGCATTGCAGCGCGCCTTCTAGAAACCGTGAGAACTACGATGGCGTCTAAGCGAATTTCTCCCGGAATGGAAAGCGCTCAATCCAGCCGTATGACTTAGCATAAAGGTAATTGGGATGCTCAACATTTGCAACACCCTATAACTCTGGAAACACTGTCTGAAATTTGGAGATATATCAAGCATTTTAGTCTCTCGACAATTCTGCAGCTCTTTCTATTTTGCGCAAACTTCTTCATCTCACCATACTTCTACAATGTGTATCCTCAATTATCTGCTCCATAAATCTTTGTCTGCTTCTCTCCACTAAGAAATTCAACACGTTTTAAAATGTGATCCATCATCTTGTTTCTTCTTTTTGTGAGTTGCACTGACCCTTGCCCACCATTTTAAAAACGTATTCATTTTTTATCTGTCCACGATCTATAGCAGCACTTCCCAAATGGTTCAATTTTATTTACTTCTGTGCGGTAAACAGTATTATTATATCTGCTGATTATCGTAATCTTTCCTTTGCATTTTTAATTATTCCTCTAATTTTTTTACTGTCTTCGTGCTTACAAGCTGACACAGTATCATCAGCAGATTATTATTCCACATTTTTCTTTCATTCACGTTTTTGTTGGCTTTTCGAAAAGGAAATGCTAAACCTCCCTTTCTCTATCTATTTTAACCGACTTTTCTTGCTGATAATTGTGTTTCTTTACTGCCATTATTTTAGTCACTTCATCTATTTACAAATTATTACTTTCTATTTCGGTCTTTTGTACTTTGCAGTTTTTAATGTATATATTCCACATTTAGCAATATTAAATGCATTTTTCGAGCGAACAAAAGATCTTAGATTATCCTTATCCTTCTTTATTCCTACTTCTATTATCTATCGTGATACCAGAGATCTTTCTGTTCAATCCCGGTTATTGTAAGCATGCAAGCCCGTATTACACATAAGTAATATTGGTTGCAGTACTGCTAGGCGCTTATAACTACACACAGCAGTGGCTGACTGGCTGTTGATCAAAGATATTCCGTAAAATGTGAACCTTGTCTGAACAGTTTTTTCGCTCTTAGATAAGTTTATAAATTATATTCTGAGGTAATTATAAATAAGTTCATAGAATGTTGCAAGTAATATACAAGTACAATATTTGAAGGCAATCATGCTCATGTATCACTAGTAAATCACAGTATATTCTTAGTTTTTGCCGATAATTTCACGACTTACGTTCAGAACCTAATAATCAGTGTACGTGATTATTTTACAGAAATATTTGCAGGATTCGAGGTGACAGGTTTTCTTATTCGTCAGCACTTCATCCTATGTACGTGCTGCAAATATTATTAGCCTGACTCCTTCTCCACTGGCATAGCGTCACTTTGAAATGTACTGCGAGTTGTTACTGTTCGCCATATTTCACGTATCCCATTCAAAATTCCTTCTGGCGGTTCTTCAGCCTTGAGACGCACAAGACATATTTCTCTGGTCTCGCCCGCGACTAACAACTTGCCAGTGACTGACAGGGCACCGTTTGGCTTGGCCAACCAAGTGCCCGTCTCCTTTTGTGTTTGGTATAGAGATATCAATCATACGGCTTTGTACAGGAGCGTACCTATCACTCAGGTAATTTTATTAATTTGCTCACTTGTTTATCACACTGCCCTTATCAATCTATGTCTATTACTCCGCGATTCACTAAAATTGAGTGGCGGAGGGTGCGTTGCACCTATCCTAATATTTAGTCGTTTATGCGCCAGAACGGATGTACGAGATATGGCAGGAGGCACCCATGAGTTATTTTGAGGAACCATGTCCGCATTCGCCTGGAACGATCTAGGAAAACCATGGAATACCCAGATCAGAATGTCTGGAGCGGTTTTTCGAGACGTACCCCAGTCCGATTCTCAATTTGGGTCAATAAATCCTTCCTATTTCCTTCTCTAAACGCTAGTGGAAAAAAATGACTATAGAAAAGAATCGTTTCTGGCCCTGATTTCTATTATCTTATTTCTGTAGTAACAGCACAGTCTTACGTTAAATTCTAATTATATTATGCGGATATTTGGGTTGAAACGTTGACATTTGGTTAAAACAGTGTCTTTGGCGTGTTTCAGTCTTAAACGGATCGCACTTGTTACATTATGAACTGCAACACCGAGACAGTATTGAAGGGTTTTACGAATAAGATGGGCAAAATACCTAAGTAATACTTCAGATGAGGCATTTTCTTGATGTTATTAAAGTGAAATTTTCGCATGGTTAGGAGAAATGCCGAGGAGCAATTCTATTAGCCTTACATTAGACATGTGAGATTATTCTAACTCCATTTATCGAATCTTATTTAAATTTAGCGGGTATTGTGTATCTAAACCGGATTAGAACAGCAGCTTGACCGCCACGACGTTACGGAGCGTGGTAATGACTCTTGAGGACAATACGTGGAGGTATAATAATTCTGAAAAAGTCGATATAAATTTAAGTCTGAAGAAAACAAAATTACTGACGGAAAACTAAGCCATTGTTGCCGAGTAAGGAAGTGTCTAGAGATAGAAGCATCGAATCTAACTTCGTTGTTACCTTTTGCATCCGTTAGAGGTCTAATAATTTCTCAATAAACTAACTAGTATAGAACTGTGAAAATGATTCAAGTGTCACTACCAAAAAGGAGATAACAAGATGAAGATCATAATCACGTTCTAATTCAGATTAGCCTGTCCAGGAAGTAGTAACCGTTTGCGCCGTGTACAGCGCTGGCGTCTCTAGTTGCCGCCATTCAAGGTCAACTGGCTTCAGTGGACTGTCTGCTTACGGTGTGTGAGGTTATGTTTCACTGTTCTGCTTTTCTCGTCTCTGTGAGTGTTTAAAACGTATACAAAAAAGTAACAACGCCTTTAATTGTGAAATGAGATATGTTATTCGATTCCTTAACCAAGAAATGAGAGACCATGTGATATTGTCCGTCAAATCAAAGAGATTTATCCGTTACCCGTTTGGGTAATTACAGAAGTCATGCTGAACTGAATATACAAATTCATAAATAACGACCGTAGGATCACACTGTATAAAATCAGTAACCAATTTTTGTATGTTTCCTCACTTAACGAACAAAAAACAATTTGTGAGCGATCTGTCCCTAGCTTCCCGCTGCGCACATGAAACTCTATCGTAGTGACAGCTATGGAGGTTTGTCAATGGGCTGGCGGCAGGGGAACGCAAGTGTTTGATTTTACATGGTGACTATGTAGAAAAATAGTGTATCGAGCGTGTTGGGTGAATGGTTAACGTTCTGGCCTCGCATTCGGGAGGACGCATGTTCGAATCCCCATCCGAGCATCCAGATTTGGGTTTTCCGTCGTTTCCCCAAATCACTCCAGGCGAATGCCGTGATGCTTCCTTCAAAAGGCCATGGTCGAATTCCTTTCTTCCCCACAGTCCCATCCCGCCTCTAATGACCTCGACGTCGACGAGACGTAAAGCAATAAGTAAAAAAAAAAAAAAATAGTGTAAGTTACGTTTGTGTAAAATAAAGTTCCTTCTAGAAATCTTCCATGTTATTTTATAATTATAAACGGGAACTACTTTCCAAACGATGCTCATAATCATCGTGTTGATGTTGTCAAGAACATCACGGGATTTTATGCTGCATATATTATGATCCCAGTTTCTTCAATATTTCCTCAGCAGTAAAACTTTCTGCTGGAGGTTGATAAAGTATTGAGAATGGACCACACATCCGAAAGCAGAAATATTTTTTTTCCCAAGGCATACTTCACCTTGTGGTTTTAAGAGTACGTAGAGTATATTTCAGTGTGTTATTACTCGTATCTTCAGCTCTGGGGATAGAAAGTATAGAGACTCGTTAGCGTTTTCTCTGCTTACCTCTTACTGGGTCGCGTAAACGTTTGGCACAATTGCCATACGGAACCAACGCACGCCAGATTTCTCCGTTTTCTCCAATTCAGAAACGACCTCTACTCGAATCAGAAGTCTATGCTTTAAATAACTGCAACAAGTAGTCAGAAATTTAGCAAGAACAGAAGCTGTTAGGGTAGCTGCACAACAGTTAACTTTCTCATACCATTATGTGACGTTGTTATGTGTCTTCGAGAAGAACGAGGTAAGGTTTGATTAATTCTCTGTCACTATGACATTAACTATTACTCTATCTTGCAGTAGTAACTTGATTACCAGAACATTGTAAGACATTTTACAATTGTTAGATACTGTTGTTTGTAATCGTTCAGGTTTGGGGACACTTTCAAGCTTGGTCACTATTGTGAATGACGTCATCTATACATAACATTGATAAACTTTAGACTATAGGTTCTCAACTTGTTGGGGGGGGGGGAGGGGGGTGACGGAGTACAAGGTAGCTCCGACACCCGTGTTGCTCTATACCAGGGATGGCCAACCCAAATGATCTTGCGGGCCACTTTGGAAATGCATCATAACTCCGCGGGCCGTTTATAAAATTATACCTGTATATCCCCATATTAGATTTAGACCCACTGGAGACATTATTTTGGAGTGAATGTAATTTAATCACTCTGCGAACTCATAACTATAAACTAAGGAATAAAACAGGCAAAATCAGTCATATATTCGCAAGATAATTATTTTAAAATCAAAGTTAACCTTTTCTCATAATTTCTACTATTAATTTTCGAATATATGGATGCAAGAAATAATGTATTTTTTAAATAAATTGTTTCTCACTACTTTGCCCATTATAAAATAAATATATTTTGTAAAAGTATGATGAATCTTGCGGGCGGCAAAAATGTTCAAGGCGGGCCGCGGGTCGGCCACCCCTGCTCTATACCGTCGCAAGTACTGTGTTCCTTCACCACCTCTTAGAGCTGCAAACCTTTATTTTAACATCACACATTGTAACGAGCCGCGCTGTCGCCACGTTACAAGGTGCATTTTTATTATATATGTAATAATATAAGAGTAATTTGCATAAATCTTGGGCGACCACGTGAATAGATTTTTGTTGTAATTTTATAAAGTACGCAAGATTCCAAGTGAGGACTGTAATGAAATGGTGAACTTATACAGTGTATCGTAGCAAAGCGAATATTCAAGAATTATTGAGCTATGTAGGCTTGAAGCTAATCTTGGTGTTCCCGAGCCTTGGCGACAAAAAGTCGCGGATTTGGGATTTGCCAGACCACACACTGCTCCCTGGGGATGGGTCACTCACCGAGCGGGAAAAGCCTGCCGTCCGAAACCCGAATGTTCTCTCGCCCGGCGATCTTAGCCGAATATGTCCGACCTCTGTTGGATTCTTTGGCCAAATCACATATCGAGGATATCACGTGACATTAGGTGCCGACCTGAAGGTCCAATCAAAATGAGCGTATAACTCAAAATCCTGGGAATTTTTGTTGTATGTGAGCTTCGAGACTACAAGTGGGCGGAGCAAGAAGTTTCCTCGTGGACCGAAGAGCGAGGATTCTACATTCTAACTTCGATCGCACCAGTCTGAGGTTGACTTGGAAAGTTGACTTCTTTCGCTAACCGCAGCTTGCCTTGCTGGAGCAAGGTTATCACCGCAACACAGCCGGTAATGCGATGATGCGCATTGCCAGACCAGAGATGCCTATAGCCGACTTGTGAGATAATCTCACATATCGTGGGTCCGCTACACTCATCACAGACATCAGACGCAGAACTACAATGGTAATTGATTACGACCAAGCCATGTGATTGTGCATTCCGTGAAACAGAACCCGTAAGCGACTTTGAGAGGATAGGTCCATGTTCTCACTTTGTAATTGTAAAAAAACCCCTGAGCTAGCGGCATAATTTGCCAGAACTAGTTATTTTCGAATGATATATTGTTCATTCTGGCGCCCATGATTTTCTTTTTTTAACTGTAAAGTCACAGTATTATGATGCCTTTGTCTGAGGTAGTCATAACTTGTATTTTTCATTGTTTCCAGTTGTCATTATTTCTTGCATTTTGATTCTGAGATATATTTAAAAGTAAATATACAATTGTTTGCTTGCTCATGACGGCTAATTGTAACTCTGAGCGTTGCTTTTATGATTTGCCAATTTGTGTTAATGTTAACGGTAAATTCGCTCAGACTTGTAATCGCCAGTGATAAGAAAATAAATGTCATATTGTGACAATTTTTCCTAAATTCCAACTAACGTCGAGATTCTTGCTAAATTAATAAATTTTCACTCCTTCATAAAAATTAAAATTAAAAATCCACAATTATTAATCATAAAGGTATGAAAGATAATTGTAATGTGGTTTGCCCACCAAGGTACCCACCACATAATGTCGCCCAACGCTGGTGCCAGATGAGACATTACTTCTTAATGTCTGCGAATTGGTGGCACTAATTCAAATTATAAGTGTGAGCCCAAATTCGGAAAGTTTCATGGAATGTTGCACATGGTTTTTGGCTGTTTTATCATTCTTGTAGTCAATAGATATTCATACAAGATTTTATTTTGATGTTTCACTTATATTTTAATGCATAAAATTTATATTGTTTCAATGCATAAAAATTTATTTTGTTTCAACGCATTAAAAAGAAGTTTATTTGTGTATTTCAATTGAGATGCAATACACTTTGTATTGTAACAATTTTGTGATCATTTTTCAAATTTTTAAATGAGTAACTTCAGTGTTGATTTCTTAAAGCATGGTAACTTCTAAGAAAATTAAAGACACGCATGTTTTGCCTATGTGTTTGAAAGTAAGTCTGCTTTCATGGTGTTGTGTTGCATGATTCATCGTTGCTTTTCTCGTGCTGTATTTTGGAGGGGTATATGTATTTGTGTGTATTGAAATTCGCGGTATTTTTGTTGTTGTGAGTCTAGATTTCGTCATTGCACAATTGCGGTGTAAATTCATTCGTTGTGTGTTCTTATGAAGCTGCGATCCCGTACAATAAAAGGTTTTGATATGGATGATCAGTCTGATAAGCAAAACTCTCTCGAAATCATGAACGATTCGATTCAGTTAGCGGAACAACGCGAAATATCGGATGCAGGGGAGGGGAACGTAAGTTCTGAAGTTCCGACCCACTCATATAGTTCGCAGTCTACTTTGTCGCCACAGGAAAATATGGAAAATTTTCCGTCACCTGTCGGTGAAATGATACAGAATACGCCCGCACATTCAGAACAGACACAACAAATAACACAAATTCCCATAGAATCACCACTCCTATCACAGCAAATGATAAACATATTGATGACTGCAATGGGGCAGCAATTTGATTCACAAAGGCAGGAATCAAGCAGGCAATTTCTGGAATTAAACAAGCGTTTTGATTCACAAAAGGAGGAAAATAAGAGAAATTCAGATTTGCTTAGCCAACAATTTAATTCACAAAGGGAAGAATTTAAAAGAAATTCGGATTTGCTTAAGCAGAGTATTGATTCGCAAACTGCGATATTAACAAATTTGGACGTGAAATTATCCACCTTCCGTTCTGAAACACAAAAACACACAGAGGTATCAACTACCGCGATTACCGATGAATGGATCGAAATTGCACAAGTGGAGCAAACCCAAAATACAGACCAACAGCTGGTAAGCTCTGAGGAAGGCGAGCATTCCACCATTACGTCTGTCGATTGTATGGTCGAAGCAGTTCCGGAAATACAAATTTTCAATCGGACACTGCTCGAAGACGTGACAGTGACGCGGCAGATTACTGAGCATAGTGGCAGCAAAAGCGTTGATACAGTGAAAAAGTCACTGCAGATCGCAATTGTGAGTACGGAATGCGTCTGGTCAGACGCGCAGTTCCGGAAAACTTGTATTAAGCGTTTCGGTTTGAGTATCCATGGAACAGAAAGGCATGATAGCATATACACCGCCATGATCGAAAAACAACGGGAAATTTTTATGTGCCCGTTCAGGTCAAAAAGACAAGTATTTTGCTGCAGAAACTAAATTCTGGCAGATCAATGAAATCAGCTGGAAGGGAAGACAGACGAGAATGTTGTGTAACACAGGTACCTGTTTGTCAGCTGAGCCCATTAGCAAGGCTAAGGGATCCACTAGCACAATGCGTCTTCCGAGAATTTTGTTAGGGAGCGCAGATGTTGGCCTTAGGGTCATCACTGAGTGCCAAACGTTTCTCGCCTCGCATCAGCGTTTTATCGCATTCAATAAATATGCGATGAGCGTGTATTCCGAAAGGAATTATGTGATAAAAAGAATCCATGGACGTCTCAAATTCTTCTTGTAGGCATTGTTTAACAAGTTGTGTAGCATGCAAAATACAATGACGAAAAGGCTGACTATGAATTGACCGATTTGGATCATAAATTTTTTTTAAATGTACAGTACAGTATACATTCTTTAAGGTTAGACGCCTTACCGAAATTTATCATGCTAGAAAAACGCCGATGCCAGTTCCGCTAGTCTAAACCGTCTGTTTTGTTGGAAAGATTAGATAAACGTAAAAATCAAACAAAATTCAAATTACCAAATTTGCACTTATAGTTGAAGCTACTTAGGATATTTCCATATTCGTAATTTTTAATGCTTATTTCGCTATTCCGAACTTTATATTGTGTCCACGTGAAATATTAATAGTCACTTTTGACTTTCACGCTGTTAGATGGACATGATTTGATAAAAATCCTGAAATATTAAATGTTTTCCTGAGCCAGATAAATTGATACGCACTCGCGGAAAAATGAAGCGCCATTAGCACGCACAATTTCTTGTCTTCGCAATCACAATGAATCTGACAGCGATACAAATATTGTGATATGCTTTCTAAGATGTATTCTGTGACATAAACGAAAAGGGTTTCAACATTTTGTGATGCATGAGTTCGATGTAACGTTTTACCTTAGGTAGTTGCATTCTATCTTTTCTGAGCAGAAGTGTACAGCGAGCGTAATATCGCTTTGTCTGTGTTGATCGAAGATCGCAAGTTATCTCGTCAACGAAATTTACTTCTTTGTTTTGTGTATCTGTAAAGGGTGGCTAACGTGCCATAGATAATGCCCTATGGAACACGAAACTTTGCCAGAAAGATTTGTTTAAATTGAGTTGCTCATCACAGAAATTAGGAATCTTAAGTTGAAGGATTACAGATATAAAGGAGAGTTTTCACAATACCTTGCTGTTATTTTGCTAACGATAGAGGGAGGTCGAAGAGCAAAAAGTTAAAGGCGACTGCGTTTGTAAAGGCTAAAGGGAAAAACTTTATTTACGGGATATATTCAATAATTCAGCTAACTTTGCAAGTTAAGGTAATTATATTTGATGCTAACTTCAATTAAAAGGGAATTTTGTATATGATAATTGCACAGATGGTGAAGACGTGAACAATAAGATTATTGGTGATATCGAAGTTTTTCATGCTATATCATTTCATACAAAGTAACGGTTTCGAAAGAGCTGGGGACAGCTACCCTCGAACGGCTTAGCTCATCAGCGCAGATAGGCAGCTGAACTCAACCGGCAGTTTCCGAGAATTCTGGCAGGTAGCGAATACCCAAGAATGAATGAGAAGGGAAACAAGTCGTTCCACGCCTCGTTCTAGCGGTATTTCGCGTACCCTTACTGTAAATTGTATAGTATTCCGTAAATTAGATTAAAACTATTGTTGGACAGTATACATTTAGCTCAGAATTGTGTGTACTCACCGAAAATAATTGCAATGTTTATATTTTTGCTTTATATAGATTTGTAGTGTTCTGCTAGCGTGAAATCTCAAAATTGCTTTGTATTGGCAAAAGGAACACCTGAGATCGGACCTTTCTACGCACAAAGCTTATAACCTTTTTCATACAAGCTAAAGAAGCATAAGTGTATAAAAGGAAAATATTCGCTAACTGGGATGGATTTTCGGCTTAAAACGTGGAGTAAACGATATGTTAAAACGGTTATAATAACTCCTAAATAAAGAGAAATATTATATTCTTTGAATGTCAAGATAATCTCGAGTCATCAATAGACCCGTTGTGAAGGAATCGTAATGTTACTGAGGAATGATAGTTACGCTATTCATTATCCTTTCATTTATGTGCGGAGTGGTTATGTGCAGGGTTCGCTTGTATGCAAAGATGCTACAACGACTTTGGTTGACGATGAAAGTTCACGTCAAACCGCATAATGTGTATAATGTCTCATATGGGAATGGTAAATTTTATAGAAATTCCATTACATATACCCATGAGCAAATACAGGTACCTTTCGCCATAAAATTCGCAATCACTTCACAGACGGTATGTTAAAAGTTAGAGATGTCGACACATGAAAGACTAATTAGGAGACCACCTAACATCAACGAGTAAGGTTCATAATTTACGTAACAAACTAAAACATGTACTTACATCGTTCATTCCGCACCACGTTGAATTATAAGTAAATGCCACGTCATTAAAATCTAAAGATTACAGTTAGTGATGTTTGACCATGAACACGAACACACCTTCTCTATGAAATGCTTGTTCAATTAACCGTCGGTCATGACGCAAATCACGTCACCGAATCCGACTAAACTATTCCGTTGTTTTGAGATTAAAACCGCGCAATGTAATGAGATATTTTACGCTCACCTCTAGCATCTTTATGGATGTTTGTTGAAGCCAGAATTATTTTTATGCACATGAGTAAAACATCACGCTAAATTGTAAATACAATGTATAGTTCCACCACTTTCTGCATAAGTGGTCTCAAAATGTTTTGTTTTATTAATGTGTTTCATTTTAGTGATTTAATGATAAGATTTGATACAAGATATTTTCAAGATTATTATTATTTAAACATGTATGTAAATAATTTCTTTTCATGTATATTTTAGTATTGTGTTTAATATAACTTTGTATTTGGGAAGGCTACCTGAATTCACGTGCTTCTGTTTGTAAAGAATTATAAGACGGCCAAAAGGACATATGCTCCCGTTATATATTCACCTTACAAGGCAGGAATACCGATGGTTATTGGAATCACATTTAAAATTAATGTAATTATAAAAATGCTTAAGTTTTTGTTGAGTCACAATGGAGATAGAATTAGGTAGTTAAAAATAAAATTATTGTACCATAATTTCATTTTTCACCAACGGCCGGCCATATTGTAACGAGCCGCGCTGTCGCCACGTTACAAGGTGCATTTTTATTATATATGTAATAATATAAGAGTAATTTACATAAATCTTGGGCGACCACGTGAATAGATTTTTGTTGTAATTTTATAAAGTACGCAAGATTCCAAGTGAGGACTGTAATGAAATGGTGAACTTATACAGTGTATCGTAGCAAAGCGAATATTCAAGAATTATTGAGCTATGTAGGCTTGAAGCTAATCTTGGTGTTCCCGAGCCTTGGCGACAAAAAGTCGCGGATTTGGGATTTGCCAGACCACACACACTGCTCCCTGGGGATGGGTCACTCACCGAGCGGGAAAAGCCTGCCGTCCGAAACCCGAATGTTCTCTCGCCCGGCGAATCTTAGCCGAATATGTCCGACCTCTGTTGGATTCTTTGGCCAAATCACATATCGAGGATATCACGTGACATTAGGTGCCGACCTGAAGGTCCAATCAAAATGAGCGTATAACTCAAAATCCTGGGAATTTTTGTTGTATGTGAGCTTCGAGACTACAAAGTGGGCGGAGCAAGAAGTTTCCTCGTGGACCGAAGAGCGAGGAGCTGGACATTCTACATTCTAACTTCGATCGCACCAGTCTGAGGTTGACTTGGAAAGTTGACTTCTTTCGCTAACCGCAGCTTGCCTTGCTGGAGCAAGGTTATCACCGCAACACAGCCGGTAATGCGATGATGCGCATTGCCAGACCAGAGATGCCTATAGCCGACTTGTGAGATAATCTCACATATCGTGGGTCCGCTACACTCATCACAGACATCAGACGCAGAACTACAATGGTAATTGATTACGACCAAGCCATGTGATTGTGCATTCCGTGAAACAGAACCCGTAAGCGACTTTGAGAGGATAGGTCCATGTTCTCACTTTGTAATTGTAAAAACCCCTGAGCTAGCGGCATAATTTGCCAGAACTAGTTATTTTCGAATGATATATTGTTCATTCTGGCGCCCATGATTTTCTTTTTTAACTGTAAAGTCACAGTATTATGATGCCTTTGTCTGAGGTAGTCATAACTTGTATTTTTCATTGTTTCCAGTTGTCATTATTTCTTGCATTTTGATTCTGAGATATATTTAAAAGTAAATATACAATTGTTTGCTTGCTCATGACGGCTAATTGTAACTCTGAGCGTTGCTTTTATGATTTTGCCAATTTGTGTTAATGTTAACGGTAAATTCGCTCAGACTTGTAATCGCCAGTGATAAGAAAATAAATGTCATATTGTGACAATTTTTCCTAAATTCCAACTAACGTCGAGATTCTTGCTAAATTAATAAATTTTCACTCCTTCATAAAAATTAAAATTAAAAATCCACAATTATTAATCATAAAGGTATGGAAAGATAATTGTAATGTGGTTTGCCCACCAAGGTACCCACCACAACATATAGTGAGCTTCCTCTGAGATTTCATATTTAGTACTGAAAAGTAGGCATTTACCTTACTAATAATAAAATTGTGACCCCGGAAAGGTGGGGGGGGGGGGGGGGGGGGGAGTTGATTTTTTTTTCGACGGAAGAGAGCGTGGTACAAAACTCTTTGTTAAGTGGTGCAGTTCTCGAGGAAGAGTTTACATGTATTAAACATTGACTTAATACTAATGGAAGCTCATCAGTAAAGAATCCAGTCGGAGGAAACTTAGGTGATTTCTTAGAATATGCGACCTAAACCGTTTAGTTTATAAAAATTACAATGAGTGCAAGAACTGAACACAATAAAAAGATCTGTCAAAAAGAACTCTGACATATCATATATCTATTATAACACACAACTCTCAATAAGTATGTTTCTAGTTTAAATTTGCAGAATGAAATAAATGTAAGCTGCGGAATTTTTTCCCTATTGATTATTTAATCATTAATAAATCCACCAAAATCATACAATGAGAGATGTGGTGTTTTTAAAATAATTATGGGCTTATAAATCTTTTTTCTTCGCTTATGGCTTTATAGTCCATTCACGTCGATGTCAGTAGAGGCGGGAGATGACTGAAAGCAAGGAACGGGAAGAAATTTGGCGGTGGCCTTTTGAAGTTACCATCTTGGCATTGGTCTGGAGTGATTTCGGAAAATCAAGGAATACCGAAACCTGGATGGCCGGACGGGGATTTGAAACCGCGTTCTCCCTAATGGGAGGCCAGAGCGTTACCGCTCACCCACCACAATCGCTTTCTCTCGTATTTCTATGGTATATTCTTCAGAGTAAATCAGCCAGATAGGTGTCGAAAAGTGTTTTGTTGAATACTATCCGCCTTATACACCCATGAAGATTATGCCGCACTCAAAGTATCATTTAATTTGAAAAAAATATTTACAGTCAACACTAACATTTACATTCATACATATATAAGTATAATTCGACAGTTTAGCTCTGTCGGTCTGCTTGATGTCTGGACTCCATTTAATGGGTTTTCTTCTCTAGACATCTAGAAGTTTATAAAATTGTTGGTGGTTTAATTAATATGATAAATAATCAGTCCACCATAAAGTTCACTTGTTTATATTCTCAAAAAAAAAAAAAAAAAATCTACGTCAACGATACTGTTTACATGAATACATTCAATCTAGCGATTGTATACAACACTTCTTCCACAGAGAATACAGTTCTTGATCGTCGTAAAAGTTAGTCGGTGAAAACTTTGCCGAAAATCTAACTGTTTCTCTGTCTCGGATGTTTGCTTTATATAAACTACATCGAAATTTCTAGAACACTTCAAAAGCTTCCGCCAGATAATTCTCGAAAATTAACAATACTTAAAACAATTGAAACAAATTAAAAACAATCAAAATTAATACATAGTCATTTACAATCATTCAAAATGGTCAGATATGGAAACTAAAGACACTTAAACACAAAATTATTCACAGAAATCATTTTAAACTGTATCAAATTGTCCCTTAAACATCGTAACTTAATACTTGGAATTATGAACATTTAAGCAATTCTCTTGCACAATTCTGTTCTTAAACATATTAAATGGCCTTTAAATTTTTTTTCATAAAACAAAGTCTATATACATTGATTTACAGGAAATTGCAAAACAAACATACCAGATCATATTCAACCAAACTCTAGCATACTATAAGTGCTTCATAAAATAAAATTCCATTTAATTTTTGGTTTGAGGGCTGTTACAAGTTGTTCCCAGCAGTCTCAGCACTCGTGACGTCACACTACAGTGAGTTCGTGAGAGCAGAAGGTCGCGAAAGGAGGCGGCCTTGGTCGATCTCTCAGACGTGTCGGAGTCGAGGAGAAACATATGCTATCGCGGCTCTGGGAAATACATCCCACGTCATCCTGGACCACAACAGTGATACTAATATTAGTGCAGATAGCGTTCATACGCACTCAGCATGGAATATCTGCTCAACACGTGGCTTGCCTTCATTCAGATATCACCATCGCTATTTTTCTTCCGTAAAGAAAATTAAAAACCAGTTTCGAATTCTGTGCACTGACAGATTTTTGTTTTCGGCGTAAGGAATCACGCACTCTTTGAAACTGTCGTGGTTGGTTCTGTAGCAGGATTGCGTTTTCAATGCATGTCTCCACGCAAAGGACAAACTACAACAGTTCCAGAGAGTCTCTGATTCCTTACGCCGAAGGGCAGAGGCATGCATTTCCGTTGAAGGGTGTTATATTGTGCACCTGCTATAAACTCCGAAAATATGCGTTTGCGGCCCAATTTTTGTTGAACTTTTTTTACTTTGATTTATACTATCACCTCCTCAAATGTCTGACCCTTTTTTTTATACATACTGTCTCACGGCAAACTACCAGCAAAGTAGCGATCGAATCAGTGTCTCATTAGGAAAATTTCGGTAGAAAAACCTGCGAAAACTTTTTTGGAATAACAATAATCATTTCACTTGTGTCACCAGTTTTACAAAACAATTATAAATACTGAAGCGGTTACTACGTCTACCTATGGTTATTTGAATTACTAAAGAATTAATTTAAAATTCATACCATAATTAAATTGATGAGCTGTGTGTCTTAAATGATTTACAAGCATTGTTTGAAACATTTAACAAGTTACATAACAATAAAAAGGAAAAACAATAAACTATATAAGACGAGGTTTAAGTATTTCATTTCCGCCTAACTTTATTTTTAATTACGTGGACGCCAGTTTACTCACCAAAATAAAAGCATACGACTATACTGACAGTAAAAGTGTCGATAGAACACAACTCCAATCATGCGAATCGCTTCGCTCAGGGAGTTACAGGGTAAACTTGAGTGGTCAGTTTGAATGCAACACGCTGCTAGTTTGATCAGATGAAAAATATCTTTACCGTACACACCCAGGGCCGGCGCTAGGAATTTCGGGCCCGGGGTAAAATGGGCGACCTTTTTTTTCTTAGCTCTACAAACTAGCCCGGCGACAATAGGCGGATTCTTGCCTTTCGAGGCCTGGGGGCCCCTGTAGCCGGTGATCGGGGCCCCACATCAGCCGGCGGGCCCGGGTACATTTGACCCGCTTACCACCCCCCTAACGCCGGCCCTGTTCACACCAGCAGATGAACCAAGCATCAGCAATCACTCAAACAACCAGGAGCATAGATAGTTTATACATCTCTATATTATCAACTGTATAAGAAACTAAGCACGCAGAATACTTTAACTTTAATTAACAATTAATATGTGGCTAAGCGTCGCATTGAAGACTACACCTTCTGCTTAGGCGCCTCACAGAATAACTTTTCTGATGGATTCTACCACCGGAGTGACTTTCGTCCCTCCCACAACTTACACTTGCGTCTCTGTCTACCAATCCAGTGTTCGTTTCTCCTGCTCTTCTCCCTCGATCGGCTCCGAAATGTCAACAAAACATTGATAATAAGTACTAAATTTCTTTTTAAAAAATTTCTATTGCAGGACACACTCCCACTCTTCCACTCGTCAAAAACTCACTGAGCGTGGTGGGTGAACGGTTAACATTCTGCCTCGCAGTCGGGAGGATGCGGGTTCGAATCCCCGTCTGGGCATCCAGATTTGGGTTTTCCATGGTTTCTCCAAATCACTCCAGGCGAATGCCGGGATGCTTCCTTCAAAAAGGCCATGGCTGAATTCCTTCCCGTTCCTTGTCCCCAGTCCCATCCCACCTCTAATGACCTTAGCCGTCGACGAGGCGTAAAGCAATAAGTAAAATAAAAAAAGGTCAAAAACTTCAGGATGTGCTCGTGATGATTGGCTAACTTTTGACCTGACGTTATTCATATTTTGTGTTTCGGAGTATCCTTTTCTCTCTTGCACTGTCGTATTTTTCTGTCGCGCTTTAGCAGTAAAATACCTTGTTACACATCGCCGGCTACTTTTAATCCCTAAGTGGTTGCTTGTGCGTCGCAAATCTCCTTAGAGATACACTTTTCACAAAAGTCTATAGCTTCGAACAACACAGCAAGGCTCTGATGACATCCATACCCAAGTGTGGGAACAATTCTGCTTTTTGAACTTGTCCCAGTCAGGCTTAAGGTACGACATATATTTTTGTAAAATGACGTTTCCGCTTAATCTTAAACATGGAGATACAAGTCTTAGCAGAAGCTAATAGCGGACCACCCGTCTTGTACACCGTCCGCTCCTACAGTTCATGGAACAACTATAGCCATCTTATTGCATTTTATGGTCTTCACAAAATAAATGAGTAATTTTAACACTTTTGATACTACAAAAGATCGATTTTCTCGACATCATATATATATCATTTGATACAGAATTTCGCGACTTTAATAATAATAATATGTTGTGAAAATACTATTTTAAATATTTTTTAAGTTCCATTA
The DNA here is from genome assembly GCA_031002005.1 of Vandiemenella viatica. Classification (NCBI taxonomy): domain Eukaryota; kingdom Metazoa; phylum Arthropoda; class Insecta; order Orthoptera; family Morabidae; genus Vandiemenella; species Vandiemenella viatica. The sequence goes on from CM061920.1 coordinate 379,247,862, forward strand.
CAATTTTTTTCAACATTTTCCTGTTCTATTGATAAACTCCATTAGAAAGAGCATTTCCCAAAACGAATAACATACTCTATTTGAAAATCATTTTTATTTAAGTTTTTAAAAAAGTTGGTACAAGTAAATGTTTTTATTGAATTCAATTTAATACAAAATCATCGCGCCAAAGTAACTTGCACTGGGGGTTATTTTCTCTTCATGCATTACACAAAATGTTTAAAATGAGCAGTGGTGTGATGATTGTTATCGTACGAAGAATAGCGACAACATTATAAATTTACTACGTGATATTAAATAATAATTTATTCAAAAAGTTTGGGGAAAGCCGAATAACTTATCCCAGCCACCTCAAGCTGCGATGAACAACACTGTGCTCAACGGGTTGCGATGTGGTCAAAACAACAGTTAAACTGCGTTTCTTAGTACTAACCACTAAAATCCTCAAATCGCTTCTTCATGTCACCCAGCTGAAATAACATAAGGAATTTTTATTTGGTGCATCACCTTCCCTCTAAACATTTAAAATTATGCACTGTCTGATGGTTGTTATCGCAAAAGACGCAGAGCCCGTGTTCTAATTTTACTTCCCGGTAAGAATCCTCACAACTTGATTGATCGCATCAGAACAGCACTTTAACCGCTTCAATCGAATAAATATAATCCAAGGGACGATACTAGTGGCTTCTTTCTGACACGAGTGGCCTTCGACTCATTTCAATGTTCCATTCACTTTTATTGGACCAATGTCTGCTTTCATTAGAAGCTACGAATATATTGTTATGCGTCTGTAACTTTTCTTTGAAAATCGATAGACCACTGTTCAAGAATTTTCTAAAATATATTTTTGATATCATCATATTAATTTCAGTTTTCATAAAATAAGATTTCCTATCTTGGATTAAAAATTAATAAATTGCAGGTATTTTGAATTTATATGGCATTTGTTGATTTAGAAAAAGCTTTTGATAATTTTAGGTGGGACAAGATGTTTAAAATTTTAATGAAGTCGGGTCTAAAATATCGAGATAGAAGAATACTCTATAAACTATATAAAAATCAAGTGGCTATAATAAAAGTAGAGAATCACAAGAGACATGCATCAGTTTAAAAGGGTGTGAGACAAGGTTGTAGTCTATACCCGTTAATATTCAACTTGTATGTAGAAGAAGCTATGAAGAAAGTCAAAGAAAAATTTCCATGTGGCATAAGTGTTCAGGGAGAAAAAATCAGTATGCTACGATTTGCTGATGACATTGTCTTGTTAGCAGAGAGGGCCGAGGATATTGAGAAGTTATTGAAGGCATGAACAAAATACTGAAGGAAGATTTTGGACTGAATATAAATCAAAGCAAGACAAAAGTGATGAAATATAGCAGAAATGTTAACAATACTAGTAGATTAAACATAAAAATAGGATCGGATGCAATAGGAGAAGTAAGCGAATTCTGTTACTTGATAAGTAAAATTACAACCGATGGCCGAAGCAGGAATGATGTTAAAAGCAGAATAGCACTAGCAAAAAGAACCTTCATGAAAAGAGAAATCTTTTAGTTTCAAATATTGATCTAGGAATTAGAAAGAACTTTTTAAAACTCTTTGTGTGGAGCACAGCTCTATATGGTAGCCAAACATGGACTTTAGGAATACCGGAAATAAAGAAAATTGAAGCATTTGAAATGTGGTGCTACAGAAGAATGCTGAAAATTAAATAAACAGACAAAGTAAGAAATGAACAAGTTTTGGAAATGATGGGTGAGAAAAGAAGTTTGTGGAAGAAGCTTACGGAAAGAAGAGACAGGCTGGTCGGTCATATTTTGAGACATGCTGGATTGGTTAATTTGCTTGTGGAGGGAACAGTCGAAGGTAAGAACTGTAGAGGAAGACAGAGATTAGAATATATGAAACAGATAATTGAGGATGTGGGCTGTAAGAGGTATGTAGAAATGAAGAGGTTAGCACAGGATAGGAAAGGATGGAGGATTGCATCAAACCAGTAGAAAGACTGACGACAGCAAAAAAAAAAAAAAAAAAAAAAAAAAAAAAAAAAAAAGCAAACTTTTAGCAAGAATGTTCTCTGCCTTTGAGATGGCCATATGAGCTCCAGAAATTTCAAATCTTCTATAACTCGTAGCTATTGACAATTAATGACAGGAAAATTTACAACAATATTTTTAAAAACTTTTAGTGAATTTCAGGGCGGCTGCGTTGATGTTGTATCTGTAATGCTCTCATTTTTTCCCCAGTATTTCGACCACAAGCTCGATCCACATCAGGATCCATCTTTCTGTTGAGTGCACTGGAGACTGGCTTTGTACCCACATCTTCAGGGGAGTGAGTATCGATACCTAACAATCCAACGACTGCGCATAGTACTGAGAGATGAAATGCTTAAAGTATCTGTATCGCAGTGAGTCTTTGACCATAGAATTATTTCACTAATGCATATTTACGATATTGATCCTTGCCGTTTTCTATATTTGAGTAGTTTGGCTGCTTGAAAATGTAATTATTTACCTCACTTTGCGCATAAATGCAGTGAACAATGGTTTAAATGAAGTCGTCATTCCCTTCCTTGAAAGCCTTGCTCAACTTCGTTTCGCCATCTTTTCCTCATGCAGCCTCTATATCTTTTGCCTTCAAAACTCCTTTACAACCATTCTCTAGCCAGTCTCTTTCGGTTTATTCTTTCTTTATAATCGATCAATTTCAGCTTTTGCTTGGCTGTCTCGAAGAATATTTTGATTTCGTATGATCTGTCACTTTGTTTTAGAGCATGGCTCCCAGGATTTCCCCCTCCACCCCCCTCACGCCAACGTCAAGGCCATTAGAGGCGGGATAGAACTGAGACATGGAACGGATTTCTGCCATGGTATTTTTGAAGGAACCATCCCGGCGTTCGCCTGGATTGATTTGGGGAAACCATGGAAAACCTGAATCTGGGTGGTCGGACTAGGATTCTAACATCCAGAATGCTAGGACAGAACGTTACCGTTCGTCCGTCACGTTCGGTTTCTCCAGCCTGGCGTCTTCAAGAGTGAATGTTATTACTACGAAGTGCACGATTAGCTGTTGTAGGAATTTGTTGATCCTAAGGATACTCCTGACCTGGTGGAAAACTGGTCTCATCTGCTCCGCAGCTCTCCGGTGGCAGAGTCTTTGGTGAAAACAATGCCCCGGAGTGGCCTGGCCGAGCGCATCTTTCCCTTTGTTTCCGCCGCCTGAAGTGGGTTAGCGGCGCGCGCAGGCCAGGTGAGAGACCGCACTGCGCATGCGCAGCGGCCCGCCCGCGCGCTTGCACAGTTGGCTGTCCGCCTCCAGTAGCCACAGGTGTGTGTACGAGTGCGTGCGGCCAGAGTCGATGTGCCGGTGACAGTGTTCGACTGTCAGTGATTATCGAGGTATCGCGTAGGATATCGACCGTATTTTCGGCCCTCATTAGGCGGAATCTACTTGTTTCGAGGTAAGACACTGTCGACTGTGGTGACGAGAGCTGCCGCAAGTTGTTACGAGGTTTTGAATTTTGCTAATCGTGATTTTTGACGCATCACACGTCGGGGAAAAAACTTTTTTTTTTTTTTTAAAAAAAAAGCTGTATTAACATGTTAATTATTATATGGCAATGATATCTGTATTCTAATCTCTCAGCTGTCACTTATCAAAACATTTAGCATCCTCAACAATACTCAAATACCGGCTGATATGTGTATCAGTCCATAACTTATTTCAGCTAGAGGCTCAGACGATCAACCTCCTCTGCCAACAGTACCTGCCTGGCAAGTAATTGTGGAATTTATAAAAGTGGAACATGAAATATTATTGAAAAATTGATTTGGAAAGCTAAATAACTTGAGTGCATATTTCAATATAACACGATTATAGAGCTTGTCACCTGTAAAAAAGATGAACTAACAATGATTCTCTTCAGAACAGGAACGAATGATGGTTTAGTTCAGAGAAAGTAGATTAAAGCCACTGTTTTCCAACAGCTAATTTATGTAGGCTATTTTCATATTAATTAAAATGGATTTGCAGAGTTTGAAATCGGTTTCTGGCCCTTTTTCGTAGTTAGTGTCGTTAATAACTCATTAATCAGTGAGTTCTTACTGTTTCAATTTTCTACGCATTGGTCTTCGCACGCCAGGTGTCAGCTGTAATTTTTAACTAATGATAAGAGTATACTATTCTTTTTAACTCTTTTTTTCCCCCACTGCTCCTTGCTACTGGTGTCATCTGTTAATATTCTTTCCTCGTTTACTATTATAATTTAATGCTTCCCATACACAAAGACTAATTAGTGAATATCCGGTTTAGCAGTACTAATAATTTATTTGTAATTAAAAATTAGCGTATATTTATTGTTTGGTCTTCATCTTTTCCGTGTCTCTCACAGCCACTTTGATATTGCAGTAAGATGATTACATCGATGCGTTGATTTGTAGTGGTAGTTGGTCTTCGTGAGGCCCGGTGCAGCTCCAGCCTGTTGCTCTGCTAATTAGCCAGCCCGGTGTTAACTAGCGCCGTATAATCTGGCTCGCCGGTGGAGTGTTGAACTCAGCGCCGTATTGCATTGCGGCCACAGACCGGTTTCACCTGGCATCACCTTACCTCCAGCACTGCTCCACTGCCTACGTCAGTCCCTCCCACTCAACATCCACAGCGCATTTTTCCGCTGACACCCTTTCCTCGTCATTTACCAAACTGAACCTGCGTTCATACCGAAAAAAGGACTTTCTTATCTTAACGCGAAACTTCAAATACACGGAAAATTTGGAAATTTCTATAAATATTAATTGAAAACGTAACTGGTTTAACGTTTATATGAAATATAACTGGACAAATACTATTATTCCCAAAAATGATTGGAATTGACCGAATAGTACAAAAATCTATTCCAAAGAAGCAGAATGCATAGACACATTGTACAACGACGAGGTGAATCTGGTTACATAACTAGTTATTACGTTGGTGGCTGAATTAGTTCTGCCGTGCAGCATAGTCTACCATTTTCAAATGTTGTAACGACACCTATTTCACATTGTCGAGTCAGTTCTATTGATCACTCGATTAATGAATACTCTTTAATATTAACTGTGGTTCATTATTGTTCAGATTTATTGAGGTAATATTCCAAAAATTAATTATTGAAGCAGTAAAATGTTTCAATATACGACAGACGAGAAACATCACGAAACACTGGGAAACAGATGGTGATAAATAAAAAATGAAAATTTGTGTATGTATCATTTGTCGGTAGAACAATGGGGTATGTGAAAATTTTAACACACTGCTTCTGATACAAAGGTAAACAGCTAGATTTGTCAATGAAACTTACACAAAGCACTAAACTTGATAAAAGAGCTGCGTTGTAACACGCCTCTAAATAGAAAAGTTATTTTGATATACAGTATATGACACTGGTTAGACATGCACCGATGAATTAGAAATATCATGTGAAGGGAGGGTCACTAACAGAAATTAACTCTTGATTTCGAGCTTAAATATGTGAAACCGTTTTATTTTGTAGTTGAACGAATTATGATCTGGAATAAGTAGTCAAAGGATGTGAAGAGCGATTCATCGAAACCGTGAAAGATTTTAAAGTAAAGATATGCACAAAACATAAGTCTATAGCTAAATTTTCTTCGGGTCTCAAGTTCTACGGCATTTAATAATAATATTTCTCCATCTTAAACAACGCAGTAACGAACTTGAAAAATAATTTGCTATTGAGTGCGAAAACTGATAAAATTTTAGTAGTGTTTCCTGAAACCTGTATTTCTTCTTGTAAATATGTTCGTAAATTTCTAATTCGCGTCTGGTCAACTCGTATTTCTACACGGATTGAGTATATAGTACGGAATGCAGTACCGACAGTTACCGTACTTAAAATTAATCGCTTCTATCCCAATCGCCATGTAGTGCACAACTTATTGCTTCTTTCGCAGACTAATTGTGCTATTGAAATGTAGGAAGAACGCTTATGGTCTGGTTTCTGTCATTTATTTCTGCTGGTGTAGTAATAAGCGCTAGTCGATCTATTGTTTCATTCTTTGGCATGATTAGTTGAATTCTATCTAGGATATAAAGGTTATATAATAGATGGGAATTGCTTATATCTTTCCTACTAGTCATATTTTAAATGGTTGATGGATGTTACTTCTTGTTACTCTACGTCAAAATTTACATTGTTGTAGAGTGTATGGTTTCTTATCTTTTCCACTGGTCACTGCGCGTACTTTACAAGCAGACAGCGGTGCCTTTGGCGTCATCTCTGGATTTCCGATTCCCAGGCTACCAGAGGACGCTCTGAACGTTGTTTGCGAGCCCAGCCGACTGTGAAGGCCAAGGACAATGCTGCAGCATCCTGCGTCCAGCGCTCCCGATTCAGGCCGTCCAAAAGCCCATCACGCTTTGGTTTCATGCATCTGCTGTTATGTAGTATGATGGCTGAGTGGTCACGGTTCATCACATGTGCCAAATGTTAATCGAAGACAGGCATGATATTAAATCGTTAAAACTAAGGTTTATTGTCTACTTCACCGTTGTGTATCACTCATTTCAATGTGGGGTGTAGTGTCATCTCCGCCACCGATCAAAAAATGATAACAACTCTTCAACTGCAGATGAACTGTTTCGTTGTGTTCTATTCTTTACGTTTCCGTGACACAGGGTTGTAGACAGCCACCTACAGTGAAGTTGTAAGCAATGAAATATCACTATGCAGCTCCATTCTATACTGTCACAATGAAAAAAAAAATCATAAACCTCTCCAGTTTTGGGCTAGTTCCCATGTTTTAGTGTGTTATTGATATTTGTGCTATTCGTTGGTGTGAAAAACAACATCGAAGAAACTTGTTAAGTTTGCAATATCATACAGTTGCTGCTCTAATGGTTCTGGTTCCCGGCATTAGCGGTCGACTGGCATTATCGATAGATAATTGAATCGATGTAAAATAGAGATTACGAAGCGTCGCCCTATTCTGCTTCCTGCATTATCAGCTTTAGAAAAAAGTCAATGTACGTTTCTGGTTGAGGCTTATCTCAGCGCTGACGGAAGCAGTGATTGCCCAATGTAGAACCTAATCGATTCTTTTGCTACTTCGATTGTACACCAAACGACAGCTAATGACGGATGTCACAGAAGAAAAATACCTTGTGGTTTTAAAGTAAGTTTTTCTTCTTGTTAAGGCAGCAGTTCAACATAACCACAACTGCTAAGTAGACCACAATTGATATTGAGCAATTTTAGTTGTATGATCCCTGAAACAATATCGTAAGTGAGGTAATTACTCAGAATCGGAAATAACCATTGCATTTTTTTTTTTTTTTTTACACCACAGCGCCTCACCGAAACATCATCACTTCGGAGCGATTTAACCAACTTTGAATACGTTAGTTTCGTTTTTTGATCGGTAGTACGAATCACACAGGCTTTTTTTCATAAACCAAAAACTGTTTTATTGTTATACTTTTTCCAGATGCAGTTAAAAAAATTACTAGTAGCACTCCATCTTCTTTAAGGCCATAAATAGCGTTGACTCTCCAAATATGAATAATGCAAGGTAATATTAAATATTCCCAAGTACAAATTAATGTCACTCCAAACAATAAATAATCGTATTGCCAAAAGTAGAAAGTAGTACTCTTGAATCAACCTAATACATGCGAAAGCTTATTAAGCTACGAGAATATTTCAGTGATTCACCCAGATTTGGGTTTTCCATGGTTTCCCAAATCACTCCAGGCAAATGCCGGGATGCTTCCTTCAAAAGGCCATGGCCGAATTCCTTCCCATTACTTGCCCCCCATCCTTTCCCGTCTCTAAAGACCTCGCTGTTAGAGAGACGTTAAACAGATTTTAAAAAATGATATCCAGTTTAATAGTCAATAACGTGTTTTGACATACCATAAAATAATTAGTATAAATCATATATAATATGCGTACGGATTGCGGCAACATATCCTCTAAAAACACCAAACTTCATTAATGGCGGTCCCTAACGGTGTATACCTGGCTTGACAGTTTATATGGTGTAATAGCTACGTAGGGAGTAAATTAAAACAGAAGGCAACTGAAAAGAGAAGAAGGGACGAATTTTTCACTTGTTTTTGTGGGTGTCAATCGCTGAAGAAATATCTCAGAGAAAGCAAAAACATGTATAAAGCCCAAGTAGGTATGCAGAGAAGTCACTTTTAGTAATAAAATAATAATCTCCATCAATGTTGACAAGATGTTAACTATGAACAGAAAGTTAGGAATAACGGACACTGTCTTACAACCATGCTTCTTCCATCAATCAGAGTGAAGTGTTTGACGTAAACAAAGCTAATCGATGTTGTTACGTAGGCTGTGAATATTTCAGGCTGAAGTAGTTTTCAACGTCGATATATTGAGCGATCTGATGGCTCAAGGGACCACTTCTTAACATCCTATACTGCTTCGATGCCCATTTGGAAATGAGCTACGAGCAAGATAAAATATATAGAGGATATACATAATCGTACACCAAACAAAGGTTTTGAGAAGTAATTTCGAACTGTTCCCAATAGTAAAATACAAGCTGTCTTCTGGATTGCAACAACAACTGAAAATTTTAAAAGCAACCAAACCGAAATAAAAATTTATAAAAATTACGTTTCAGCACGATAGATGTAGCAACATCAGATTCTCGGGAGTGAAGTATGGCGGGTACTTAGTGGGTTGCGGTACTGTCTCAGAGACCGTGGATTTTGGAGTAAACATGGAATGAATTATCTCATCGTGTAACGAATTTTCAATTGTCCCATAATATAGATCCTGTCCACACAGGAGGAGAAGCCAAAATAGTCCGAAACGGGTGATGACATCAGGCCTTATACTGTACGGACTTCGTTGTTGATTTGGAAGATTAACTCTGCATTGTGTTCTTCATCAAACTGTAATGCTTAAAAAATATAAAAAGGTGGTAGCAATAGATTTAAATACATCTTTTAATTAATATCTAAAGAAAAAAGTGGTTAAGGTGCGTGACTTGGGATTGTAAGGTACCTAGTTTGAATCCCGGTCTCGACCTGAATTTCTACGGGGTTTAAATTTGACCTCATCTCTGGCAAAGCATTGATTTGTCGTGTGAAGGTGCTAGGACGGTATATAGTTAAAATGTGAGTCCCCTTAATATATCAGATTACTCGTGTCATGTTGGGTTAGGCGGCTACGACAGAGGCGGATTGGGCAGGCGATGAGAAACTCTTTGAGATCGCACCAAATTATTATTACTAATGTCGATACTGAAGTGAAATAAACGCATTTATAATATTTTATAAGTAATGTTGTGTTGTTAGGGCGCGTCGACGGTGGGGTCATTATCGCCTTTTATAAGTAATGTTTCTTCCATGAACTAATAAATAAATCCATTTAAAAAATTAATAATCTACGAATGCATGTAAAGTAAATAGTAAAAACAGCACAGTTATTCAGTTTACCCATTTGTGCAAAGGACAATGAGCACTTTGGTTTATCGGTGGCAACTGATCATAATAATGTCATTTGGAAGGGCTATTATTAAGCAATAACTTTTGTTAAGAAGGTCATATTAAATTCCATTTAGAAACGACAAAAAAATGATTATGTCCTAATAAAACTGACATAACAAACAAAATAGCGCGTGCAGTAGCGGTAGCAAGGCGAGCGAACGATCTGTTTCTCTGAATTCGAGACGCGAACTAACGAACTAAAAGAGCGAACTAGTTCGCGAGGGAGCTGCGAACTAAACTGAGCGCTCTTCTTCGCGAACTATGTATAATGCGCAAGTCTAGTGCATTCGCAGTGTTTTTGACGTCCCGTTAATTTGTTTGGCGAGAATGACGAATCTGTTTTTAACTTTAGGTGTGAAGCCAAAAGGCTCTGTGGTTGTGCCAGACCCCCGACAGTGTGTGTCAAGGCTAACAGGTGGTCGCTGCGACCGCGCTCGCTCACTTCTGCCTTTACTTTCGTTCAAAGGCTCAATGTGCATAACTCTCAGCCATATAAGGCATGTGAGCACTATCGGAAATACTTGCGGAAAAATTAAATGTGAATCTTTCCTGGTGATAAAGTAATATTTTACATTTAGACCTGCAATAACACATGTTTATATCTCTTCATTGGCATACATCAATATTTTCTCTTGTTTTTGCTCTAACAATTTTTCTTGCGCTATCTGATTAAAACAAACATTGGGTTCTCTCCAGCCTATAGAGTTGTTTCATTCATTCTAGTCGTGTTCGTTTGAACGATTGAACTGGGAAAACAAAATGGCCAATGAAAGAAGTAATGCTATAAGGAGAATCAAATATTTGTATAGAAGTAAATTATTCATACATAGGAAGAGACGAGGAAGATACAGTACGTGCTGGAAATAATGGTGGATGTTACCTTGCGATTACCAGGAAATAAAAAGGAAACAAAATTTCATAAAAAAATTTCCTTGTTCAGAAGATTGCTCACTCATCTGTGAAAAGTGCTAGACCCCAGGATTCTTGGATATAGTGTGAATGGAATCTTCTTCTAACACATTTCTATCAACGAAATGACGCGTTAGGGGGCGTTCATTAATGACCTGATGTGAAATAGTGGGGGGGGGGGGGGAGTCGGGCGAAATATCACGAAACCTCACCAAGGGGGAGGGGGGGTCAACGGAAATCTCTTGCAGAATTGTATAGCTAAAAAAAAGGTCTACAAATGACGCGAAAGTCATTTTTAGGGGGGTATTTTGGTCCAAAAACCGACCTGGGGGGGGGAGGGGGTAATAACCGCCCTTCGGAGCATGAGACCTAAAAAAGGTCTCAGAATGTTGACAGATCGATTGGTAGGGGAGGGGGGGGGGGAGGGTTCCCATCAAAATCTCGCGTCATCTTTATACAGAGCAAGTTATGGCCAACAAATTGATTTTTAATACGATATGCCCAGGCTCGTTTCTTATTACTACATCATAACAGTGCATACAAGTAGATGTTTTACTCAGAAATAAACGTTTGTGCTTTTGGAATTATATGCTTCTTTCTCTGCCTGTACGGTATGTCGCTAACGCACGTGCCTGTTTTGACTAAGCCAGTGGACTCGCTGCCTGGTTGCATCAGTGATAAGAAGATAGCGCAAAGTGAAGCTGATTGTAAATCTCTTGCCTCTACTTTGTCCAATGTGTCTCCCACCTCACAGTAAACTTGTAGTGAGGTAAGACTGTGGTCTATCACCATTAAAGAAGCGATCAAGGAAGTAAAAAAAAATCTGAATTTGGGCTAAGTATTTGAGAAGAAACAATTAGAATGTTGCGATTTGCCGATGACATTATTTTGTTAGAAGATATGAATAGTGATACTGAGGAATTACTGAATGGCATGGACAAAATATTGCTGGAATTTGGACCAAATAAAAACGAATGCAAGTCAAAAAATCACTAGTTGTACCAAAAATTGGAGAAATAAAATAGAATAAATATAATAATTCTAAGTAAATGAGAAGAAATTTAAAAAAAATAGAAAGTAAACTTGATAATGGCCAAAGAGAGAGCGATCTCAGAAAGTACTGAGAAATAAACCCTTTTTTTGTAAAAGAAAAATCTTCTAGCCCAATGATATGTATGAAAGTATTTTTGGCTTGGATAGCCCGATGTTCGGAAGCTGAATGATAAGTTCGATTTTCCCCGCTTTCAGCCTCCATCCTAGCTGGACTAACTGTTTGGGAGCGTCCATAAACTACGTGGATCCGTCTAGGGAAGGGTTTGGTTAGAAAGCTACGCTGAGCTACGTGGAAAAGGGGGCGGGGTGTATCCGAGCCAAGCCGCGTAGCTTATTATTCATATTATTTGTCACAGTTAAAATAAGGTACAGAACACACAATAGCATGTGAATATTTATTTGTTATTTAAGTATCTCCGTATGTAATTTACGATAGTCTGACAAGAGAAAAAGTACAAAATACCTTTCGGAATCAATAGGGGAAATAGCTACGCGCTATGTGGAGGGGAGGGGAGCGGGGTTAGAAGAAAAAGCCACGTAGGACTACGTGGGGGAGGGGAGGAGGCTCGGTTTGGTTTACCATTAACCCGAAACCACGGAATGCCATATTGAACAAAATTCCTGGACTCGCGGCCTTTAATTTTGAACGCAAGCTTCTAAACCAGTGAGCTTCCAGATCTGTGTGTATGAGCGAAGCGTTTTAGGGAAGCGAAGCTACTTAATGGGGAATAAAAGAGGAGAAAAAATATTTTAAAGCATTTAAAGTGCCGTTGTTTGGAGGGATCTTGACTATAATGCGGACAAATAGAGTTCTAAATAAATGTATTTTGGGAATGATTGATAAGCAGACAAGTATGTGTAAAATAATAATATTGATTGTATTGTGGCAGCGTACGTATCCTGGTAGAGATACGGCCAGTGAGGGGGCGTTGCGGTGAGAGCTGAGTCGTGCCAGGCAGTACCAGCCACGCCGCTCGCGGGAGACCAGGAAACAAGATTCCCCCGAGGCCGCGACACAGCTTCAGTATCACACACCAACTATCCAGAAACAAACCTTGTACATCTTATCTATCTGCCCAAAGTTGGAACATTTATAGTAAAATTAATGTACATACTTTTTCCCACGTTTGTCCATTTGATCCGATCGTGTTGTCTAACTGGTGATTCAGCTGAGTGTTTTTGAGCGCTGACATATTGCGGTTCCGGGTTCGAATTTTGGTGCCTGCATTTTAAGGCTGTCATGGAGGTGGAAGTTGGTATTTTTTCGCGTAATGCACAATATGAGCTATGCCAAGTCGTTCCGTGATTCTGATTTCACCTTAAACTGTAAGTCCCGGAGGAAAGAACCTGACCGCCCTACCTATGACACAATGGACCCATCCAACTCCTCCGGTAGGTTAGTTTTTTTAATATCTTGAAATGTCCACCACTCTTCCCTGTTTCTGGCACTCTAGTATCATCTCAACTTTTCCAACAATTCTTTGTTAAAAATTGTATTTTCTCGTTTATATCTGTTTGGTTTCTAGTTTTGTTAACATTACCAGTAATCATTTAAATCTTTCTTTCAGTGATCATTGTCCATAAGATTTCTTGAAATATATGAAACAACCGATGTCTTTTCCTCTTTCATATCAGGATCTCTATTTATGAACTCTCTCTCATCATTTTTTAATCTGTCTGTTCACGTCACTTTTGCATTTCTTTCATATAGACACGGTATAACTTAACTAAAAACTTTATGTTTTTTTAATAAGATTGTTTGGTATATATTTGATGCCACACTCAATATGAAAGGACATGAATTTTTAGCTTAATTCATTTTGGAGCGTTTTAGCTGTAAAGAATTGTTTCACTATGTTACTTGTATAATTTGGTTACTGATGCAAATCGTTTAGGCCAAGCTTCAGTAGACATTCCACAGTTCTTCCTTTTATGCTAAAAAAAATTGCTGTGGTCTTTCTGTTTCTTGACAGAAGTGCAAGTTACCGAACATCATGCCTCTGTCGTAGCTTGCCTACGTTTTATCGTGGAAACTGAATCACGGGACTATTTCATCGTATAGCAGGCACGACCAATGAACACTCTGCAAGAGTTTGGGTCAGATTAATGCGTTATTAATTTCTATTTGCGGTATCCATTTATAAGCTCGGGCAGTTTAATAAGCCTGTCAAATGTTCCCTATGCGTCCACCAACTCTATTGTTCCACATCACTCTCTTGCCCTTCCTCAGCTTCTGTGTCGCTTTCGTCTTAACTCCATGTCTGACTTGTTCTTTATTAAAAAGATCTCTCACAATCTCTCCGTATGGTAAGCTCAACTATTACATCGCACCGGTTCCTCGTTATCCATTTTCCTGATTATCTCATTTCTCACTTTATCTATACCTGTTCCATCTACTTTTCAGAAATATCATTTCTACTGCTTCTACATTTGCGAGTAACTTTTCTTCGTGAGCCATTTTTCAGAACCAGATATCTGCAATAAATTAATGGGACTAAATTACAGTAAATACGTTTACTTTCATCCTCCATTGTCGATTTACGTCTGTCTGTCCGCTAACGTCCAGCAGAAGAATAAAGTCTGCTCTCGCATGGAGGGTTATTTGTAAGCGACGCGCAGTGTAAATAAACGCTACTTTCTGATTGGCCCTGTAACTCGGAGTGATGCGTGGCGCCATCTATTCTACCGTTAATAACTGGAACCTTTATTTACGTATAAGAATATATGATACTTATTCGATTATAGTGAATTTTAAAATTTCGACTTTTGGCCAGCTTTTAAGATCAAATACCCCACTGTGCGTCGGCAGTAAATAGATCATGCAGATAATAATTGCTTTATCCTGTATGTCTGTCCTACGTCCATGCTTCTAATTAAGTTCTCTCACATTTAGAAATCTCCTCATTCACTTATTTTCATCGTGATTCCTCCATTTTTCGTAATTAATGTAGGTTGGTGCAGGATAGGGGGAAGATGGGGGTGTAGGGAAATTGCCACCGGAGCCTGTGATCCATTGCAATTGAATTAAATTGACCCTCTACAACTGCATTCATCGTTATGTTAAACGTGTTCCACATTCCAGAAGTTCTTCAGCAAGAATCTAATGAACAAGTGTAATAATAATTTAAAAAAAGATATTAAGTTTAATCTACCGCACTGATAAACATCATACGAGTATATGATGCCATTGAATTACACTCCTAGGCATCCAGATACTATTCTACTTCTTTCTCTTATCCTACTCAGACCTGTATTTAAAATTTGTGTGAATGTTTATTGTTCCATATCTTCTGATGAAAGACGGAAGCTTTATGGAATAACTTATTCGTCTGTCCGTCTGACACAGGCTCATAACTTCTTACCTCTTTAAATCAGAAATTTATAATTAAGTACTGTTGTGGGTGTTAGTGCTCCAAACATAATTATGATAGGAAGTTTAGAAAAATTGTGGGGATCAAAATAATTGTGGGAGTTCTGATGAGGAAATGGACAAATATTATTTTAGATAATCTTCATGGGTACCATGAAAGCTGGCAACCAGCCGACACTGAAAATGTTTGATATTATTGTTTATTCCATGATTTATAGGAATTCTTTGTAAAAAATCACAATAAACCCATTTCCCAATTTATTTCCAAAACAGCTGATCAGAATATTCTTTCGTATTTCATAACGATATATAGTTTCTAAAGATTACGCGCAAACTATAGAGATCGCTCTAGAGTTCATTTTTTCTAAAATTTTCTAAAAAATGATTAAATCAATTTAAAAAAGTGATTTCTAGCAAATTGGTTTTCGTCACCACTGTGATCCAAAAAAAAAAAAAAAATCAAACTAAGAGTATGGTAAATATGTGATAAAGATTCTTTTTTTGTAATTAAAAGGCTACTACATCTTTTTCGACTAATTTTTTATTTGATTTTATGTACCACTTGAAATACCAGTTCACAAAGCGAATAATGAACTCGATTGAAATAACTTTATGATTTTATACAAAAATGTTTTACAATGTGAGAGTTAAGTTTTTCCCGGCGTATGGATGAAATGAATACTTCACGGGATTTCTGCCCAATAATTTCTTTAACAACGTTTGGGCTACTACCTCCACTGTCTTCATCAGATGAGCTGTAATATCAAAGCGGAGGTAGTTGCCCAAACGTTGTTAAATAAATTAAATAAAGAAATTATCCGGCAGAAAACCCGAGAAGTATTCATTTAATGTTTTACAACATTTGTTCCGGGACTTTAGTTTAAAACACTTTCTCGATATGGAATCCCCTGCTCGAAAGAGTAACTCGCACTAGACCAAACTAAATAAAAGACTGGTGAAAGTTCGAGACTACAGCTCCATTGTTTTGTTGCCCGCTTCCGGGAAGAGTCGATGCCGTGCCGTGATGTTCGCACACCTTGAACTATCACGAACAGAAAGGGCGGCTCCGATATCAGATAGCTGTACCATGCTTAAAACATTATGGCTGCGTCCATAACCTCGAGTAAACACCACTGCCTTAGGGGGCATCCATAAATTACGTGAGGTGTTTTTCCGGATTTCTGGACCCCCCTCCCCCCTGGTGAGATTTTGTGAGATCTGGCTGGATCCCCCCCCCTCCCTCTAGTGAGATCTGGTCCGTGAGAACCCCCCCCTAGAAATCGCCCTGGAAACTTTTTTTTTTTAGGTCACACCCTAACTTTTTTGACGAAATACCCTCCTAAAATCGACCTTTTTTTTTTTTTTTTTTGCTCTACTGTCCCCAAAATCTCACGTGAGACCCCCCCCCTCCGCCTTGATGAGATTTCGCCGGACCCCCCCCTCTCCCCTATTTCACCTCACGTAATTTATGGATGCCCCCTTAGCGTCATCATTTCGTTTCTGAACTAAATCAATTAGCCTTGACTTCATAGTTTTGCAGACTAAGGAATTATTAACTATTTTTAGGTAACACTGTGAAGTGGATTAGTCTCAAAATACTATAGCACGAAATTTTTATCATGCTGAAGGTTACAGAGTCTCAAACAATTCGACATCTGTTTAGTTTGGATACTGATTCTGTGGAGAGGACATTAGAAACTTTTGGGATGTGGCTGTGGCGGAGGACGGAGCAAATCGATGATAACAGACAAGGCTATGATGGAAATTAGCGAGAGGAAAAGTATTTTGAATATTATTATAAACAGGAAGAAAAATCTTTTAAGACATCTGATGAAGAATGTACGAAGGATCCAGATTGCGGAGGATATTAAAGTTCAGAGCAGTTACACTAGAATGAACAGAATGTGTGAAAAATTGACAGCAATGGAGGAGACTTGGAGAAGAATGTAGTGTTAAAACCTGCCTTATGGCAGAAAACATATTGGTATATCATGTTTGTAGACAAAACTGCATAAAAATTATACAAATTTACTTACAAATAAATACCATAAATCATATTTGAAATTGGTAGCATTGTATGATGCGTCAACATTCACCAGCCAGACTAAAGTAGAGCTGTCTGACATCATTCATTAACAGCTAATCAAAATATTATTATCTCAGGCTTTTCAAAATGTTTCTTCTTTCCATTGCTTGTACCATATACCGTGGGTATGTTTGTTACTTTTTGATTGTTACGGTTCTGTTTTTCCGCGTGGTTTTCATTGGTTTCTAAACTCGTTTCCGTAAGCAGGTTCTGTACATTAATTTAGTAAATAACGAAATTAAATTAACAGATTACTAACTTCGTTTGATCATCTACTGTTTTGATTCGTTCTTCTGTTCTTTGTAAAAAAAAAAAGGGAGTTCATGTGACAATATGTTTGTGTGGCAAGTTTCAATTTGTTTGTTAGATAAGAAGTTTTTAAGACAGAAAATTCGAATACCTCTCTGAAATGGCCTAGATCATATATGGGCAACCCCCGGCCCCCGGCCCCCGGGCCGGTTCCGGCCCTCCACCAACTTCAGTCCGGCCCGCGAGAGATTCGGAAATTTCAAATAATGCTTCAAACTCAAGTCTCCCATTAATTTTAATTTGATTTTTCTATCTGTTTTTGTTAATTTGCTTTTTGTATGTTTGATTATCGTATTGTAATTCTAGTAAATAAAAAATATGTGATTTTTTATCGCCTTTTTATTCACTACTATCTAATTTTTTCTTACCTACGGCCCGCGGCCTGATTAAGTCCCGAAATTACGCCCTCAGCTAAGCAAAGGTTGCCCATACCTGGCCTAGATTATTATTGAAAACCACTTAAAACCTTAAATGGACCAGCAAGGACGCCAGACCCCAGGTTCCATTAATCTTTGCTCGTTGTACCTTCTAGAGTCCAGTATGGAAATAACATCACTTGATGTTGTGAATCGCCAGTCACTCGTTGCTGTAAAGAACGGGCTGACATTGAAAGCTGTTGCCGCTTATTGGCTTTAAAGACGTAATAACAAACAACGGAACTTGCCCTGTTTGACTTGGAACCCAATTTGCCTATGCTGATGGCGCAGTGGCAACACCGCTTTCCGTGTACCTGCTGAGGAGGTGCGCTGCCTATTGTGTTTTCAGCAGGTGGATCGCAGGTAGGGGAGGCCCCACCTCAACTTGCCCCATTACCCACCTCCGTATCAACACAAAGGCAGTTTACATTAATCTTGCTTATGTCACGAACTTCTTCCCCTACTTCTTAACGATTTGCAACCATTAATGGCAGTATTATTTTCAGCTGATTTCTGTTCTTCCTTATGTGATTATATGCGAGCCTCATTCATGTTTTAATCTGAACTTAATACCTGATACAAACAAATACAAAAGTTGGTAGGACTACCTGACAGCGGGAACAAGTAACAACCTTTTTATCGTTCGGTAGGAGCCGTCAAGTATGAATGAACATTATAACAGCATATTAGTATTAAAATCTTTTCAGAAGAAAACGTTATAGTGGTGAGAAATTTGTGAAAGCCTTAGAAATATGTAGGATTCTTTCGTTGCTCTCCCGGCTAGTTTGACGCAACAACATAGCAGACCTGACTTTCGAGAGGACGCGGAACTGATCTCCATTACGGCCATCCTGACTTCCATTTCCCATGGTTTCTTAAAATCAGGAGACTGACATTATGGTTCATTCAAAAGGTTCCAATCCTTGAAGTGGTGTAAAGCCCTAATAGGAAAAAACATTGGTGCAAAAAATCCTCCCTTCCTTCCTTAACTGAGCTAATCTCGGTATCTCACCATACACATTGCAAAATACGTATTCAGTTATAGGTGTCATGAATTCTAATCTCTATCTTGTTCCAGGGGTCTAAAATAGTGCTATATTTTCAGAAATTGCTGAGTTGATGTTGAGAATGAACTGCAATCTCAATGCTTGAAAACACACGCAGACAAAAGATTTATTGTTCTTAGAACACTGAGTTTAAATTTAATAATAACAGCAATTCTGTAATTTTCTACAGTTAATCGAAGTTACGTATGTTTACCAAACCTAAGTTTTTTACCAAACAACTTTCTTATGAAACACTAAACGAACAGTTACAGGACAAAAATAAAATAAACGTATTATTATTCCCCTGACAAGCTCTCTGAATTTCACTGCAGTTTATTCTACACATCATCTATAGATAACATCTGAGTTGTCGGCTAAACATTTACTCCTCTACAGGATAAAGAGCAGTACTTACGTGATCACCACTTAAACAATAAAGACTCGTAGAAAGCCTTACTTTGTGTTTGTTCGATACAACGATTAGCGATTCTCGCTCTGCGGGCATTCATGCTTGAATTACCACCACGAGATCAGAGATATTGCTTGGCCTTTAACAGCAAAGAGGCATTTTATGCTCGCTATTGTCTGTAGTCTATGCGTCCTCGAGTTCCTTTGACTTCAGCAGTACAACAGAAGATAAAACGGCAACGGAATATTGAGTGGTATTAAATTATAAAATATCAAATGTTAGATGGTATTAGCGCGTTTGTTATACGTAGCGTGAGAATGGATAATGAGTGTACAGACCGGTACACTTAGCTTGTCAGTATCATACTCAAAACATCCATACAAATCTGTGGTTGCCCAATAAACATTTTTTCAGCCAAATACTGTCATTTAGTATTTAAGTTTTTTTTTATAAAATCTTATACATTGTTAATTTATATTATGCAATCCAGTTTCCAAATTACAGTTAAGTTATTCAGTGAAAGAGTATGGTGGCCAGGGCACACACCTGCTTCCAGCGAATTCGATTATTTGAACATTTAGTTAGGCTGTTCTGTTATCAAAGACTTTCTGACTGAGGAATAGCTACGTACAGCTCTTTGTTGCAGACGGAAGTACGTCAAAAACTTCGGTATTTGGGAGAAGCTAATTGGCAGATTTCTGATCACAAGTACATTCGTAATCACCTGCTGAGATAATTATTCCACTTGCTCACTCACAAACCTGATACTTCGGAAAAACGTTGTGTAGTAGTTAGTGAATTTTAAAACTGACATCAAACGGCAGTAACCAAGTTTTGTGAAAACCCAACCACGCGAACAAGTTTGCTCATCGCTGTGCGGTGTCATCTGCAATATTTAATCACAAGTAAAACATTCTTCAATGCTGCATTTTATTTGACGCAATGAACAACTGAGCTGCATATACTTAGTGAAGAAACTGGTGTCCCTGAGCTTCAAGAAAGCAATTATTGAACACCTCGTCCTCCCAGGGATCGAGCCCGAATGTTACCGCTCGCCCACCAGATGGCGTTACATTATTGCTCTTTCAGTCTATTTTATTCTGATTAGAAACAGTAAAAGTAATTCTCCTTGGTGTGACGAATAATACTGAAGTTTATGTTGTCCTTGCCGACGCTACCCGTCGTCCGTTGTGGTTAGCGGTTGTGATGCAAGGCGTCTATGTTGTCATTCTTCTACTTGGACTGACACAAAACAAGAGTTTGTTTACGCCACTGTTCTGTTACCAAACACGAGGCCTTAACGGGTTGTTAGACTCCGCGTAGCCACGTTACTATATTCTGAAAATAATAAACTGCTATGTGTTGCCCTCTATCGTCTAACATGGGAAGGTTCTCAAGCGTAGTAACCGCACAACTCTTATTTTAACAGTTTTGAAAAATGTTGCAACAAATTTAAGAAGCTGTTGGGTTAAAATACATTTCTTTGGTTTGTAAAAAAAGGAATTGGTTTCCGCTTAAACAAATTACAGAATTTTAACGATTAGGAAGGATAAAAAAATACTTCTCTCAGCTCGATTACTCATTTGCAGAGGTTTGAATAACACAAAATTTTTGTATAATGGTTCTATATACCAACTTTTCCACCGACAAGCTTGTTGTCTCAGGCTTTTTATAGCGTCTTTTGTTCACTCGTTCTCTTTGGGTATGATTTCAATATCTACGTTCTTCTTATGCCTTACGTAAATAAATGATATCTTCCTTCCGCATTAGATTCATCAATGTGTTCTGTGTTATCCTAAAAATCTGCAGAAGAATGAAATGAAGTATTTTCTTTCGTATTAAAGTACCTCATAACGGGTACTTAATGCTAACGAATTTTATGTATAAAATTGCGCCATTGTTTTGTATACTTGGAGGCTAATTTAAAAATAACACAATGGTTTATTTAATTGTTTTTGTAAGGAAACATTAAAGATTTTTTTTTTTTTAGAATTATTAACATACTGTGTTTCAAGTAAAATTTCGTTATCCACTGTATGATCAGTGGCCCCAAGCTTGTAAAGACATCGTTTGATACCACTAAATCAATACTGATTGTCAGTAATCTAGGCCGCGAGATTTAACCAAAAGGATAGGTAACTTCCAAACGAACTGCCGTGTCCGAATGTGAAGGCTGCCTTCCTGGATGACGTCACAGGTAAGGCCGATGGCCTCTGGTAGCAAGCCTCACTGCCCAGACCATTAAAAGGTAAATGCAGGACATAATGTGACTCTGTTGGAGGTGGATTGCTGAAATATCTTGGGAGAGATGTGTTTCGCATTAATCATTGTTTGGCTGCAATGGTTGCATTTGACGTTCGGAAATTTAAAAAAAAAATCCATGTTAACATCTAGAACAAAGAAGATATTCAAGAATTAGCGATATCGAATTATGTCGACTACGAAGTGATGCTAAAAATCGATCTGGAAATTACACTATCTTTTGAACAAACTTACTTAGTATTTACGTATATTGTTTACAATCTAAATAGATGTGGAGAAATCTAATTTAGACTTTTATAACATAGGTATTCTGCCTATAGCACATTTTCTTTTACTCCATTGCATTTAGATACGCTTTCCTTCAATTTATTTTATGTTTTACAGAGAAGCACCTGTATGTACTAAATAGGTTCTTAGTCTTAATGCATATTGTTTTAGTTATCTTTAACGCATCAGAATCTTGTCGAATCACGAAATTATTCTTCATCATTCGACGAAGCTAGATGACCGTATGGGCAAACATCTCCTTCCCTAACTATACTTCTCTCAGTTGAATATGAAACTCAATGAAACAAATTAATTTTTTTCGATTTGTAGATTAATATTATTTTGTCGTTAAAAATTGAATCAAAGAAAACTGATTTATTACCCACAGGAAGAGTAGAGTGACTGGTATTGTACATTACTCTATAAAGTCAGACGTCATCATTTAGTCTGTCTCGTTATCTGAATGTCTGTTGCACTAAGATAACGAATCTGATTTGCTTATTTCACGTTATGCTGCAATATACTGAAACTCGTTTTTATTTATTCTCAATAATTTACAGTCAAGTAAAGACAACTTGAAAAATATTTCTTGCGCTATGTCTTAACGAGAAGCCCCGATTACTTGCAATAGAAATAAAAGTTGAAACTAAAATTCCAAATTAGTACAAAGCGCAATAACTTAGTAATAATTGGATCTAGGAGATGTAATGACTAATCGTACGTTCACTAGGGTCAGATCAGCTTCAGGAAGAGATATCTTAGTGCCAAAATATATAACAAAATTTGATGGTATATGATCTAGGCCACCTAGTTGCTTTAAATAATAATAGTCATAGGATATTCGAACAATAGTAATTGGCTGAATTACATTACGTATCCCAAGGTAAGCAATATCGTTGAAAGCGAGAATGAGTTATCCCAATTTTTCTAGTCTGCTAAATAAAAGTTTCCTTATTTTTAGAAACATGCAGATTAAACAGTACATATGAACTATGGCCGATTCGTTAGTTTTTCTCTTTTATTGCACGTTTTTGTATCTGAAATGAATTTTTTATTTTCATAAACTTTTCGATTTTCACTGGCTACAAATACACAGGCACGTAATCGAACGAAGCATTTATTTGGTGACGATATGTTGAAACAAGTGATCAAAGGAAATCGCCTTATTTATATCTGAAATTCAGGTTATTAGTTTTTTAGATTCAGATAAATAGTAATATCTTGGGCGGTGAATCGTGATGAAAGCGCGGAGGTGTATCTGTGATTATGAACGACAGAGAAAAAGGGAGCGGCTTTGGTGACAAAAATTGATTATTGTTTTTTAGTGTCTTGAAAGAATTTGATGAATAGATAAAGAAGTGTCTGTAACAGAACCGTATTAAATACAACTGTGAGATTACCTATTTTTAGTGTCGTATGAACTCCTAGTTTGACTTTGCAGTATCTGTAAGTACTTAGATGATCGATAGTTGGGAGGTGAAGAGTGACTGCTATATGTTTAAAAAGATAATGAACTGAATCAACAGGAAAGTATATAGAAAGTGGACAGAATTATGTGGGTAAGTGTGCTCTTCAGTCGTAATACACGCTATATAATTTGTTAAAAGGATATTTTTTTCCTAGTATCACTGCTCCCAGTTGTACAGAAAAAACAAAGGGAATTCACTGTAACAATACACAAACAGAAAGTATTTAAAGGTGTGGTAAATGCAACGATACGAGGAGAGTAAAAATTAATGAAAATGATCAAGGAATAAAACGGAACCCCATAATGTTCAGCGGTTAACACAGGATTCGCTGCCGTAACACTTATTGGAGAGTTGGGCTCCAGCGATCCGGGACAACATAACGGGGTCCTGTACAGGGGCGTTTAACCTCAACGGATTAACGTTTCTATTGTTACAGTGAAGACTTTAGAGAATACAAAATGTTGCCGGACTCGAAAATGATTAACAGTGATTTTATTACAAGGTAATGAATTATCAATTTCTGAAACTGACCGGCAACTTACAGCCCCAGCATTGTCAGGTACTCTTATTCGATTTCCGTTAAGCCATCCAGAACTCTTGTAATTTCTCTATGTTACTTCAGATGAATGCAGAGATAATTTACATTTGCCATGCCTGATATTCTGCCTGCTTTTCCACACATTCCTCCTCCATTTCTAATGAATTCATTGATTTGCCATAAGGCTCCGAGGAAAAATATTCTGAATGTATCAATAGAGCTTCTAATGACCTCGAATCCCCTCTCCAGCAATCTGGCGACCATTCCAGTCTGTCACAGCGTAATAGAATCTTGAAGGTAAATATTTCCCAGAAGCTATTGCATATGTCAAATTTCATGAAAATAATACGATTAGTGTGACAGTTGTTGTCAAAATTGTTCAGCAATCCCAAATCTGAATAAAACACAGTTCCGAAGGTCATGTAACACACTTTCCGTGACTGATCTGGTAACTTTTTACTGAGGAAATCTATTGCCGTTAATCAGTCATGAAAAATCGTGTATTTTTGGTTGATTACCTAGTTATTTACGTTTATTATTTTGTAATTACTGTCAGAAAGGACTGTAAATTCATCTTCTTTAGTTAATGTACCAAAAATTGTTTTCAAGAAAGCTTAACGAGATTGGAGCTGCGTGAATAGACGATCATATACCTAACAGAAGTCTTCCTCAATTTTCCTTTGCCTCTGAAACAGGATATGGTATGGTATATCGTCACGTCCTTGACTCCAGACATTCTCCAAGCAATCTTTAACCCCCTCTCTTATTTCTCTGATATTCTGGATCAGTATGAGAGGATCCGTCTAACTTTCGGGCTATGAATTAAGAAAAGTTTTATGGAATGTTTAATCGCTCGATTTTTTAGGGACACAAATATTAAAACAATCTCCGCTGATGAGTTTCACTCCTAAAACAGGTTTAAGTTCTATGTTTCAACAATAGTAGAAAGGAAAACGAATTAAAGGGAATACAGCTGCGTTGTTAACAGGAGTGTAAACAACGGGAAGCCTCCATTACGAGAGACGATAGAATGTTCAGGCGACGCCAGGACAAGGAGATTTGTGAAATTCATAATAAAAAATATCGTACGGTATGAATCCTATATTTCAAACATTGCATAACAGAAACGAAATAGTATGTAACTTAATTTTTATATTAGCTTGTGGCAGCCTTCTAGATGCCACGCTCGTTGTTTTCTGTGTCAGAGTAGTCGAGACGCCAGAGGATTGCTTGGAATGTGGTAGAGACGGGCTGCGGACAAAGACCCCACGCCCTCAAGAAACACGCCAAGGAGCATGGTGGTAAATGCAGAGATACGAGGAGAGTAAAAAATAATGAAAAGGAACAAGGAATGTTGTCGTGTACACACTCATTCCTATTGGAAACTAGTTTGATATAAGCTAAACTAAACAACAAGCATCCTATGAATGAATGAGTTTATCAGTGATGCATTTTGATTAAAGTATGAGAAAGTTGGCATTGTTCATTAGTAACGACACAACAAGTGAAAGCATACCTATAGCGCAAACAGTCTGACAAATTAATATTATATAGTCATATTAATATTTATTCATACTCAATTGTATAAATGTCTTTTGTATACTTTGTCATAAATCTAGATGTAAATTCTGTTACTCTTAAGAAATGTCTTGTTGTAACGGTTGCGCGCAAAGAGATGGACGGAATATGGCTTGCGTATGTGGAAGTCGAGCAGGAGTTGTTACAGGAACATAAGATAGTTACGCTACAAACACCCGCTAAACGTTTAAATAAATACATCTTTGTCAGAGTTGCAGAGTTGATGTTTTAAAGATTCGAAGTGAGAAATTAATTACCTGATTACTGCCAAAACACAACTTGTATTCTTCGGTTAGCAAGAAATTGCTTCTCCTGATGTAGTTTGCTGTTGGAAGTAAAAAAGTTATCTTGTACGAGTAAAAAAAAAAAAATACTGCAGTCACTCCTTTACTTTGGTGCAGTTTAAAGTGGGAAATAAATTGAACGAGAGTTGTGTTCCCTGGCGGCCGAAAAGAACCTGTTAATATAAGAACAAACTTAGATATTCTACTCAGCATCGAAATCAGACATTCTGTACTTAATTGTTAGCCTACAACTCTTTCATGTTGGAGCCTCACTGTATCTGCGATCGTTCGTACTTTAGCCATTTACCTACCTGCCTTCTGAACCACTTTTGAGGTGAGAGCCACTACAATTCTTATAAGGAACTTAGTACAGATCATCGTCTAACGTAATGGTAATCATTCACTCTCTTGGAAGCATTTCTATTAATTAATTAATTTAAGATATATTATTTCTTTTTGGAAGTATACGTTTGATTATATAGTCAGAATATTAACGTATATGATTGTAATGTAGAATAGTTTCGAGTGTGTAATAGATGATTTCGAAGCCATTAATTGTTGTTAGTTGACAATAATTTATTTAAAGTATCTACTTCGGATGATAGACGCAGCTACAATATCTGATTATGTTTGAAAGAATATCTGAAATTATTTGTATTAATTATTAAAATCATTACATTACTTCATGAGTGAAATTAATGATACTTAAATCCTTACAAAGCAAATTTCTTGTAACGTTCAACCGTAGTTAAATTTCTGGAACAGTGGTAGCAATGCTGACACATGATTGGCCTACACCCTCTGTTGGTTCCATAACATTCGCCGTTTATTGCCCTTTCAAACACCGACCTAGCGGAAGCAGACTTCCAACATCACCACAGCCGGATTAAATCTGGTAACAGTAAATGTTGTTAGTGTCTTGGTAATCTTCGGATAAGAATTCCGATGTATATATTTCGTCATCGTATGTAATACAACTGAATTAAAGTGAATCGTGAAGGTATTTATTTCTGAAAGAATCCCAAGTTATTGAGATATTTAAAAGGTAAACTCTCACGAAAGTCAAGACACCTGGCAGCCATGTTACTGCAATATTCAAGTTGTTAATTAAGCATTCACGACGTAACTCTAGCGTCTGGACGCAAGTTAGGAACCTGTCACTTTGATGAAGACTACTGGAACACATGCCCAAGTTTTTGAACGGTTTCCGTAATTAGCAAGCAGACTCTTACAACATCTCAATTTAGCTTAAAAATGCGCAATATATTAAAGAATAAACTCCATAAAAGACAATATACTCACTGAATCATAGGTGTCTTTGGGAATAGTTGACCTGGATATGTTCGAAACGGATTTTGCTTTCTCCCTTACATTTACCACAGTTATATTCACGTATACAGTACCACTTAAAAACATATGGATCAAACGAACGGGGTGCCCTACCTCTGTAACAAGATCTACGAGGCTCATACAAGTACATCCACAAATAATCTGCCATAATTCTTATTAGCAAAACCGGCTACTGTTGGTGTTGTGAATATGCGTAATATTTACACTTTTGGCATTCCCATGCACTGACTACCTGCCTCGTCAAGGCGACTCCTATTCTCTTTGGCCTTGTTCGTAGCATTCTTCGCAGTCTTTGTGCATTCTCATTAGGTTATACTGCTTTTCTTATCAGCTGTAATAAACTTCGAGCTTTACGACTTATACACATATTTGAAGAATTGTGGCTCGCTTTGGTGCAGAGTGTTGGCGCTTCACTCCACGCAGATGAAGTCTCTGGTTAGAGTCCAGCTCTGTGGTTTTAAGGGTTTTTTTAGTGTGTTGTCAGTTTGGTGTACACTAGTGGAAACTAGTTTTATTTAAGCTAAACTAAACAACAAGCGTCTTATGTGAATGAATAAATGAGTTGACCGGTGATGCATTTTGATTAAAGTTTGAGAAAGTCGGCTTTGTTCCTTGACAACGACACAGCAAGTGACAGAACCTTCTTTAGTTCTGTCTGAAAGGGAGCAATGATGCATTGTGCTAACATTAAATTTTGCTTTAAACTGCGTAAAAGTGTTACACAAGCATTCAAAATGCGAAACAGAATAAGTCGTAAGAAAAGTTTTGAATGGTACGCAAAATATCAAGGTGGTTGACAGAACATTGAAGATGATCCAAGAACGTCACTGACAGTTCTAATTGAATAAAATGTTCAAAAAGTGGCCGAATTTATTCGAAATGATCATTTTATATTTACATGGTTCATCAAGAAACTTATTGGAGAACTTAAATCTAGTTCCCATATCGTATTTACTGAAACTTGGACATGTGGGATGCAACTCTACCTTGGTACCACACACACGAGCTGAGCACTGCAATAACGAAGAACGAATGGCTTATTCGCCTTGATATTCCTAAAACTGAAATTAGCGAATAACGCAACACGAACTCACTAGGAGTCTGTTTTTAATAAAAGCTAATGTAAAACTAAAATAAAATTGTAGTTTAAAAAACTAAAAACACGCTTTCGTAGTAATGTGAACTAAAAGGTTAAAAATAATCTTTAAATATAAAGATTTTGTTTAACAGTGATGGGACGTCCCACAATACAGGATAAATTAATTTTTTTGAATAAGCTTAAAGAATAAAGTCGCTGATTACAAAATTAACTTTAATGTAAAAAAGCATGGGGTGCTATATAAGTTGTCTTATATTTTTTGTCGTTCGCTGTTTGTAAAGGTAGAGTCATTGTCAAAAGTTGTGTAGAGAGCACCCCACGCTTTTTTACATTAAAGTTAATTTTGTAATCAGTGACTTTATTCTTTAAGCTTATTCAAAAAAATTAATTTATCCTGTATTGTGGGACGTCCCATCACTGTTAAAAAAAATCTTTATATTTAAAGATTATTTTTAACCTTTTAGTTCACATTACTACGAAAGCGTGTTTTTAGTTTTTTAAACTACAATTTTATTTTTAACTTTTTAGTTCAGATAGTTTCAAAAGTATGTTTCCTACTGTTGGCTTTTCTTCGCCAATCTCTCTTTATATTTGTGTTGTAGTTTCATTTTTTAATTATTACTTCCACGAGTTAAATACAATTAAATGGCAGCTCAGCCAGAGGTCCAGTAGCAGGGTAAATGTGGAAGACTACTCTTCTATAATAGTACGAAGTAATGTTTCGAATACTCACTATTCAACATCACGTTAAGTGACTGCAGACAGAGAAACCTTTCTGGATAGGAGACAGTGGAAGACGATCGTCGTCAGCAACCAAGGCTCGTAAATCACACCTGGGAAACTGGAGATGGTCAAAGTAACGAGAATAGCAGGACGTTGCTAAGAGACTGCTGTATTGTCAACGGTTCTTAAAACGGGTGCAAATTTTTTCTGTTTTTACTGTCAAAGTAATGATAATATCAAGATATAGCTATGAAATTATTGTATTGTAATCAGTTATCAATACATCAGCAAAATTTCAAACAATTCGGACATCTGGAATTGGGTTAAAATTAAATTGCAAAATTTCACGACATTCAACCATTTTTCTTTTGTTACTGTCAAAGTAATGAGAATAGACGGATATAGCTATGAAATTCTTGTATTGTCACCGGTTCTTAATATGTGTGCCAAATTTCAACCAACTCGGACATCTGGAAGTGGGTCAAAATGGAGTTGTAAAATTCCATTACATTCATACATACATACATACAAGTCAAGCTAATATAAAGCTAAAAATACACAATAGGGTTCGAGTTTCAGTGTGTAAGAAATTTTCAATACCTAAACTTGTCAGGCAGTGTAGGAGTGCTGGTGGATGACAATATAATCATCAAATTTTGTCCTGGTTTAGTGCTTTGCGCAGTGCTTGTGTAGAGAGGGCATATGACACTGTTAATGGTGATTCGTCCTTCGGATTAAGACTTGAAACTTGGTGCCACCCTTAAAGTTTTTCGGATGATTTTGGATGTGCTTGAACCGTGTTTCATCCTCTACCTGTTTTCATTCTCATATACATATAACTCGCAGAACGACACATTACATATCTATTCGGACGCCTTTCGCCTCTCTTCTAAGAATAGCCAACGATACAATATATTTTGTGATATATTTGTAGTATTAAAATTTTCTAGAAATGGTTTTGTTTCGAAATTGCTTGTAAAACCAGAGGAAAACAACTCACTCAAGTAACTTGCTTCCGATCATTAAAGTGAAATAAAAAATTGCAATATTCAAAGTGAGGTGATAAGTGAAGATAAGTAAATTGGCTCATATTATTCTGATCACTTGCAGCACTGAAAATTCATGTTCGTTGGCACGGATGATTGGCTAGTGGCTACCAAGCTTCACAACAGAAGTTTAAATGTAAGTTAACGCAATATATAAATGCTAATGAAATTTCAAAACAGATTTCTTTGTTCAAAATGTACATATTGCAGAAAACACTGGATCGCTGACTATAGCTTGGAGAAGAGAAACGCGATCGAAATAAATAAAATCAAAACAATAGTTGCATTGTGTTTACTAAGTACTAAGTAATAACGAGCAAATGCATAAGAAATGAGCTACGTACAGTAATTGCATGTTGACGTGTAATGTTCGTTTCGTAGGTGTGGTACCTCGTAGCAAAGTGTTTGCACATAGGCGTCTATTCTGCGCAACAAAGTTTCCATTGTGTTGGTGACAGAAACACCTTTTATGTCGCTGCTCCGGTGAAGTCAAAGCAGGGCTGTATAGAGATTTCCTTCCGGCCACAATAGCTCTTAAAGCGAAGTCGCTTATCGCGCGAGCTGGTGCTACACAAAGGAGCGCAGATTTTAATTAACTGCGTCACTCCGCGTGCTACCTGTTGTGGGTGCAGCTCCAGGAATTCCATTAGCACGCACGGCGATAAAACTTTGTTATGGCTACACCGCACAATACAATAAAACGTAGAGGCGCAAGGTCTCCCAGAGAGCACACAAAGGAGGAGCTTCCTGGCCCCATTTGTATAATGCTAGCGAATAATTTATGGCTTAAGACACCGGAGCATGTACCAATAATCTCGTGTTTTTGCCTATTTGTTTTTTGTTTCTTGTCTATGAAAGGTGTAATTGGACATATAAAGGAACACCCCATCAACCTTTTCACTGTCTCCTTTTCTTCCACTGATCATGGTGGTTAGTGGTAACGCTCTGGCCTCGCATTCAAGAGGACGCGAGTTTGAATCCCCGTCCGGGCATCCAGATTTGGGGTTTCCGTGGTTTCCCCAAATCACTCCAGGCAAATGCCGGGATGCTTCCTCCAAAAGACCATGGCCGAAGTCCTTCTCGTTCCTTGTACCCCATCCTTTCCCGCTTATAATGACCTGAAACAAAAAAAAAATCTACCATAAGTTCCCCTCTTCCACTACTGTAAAATTAATTCCACTGTTTTGCACACTTTTTTGCACTCCGTTAATGCTCTGTCCTTTCGTATTTTCTGGGCCTATTCCTCTTTCGAATACACATTTTGCTCTGGTAGGAAATTTTGTTTCCATGATGTGCAGTTTTGTATTGATGGTCTAAAATTTCATTTCCATATCCAGTTACATAAACGAATGTCAATAAATAAATAAATAAATATCCAGGACTCTACTAGCATCGTTTTATTTATCACTAAAGCTTATGTATCGACCGTCAATAAAATTCTTCTGCTCTACCTAAATGTATATTACACATGATATCTTGGAATTGTCACACATATTAGACGGATCAGTAGTCAGCTAATGCGGGATTTGTATGAAGCCCAGAATTATTTTAGGATCTTCTCAGTGATATTCTTAGACTCAACAGTTTAAGCTGATAATTAATTCAAAAGCCAAGTGATGTACTGAGCAGCGAAGCCGTATTAACACCTGGCGCTCTTTACCAAAGCGGAAGACGGAACACTAATCCTGGGGTCTTCACCCGAGTGACTCAGCATCTGCTTCCGGTGCCAGTCGCATGCAGGAAGACTTCTGAGTACTCTCACAACGAATTAGTATCAAATTTTTTAAAGTATCCAATTGCAGACGTGAAGGACATTTTAGACTTCTCGCCATGTTTGTTCTCATTCCCGCTGCGTGCTTTCCACTGGATCATAGCCTGAGAAATAATCGTCGTGGATCTTCGAAAGATGACCAATCACAAAACTGACTGGGTAAACTATTTGGTGACATTTATGTAATCACTTCGCCACTGAATTTACCTGTCACCTGCGTGCTTTCAAATGGACTTCAGCGGACTAAATGCTCTCTGTATTTTTTTTTTTTTTTTTTTTTTTATACACACACGGCTACAGAGATTAATATGCACATTAACATGTACACATTCTGTCACATTTATCGCCAGCTTGATTTCGAATGCATGTATGTGAACGAAGTCAGCTGTTAGTGAAGGAATACTGATTAGGATTTTTCTAGGGCTATGTTTTGGAGTCTCCAACTTACGCAAATGCAAGTCACAAAAGAATAACTTCTCGGACAGATAGAAGTCCCTTTAGGTTAGAATATAGTTTCCCAATCTTTTTTGCCCTAACGCACCCTTTTAGGGGATAAGAATATGCTCACCGCCCTCTTTTTTGACAAAAAATTACTCATCGCTCCCCTCTTCAGGAAAAAAAATACACCGACACACTTCTTGTAATAAACAATGTTACCCATAGTGATCCAACGTTTTTGGCTAGTAATCCACTTTTTGAAGCGGCGGGTCGATGAAGAGAATGTATAGAAAAACAACGGAAGGTTTCTAAAATTACTTTATTAAAAGATGTTATCAATATTGGTATATTGTTCACAGTTTGTTCAATAATTAGCCATTACGAAAGAAAAAGTATTATCTAGAGAGCTGAGCTTGGTGTACGATACCAATGATTCGATGTTTGGTGCCACATTTGTTATGAGCAATCTTAAATCTCTGCGTTCCACCATTGAAAATCTGTTCCTATTCTTAGCTAATAAATTGCTGACATCGTTAAATCTTCTTTTGGCTACATATGATCATAGGAATGCAATTGAAAACTTCTTTGATGCAGCACTTAAATCCGAAGATAATACTGGAAAGCAGGGGCGGTGGTTGGTCCTCTCTTTTTTGCTGTCGTCAGTCTTGCGATTGGTTTGATGAAATCTGCCATCCCCAATGCTCCATAAATTTGCATTGGACAAGAAACGCCTCCTACGATCTCTTCAACGCCTACAGGTAGGCAGTACCGCCCCCGTTGGGAACCCCTGGGTTGGACTGTGAGGTAAATGTGGTGGGATCCCTACATATTGTCGCTTCCCGCAGGATTCACCTAGATAGAACTCCGTATTCCCAATACAGCCTTCGGCATTAGAACGGAGGCGAAGAGATCAGCCCATCGCGTGGGCGATTCTTTACCTTCCGGCGGAATTTCCTAAACGATACTCATTGAATAATGGGCTGTACAGTACGGAAACTCTACAGAAAATATCGTTGAAGTATAACTGCTGATCTTTGAATCACTGCTCCCTACTGATATGTCAAGAGGGACTGCTTCTCTCTCCCCCCCCCCCCCCTAGGCTTAACACTTCGTCGATGTTGAGCACATCGGGAGAGATGACTGGGGCAAGGAATAGAAAGCTATCCGACCATGACCTTTTGAAGGAACCATCCAGGCATTCACCTTGAGTAATTTAGGGAGATCATGGAAAACCGAAGTTTGCTTGCCGGACGACGATTCCCGAATTCCAGGCTCGAGCTTTAACCACTACGCTCAGGACTCTGTTATACACACTAAACAGACTGAGAATTACTACAGTAATGTTTTCAGGGACTCCATTTCCTTTATTTATATGAAGACAAAGTGGAAACATATTTTTGCGTTGGACGTTGATGGTTCTTATCTGTAGCTGGAAGCTGTAAAGTGCTTAGCCAGCAGCTGATGTTTCTTTCATCTCACAAATGAGTGGACCGGTATTAATCCATCTGGATTCCTGACAGAGGAATGCGGAGAAAACCCATACGAAGTTTTCTCGTTATAACCGTTATTACTTCCTCTGAACCATATAACTTTCACCTTCCAGTAACTCTTGCAGATATTTTTCAAACCACAAAGCGGAAACGAAATTAAGCGGAAGAAAAAGTTGAGGAATCTGAAAAACGGTAACAAAAATCTGTGGACTACTCTCACTTAATTCTCGTATTTATTCCGTATTATATATTGTAACACTCCGTCTCATACGGTACTAACTCAGTACCAGCTCCCATCATGCATTTAAAGCGAGTTGTGAAGAGAAATTTAAATAGTACACTTATTTCTCCAAGAGTATAATTCGTTAATGTGGAATATCAAGAAAAACCTGTTGAGGAAGAGATCCTTTGATACCAATTTATAAAGACGAGGAGATAACTCTCGTAGAAAACCATTTCTGTGTTTTAAATTTGTGTTTGTTCCCTGTGCATCGTATATATAAAACCAAAATTGTCGATACATCGTTTTAGCTATTTGTCACGTTATACATTTAGATAGTAATTATACCTCGTGTTTGTATCAATAATCTAGATCTACTGTACTATGTTTCACTTCTTTTAAAAATATAATGTTTATTTATTACGTCTCGTTCATTTATTTTACGCCTTTTAGTATTACTCAGCTAAGAGCTGTTCTAACCCAATTTAGATCTTAAACTCCCGTATGTATGTTAATCGCCGACATGCATTTTTAAATAAAAATTAGAGTTCGATACGACGAATGCCTGAGTGTACTGATATAGGCGCCATCCGGGTTCGTTGCACTGCGGGGCAGTGAGAGGCGTGGGCCAGTGGAGTTAGGCAAGCGACCTCGGACACGGAGAAAGCCAGAGACCTCCGACCATGGTAACACAGTTGGGCCACGTCTGCATAGGTCACCGGCACATCACACAGCGGGCACAGCGAGAAAAGTACCAAGGTGGCGCCAAGCCTTATAATTCGCCTGTACTCGACCATCGTGGGTCGCCTATTCTAATTCTGCGTAACGTATACTTTAAACGATCTACCAGTGCCGATACAGATTTTGTTTCTTAAAATAAGTGTTTTTAGCTTAACCTTACCGCTTACCTACAGTTCTCGTAACCATTTAAGCATGTTGTATTTATTTCCAGTTGTTATTATACTGTTGCCTATAGATGACGTAATAAAACAAGCAGTACTGTGTTGCTTTGTTATTCCCTTTTTTCCCCTTGTGGCTTTACGCCTCGTTGACGTCGACGTCATTAGAGGAGGGATGGGACTGGGGACAAGGAACTGGAAGGTATTCGACCATGGCCTTTTTGAAGAAAGCATCCCGGCATTCACCTGGAGTGATTTGGGGAAACCATGGAAAACCCAAATCTGGATGCCCGGACGGGGATTCGAACCGGCGTCCTCCCGAACGCTCACCCACCACGCTCCGTGCTTTGTTATTCCTTTCAAATTGTAGCTGTTTGCATTTACATTGTATGATATAGTCGTGATAACACATTTGTTTCATCACCATACTGCAGTGTTTCCCAACGTGGGGCCCACGCCCCACAGGGGGGCAATTTGGTTTTTTTAGGGGGGCAATTTAGAAATTGACTTGATAAGACTTTACCGCTTTCTCTTCAGGTTATTTAAATGCAATGCTAGATATAGGTGCAATGTCATGGCTTTATGAAGAAACTAAAAGCAAATACCCAAATGCAACAGAATGTGCAAGAAAACTTCTATTGCCTTTTCCATCTTCATATTTAGCCGAATCTGGATTTAGTGCAGTAAATGATTTACTGATAAAAAAAAGAAATCGACTGGATATAACAGAACGTGGAGACTTGAGATTAAAGCTTACTAAATTGGAGCCTAATATAAAATCTCTATGTAGCAAGCATCAAGCGCAAAATTGCCATAATAAATCTTTATTAAAAATCTTTTGAATTTGAATTTTAGTATTTCATTATATGTTTTTTTAATTTTACTTACTGTGTTTTATGACAATATTAAAGTGTTTTCTTTCAAAAACCATCCTAAATGAGTTTCTTTAATAACAAATAATGTTTTATTAAAATTATGTTTGGGGGGGGGGGGGGACAAAAAAAAAAGTTAAAATTGGGACATGACCCAAAAAGGTTGGGAAACACTGCCATACTGTGATAGTTCTAAAGTCTTCTTTGCCATTATCAGTATCGCCACCCCCCAGTATGGCTGAGCTCGTTAAAGCACCTCCATTCTAGACCATAGAGGTACAGCGGGGTGACATTCAAATCCTGACTCGTGCGTACCGGCCATCCCGTAATCACCCAGGCTAATGCTCAGACGATTCCTAGTTTCCGTCTCATTAGGTACACATTTCACAAACAAAAATACACCTGTCATACAGACGGAAGATGTGGGAAAAAGGCGAACCGAATAACCTGTCTGGATTTCCAGAAAAAAAAAAAAAAAATTAGAGGAAGAAACACATGAGGCGTGGGCGTTAAAGCGTCCCCATACGATTTGAGTCCACTTTCAAAGCCCTTTTGGATTACGAGTTTTTAGGCTGTTTTGTATAATCATCCAGGCAAGATGATCCCCATTTCCGTCTCAACAAGTAAATTTTCGCAAACAAAATTACATTTACCACAAAGAATCCAGCTTAGATGGTTCTCAGCCATCTGGCCATAGTTTTTCAGACAAATTACTAATATTTATACGAAACCTCCAAGGATAAAATATTTCAAAATTTTAGATACGATATTCAGTTTTGGGTAAACGAAACACCACGAGCAAACTCAGAACGAAATAGATTTCGTTTATAAACTAGAGATCAGTGGCAGACTAACAGACATCGGAGCCTCTATTTTCCACTTGAACGGAATCCAAAAAACCGTATACTCGAATTTGTTTAACATGACTTTCATAATCATTATATGACCTGGAAGGAACAGTAAGGGATGCTGTGCATTATGACAGGTCTCATGCGCCTGTAATAATGGCATTAAAGCAATGAACTGACGAAAAGTGGTAACTTCATTTTTCATTAGTTCTACTGTTTTATGTATGTGTCAAGAACGGTAGGTCTGGGAGGAAATGAACTGGCCTTTCTACTTCTCACATACTGGCTCCCTCTGGAGGATCTAACCAAATTCCGGGTTCTGTAATAAGTTAAGTAAGCTTAATTAGAAGAATAAAAGGATTTAAAAAATAGTGTCTTGTCAGTGTTGGACAAAATAAAGAAGAGAAGGTGAAATATGGTGGCGGCTTATTCACTTCTAATCTTGCGAAGAATACACACCTGACCACTAAGTTTAACCTCCTCGTACTAGCGGTTCTCTATCCTCTGACTATAAACATACTCCGCAGAGATCTAGGACTTAATACAGGAACTTAATGGTTGGGAGTTTCGTTCTACGCGTCTGAATGATACTGCATGCTTGTCGAATAATTGCACTGTAGCAGCATTCATTATGAAGCTCTTACTATTGTAAGAGAGATCAGACTCTCATATTTCGCGGAATTACTTTTAAGTGCTGCTGACCCCACCACTCATTCGAAACAATCGGTAGCATGCGGGTTCAAATGCTCGTCCGTCCATCCAAATTTCGATTTACCATGGTTTCCTGAAATTTGAATACCGAGATGGTTCTTTCAAAAGGCCATGTCCGAATTCCTTCCAATTTCATATCCTCACCGCTACTCTGCCTCTAATGAGCTCGACTTTGAAGAGGCATAATGCACAAAGCAAAAACAAAAATAGGCACACAAAAATAGTCGTACTATCAACACACTACAATTAACGGGAAGGTGTATAATTATAGCCGTAGGACCATTCTCTTGAGGATGCAGCTTCAAATTTGCGCTTAAATGTCCATATTTCCATGATCCTCATTTTTCTAGCATACATCCAGCAGTTATAAAATCCTCTCTGAATGCAGGTCCAGGTGACTATTCTTCATTCTCTACTTTAGTCATAAATTGAAATGTATTTTTTAAACACTTTCAATTTGTATATATACCGTACAGTTTTTTCAAACTGGAGTTTTAATTTCGCAGCCCAGAATTATTATCTATGGCCGAAGTTATGTGCCGATCCCATGAAATAGTTGCTTGGTAAATAAAATTTAATGGATACTCCAATTGTCACTTTTTTGTCGTACATCTATTACATATTTCCCTGCTGATTTTATTAATGACAAATCATTCTTACATTTCTATTCAGTAACTGAACATTTGCGCGTACTGTCATTTGAAATGGCTTTAACACAACGAGCTCGATAGGTGTGCGGTGAGGGTCGGGCATGGCTTTCAGGATGCGAGCTAAGACCCCGTCCAACATTTAGATTTTGTTTTTCGATGGTTTTCGGAAATTACTACAGGAGAGTGCGGAAATTATTTCTTCAAAATGTGATGACCAAATTCCTTCCAGTTTCTTGTCTCCAATCTCCTCTCACCTCTAATGACCTCGACGTCGACGAGGCCTAAAACTATATAAAAAAGGGTTTTAACACCTGCATAAAACATTAACTGTGTCTCGAAACTTAACTGCTTTATTAAGTGAATTTATATACTCTTTGAAGAATAACCGTCGTTCCAATTCCTCTCAGACCTAAATAAATGAACAAAATAGTTACTGAATTAATAATCAATGTGGTTGCATAATACCACTTAAATATATTTCAATTCCATCTTAATGTGGAGAAGACTAGTTAACTCATATATAACATTTACCAGGTTATATTTGCCGTTGCTCATCGTTTTCAGTGAGATGTGAAGAATTTCTGTTCGGTCGGCAGGTAGAAGAGCTTGGCTGCGCGGGTGGCGTTTGGACCGAGATGACTCACGTCGAAGGAAGCAAAGGCTCGCAGGTAAACCTAGCAGTCAGCCAGGACACCGAATGACTCATCTACAGAATTTCAGGCCTGGCTATAACCTCACTCTCTTACGGTTGCGGGTGGTACCTGTATGATTAGAGCAGACAGCCCAGCCATACTGCATACTAGATTTACCCTATTGATAAACGAAATTTATTTTTAAGGTGAATACGATGAGCCTCTCTACACTCGCTAGGTGTGGTGTACTGTGGAGAAACGATGTGTAACGAGTAGTGTCCCCAACAATTGCTGTAGCTCGATGACCGCTTAATTGGGAGGATACGTTGGGACACTGTTGTATAGAGAACAAGTGCACGCGTGATTTTTGTTAACCAGAGCTCACTTCACCTCTCACAGTTCCGGTGATGTTGTGTTAAAGGTAACTAGGATAACGGCTGCTGAGTGCGCGCAGCGTAATTTGGGCCTCGTACATCTCAGTGGCGGCCGTTTTAGTAGCGTATGAATATTAAACATTATGCATTACAAACAACAAGACGTTAATGAATACAGACTGGGTACTTGTCTTATTCAGAACTATCTTTCAACTTCAGAATGGCGTTGCTGTAGCTGTGGTTTGAGGTTTTTTTTGGAAATGTTGAGTTTTATGTAGATTCGTAACTGCAAAACCTCCTTGCGTATTAATGCAATTTTGAAGAATGACATAAATCAACATATCCAAAATCAACTGGATAAAGAAGCTTTAACTACGAGAGGCGTTAATAGTATTAGTCAGTGAATACTGTTTATTGAAAGTTCTATATCCAATGAATATGCGACATTCAAAGGAGTAGATATCTGCAAAGTGTAATCTAATTTATGTTGTTCACTAAATCGCACTAGCACAAAGGATGCATTCATACACCGCTTCAAAATTGCTGCAGTTTGTGACGTCACCTGCCCATTCACGAGAGGAAAAGATGGTCATAAAACGGAACATATTCTGTGACTCATCCATCTTTTTCATTACCTGCTTGGTGTCATAAAAGAAGACGTCTCAGTAGAAAAATTTAGAAGGCTGTTTTGAACTCTGGATGGGGATACATAAAGACCATGCAGTTGCTTCAGAGACCAACAGTTCTGGAATGCAGCTTAGCAGAATTATCACAGAACTTATTGAGCAATAGATTTTCGTTTTACGTATTTGAACTAAATTCACTCGCTGTACGTTCCGAATAGTGTTGACTGCTTCAAGAAGATAAGCAAACCTAAATTCTCAATGGAGGAACCTTGTCACAAGTTATCATCCAAACCAGGGGTGCCCAACCCGCGGACCGCGAGATTCATCACACTTTTACAAAATATATTTATTTTATAATGGCCAAAGTAATGAAAAACAATGTTTAAAAAAATACATTCCTTGTGCATCCATATATTCAAAAATTAACAGTCAAAATTATGAGAAAAAATTAACTTTGATTTTAAAATAATATTATAAAATAATATAATTTTAGATACGGCCCGCGGAATTATGATGCATTTCCAAAATGGCCCGCAAGATTATTTGGGTTGGCCACCCCTGATCTAAACAGAGGAGGCAGGACGGTCATGTATATCAAATGTTTCGATTTTGGATTTCAACGATATCTTTGCACATAATATTCTCAGTTTCCATAGTATTTTCAGAGACGTCAGAAGGAAACAATTGAACTGAAACTACTCCCGATAACGTTAGGATTCGAAATACCAAACCACCTTGCTCGATTTTACGGGAAAAGGAAAAGTCACAAGGACTTAAATCAGGTGAATAGGGGGAGGGGGGGGGGGGGGGTTTGGAACAACAGGAATGAGTTTTGAGGTCAAAAATTCACTGAACTTTGTAAAACACTTGGTTGACAGTTTGTTCTGGAAGAACAAATTCTTTATGCACGATACTTCCACTGTCAAAAAAGCAAATCAGCATTGTTTTGATCTTTGATTTGCTCATTAGACATTTTTTTCGGTCGAGGAGATGACGGAGTGTGCCACTCTTCGCTTTGCTGCTTCGTTTCAGGATCGTACTCACATATCCAGGATTAATCACCTGTGATCACACAATTGAAGAATTCTTGGTCATTTTCAGTCCTCTCAAGAAGATCAACGCACACGTTTCTTTGATTCTGTTCAGTTGTGAGGTTTTTTGTCACCATTTTGGCACAAACCTTTCGCATGTGCAAATCGTCTGTCAAAATTTGATGTACGGCGAAAGCGTTTAAATTTAACTGTTCACTCATCATACTTATTGTTAAACGACGGTCTAATCTCACAATAGCCCTAACACTATCAACGTTTTCGTTAGTTTTCAAAGGTGCAGGTCTACCGGAGCGAGGTTGATCAGCATCGTGTTCACGGCCTTCCAAAAATGATTGGTGCCAGCGGAAAACTTGTACTCTTGATGAGCAATGTTCCCCATAGGCCTGTTTCGCGGATTGCCCATATTTAACACCAAACTTTATTGCACAACGTTGCTCTAAATTCCGATGCTCCATTTTCGTAACACACAACTTCACTGATGGCACTGTCAAAATTAATGTGTTGGCTGAACGGAGTTGAAACTCGAACAGAGCATGTGGAAGGGATGAAAAACCGGTTTAGCACAGACCGGTAGACACGGCGTTATCAGATCGCTCGCAGTGTTACCAATCTCATTATTTTTGTCACACACCTCGTATATGGTAATTTATTATCATACGCCAGAGTGGCAGCGCGCATTAGGTGCCACCACACATTGGGGAGGATGCCATCCACACTTGGTTTTTTTATGGATTCCCCAAATCACTCCATGCCAATACCGGAAATATTGCTTCAAAAGATATTGCCGCATTCCTTCTCGTTCCTTGTCTCCAGTCCCTTCCACACTGTAATGCCCTCGACGTTGACGAGTAGTAATGCCAGAAGTAAAAAAAGGCGCCCCACATTAGATGGGAGAGGTACAACGGACCTAGGTTGAAATCCCGATCTCGGCGTACCAGCCATACTCCCTGATTCCGGACTTTTAGGCGGTTTTACGCAGTCACCCAGGCGGTGCTGGGACGGTCCCTGATCTCTGCATCATAAATTACACATTTCATAAACACAAATAAACATATCATACCGAAAACAAGTTTCTAAAACAAATGGCAACACATCCGCTTCCCCATTCGAGTAGGTTCCCCTAGCGGAGGCAGACGACGCGAGGAATAACATCTCCGTCTCCAAGGCGAACCGAACGAGCCGAATGGATCTGCCGACACCAAAAGCCATACGTTAAAATTCCTTACTTGTTTCTAGTGATCTCACTTCTACGAGGCGTAAAGTTGTAAGAAAATAATAACATGAGTTGGATGAATCGTACATTTACACGAATATAGTGTGCTTTTCGATCAGTAGACGTATTTAGTAGTCTTGGCATGTTGTGTGGATGAACAAGAAACGGTGACCTGCCAGCATGCCGGAATATATGCCTCTGTTAAGCTGCGTTCCCACGACGTCTTGTAACGGAGGCCGTACGCCGCAAGTGTAGGGATGAGCGCGCGCCTCAGGTTAGCCCTAGCTACCTCGCCACCACCTCCCCACCACGTTGCCTAGTGTCGTTTGGCACAGAGCGCTTTACAGCAACAGACGTGGTGCGCACCTGAGCTGCAAACCGATGGAAACAGCGCACCTCTACACACGCCTGTGATGTTTACCGACGTAGAGTGGGTAGCTGCGTCTCATCCCCGCTAGCAGAGGGGGCTCCATTCCCATGGCGTGTTGGGTATCCGTCCCGTCCCGGGATGCCTCTGTTAAGAGTCATCGTGGGAATGCAGTTTTATGATGACCGACCGTAGGAGATGTGGTTTGACGAAATCCGTGAGGATCTGTTACAAATTCATGTGGGAAATAACTGGCTAAAGAAAAGAGAAGAAGATATACCGAAAACTTTTAATCCCAGTCTCCTATGAGATTGACTTTCCAATTCAGAGCTCTTGATGATGGGTCTCGGTTGACGGACCCAGGGTGTGTGATCAGCATTCTAGCTGTCTGCCGGCAATTCGCCAGGCAACAGGTGTCAGACCGCGCCGCTGCTACAAAGCGGAGGAATCCGTGTCAGCAGGTAACGGTTCTGCGGGTCGGTCCACTGGCTACCGGCCTTCTCTGATCAAGAAGGCTCTGCGGACTGCCGCAGAACTAGCTAGGTGCCGAGCAAACAGAGTTACGACACACACAGTTGCGCCAGTCCCGTACCGGTAGCTTACATAACACTCCACTGTACACATTAACTTGGTACACTCATAGTGGCTGCTGTGGAAACAGTGCCGATTCTAAACGTCTTGAGCTAAGAATTCTGTAAACATGTTGTACTAGCCACATATCACATTTTCTTTATGCCAATACATGATACCGTTAAGAATAATTTTCTCATTTTATTACGTGCGATCTAAATAAACAACTCGACTGATAGAGAGACCTGAAAGTCTCTCTCTATCTCGATGCTGTAGAAAAACAGCATAAAATTTTGTGAAAATCTAGTCATCAGTCGACAAACGGATCTTGGTGTGCGTATGTCTTTTGTTTTTCTTCCGGTAGCAGAGGATAAAAGTTTATAACGTAATATCTTTGTAGCCTTTACAATAAATTAAATTACACAATTTCGGAGTGTTAATGTTTGTTTTAGCGGTTTGATTAACGTTTTTCATCCACTCTAACATAGTAGATTTCAGAAAACTGAAGAAATAACTAATTAATGTTGTGCACTGAAAAAAGAAGAAAATGCAAACAATGGATGGTTTATCTGTATTGTAGCGTGATCTTTGGTGGTTATCTGATAAAGGAATGTTCATCTGAGAATCAATATGATCTGTGTTCTTGATACGAACTAATAACCATTTCTTGTTCAGTTCCCCGCCTCGTAAAGGCATAAGATAATACCGCAAATTTTAAGACAGTCAATAAGCTTTCAAACTGTGTAAATCACATTCACATTGGTTCGGTAGTTTTTGCGTGATGCTTGGACAAAAGGACAGACGCAGTTCGCTAAGGTTTATAATAGTGCAAAGAGTAAATGGAATAGAGATACCTGTCTAGCACCACCTTCACCCTAATAACAGCGGTTATTCATTTTAGCGTAGACTTAAAAAGACACTGGAACTATTGGGAAGCCTTACAGGTCTACGTGCCTTGAACAATATTCTACAGACCATGGAGATGTAGTGTAAGGAGGGGTGAGAGGCACGAACATCTCTTTAGATAGCATTATTCAATGTTCTGGGAAGGACTGAAGACGAGGAAGCTAGTTCAAGCCTTGGATTAGCCATCTAATCGTTCGGATAAAAGTCGAGAACAATGCGTAGCGAATTGTCTCCTTGAATGGAAGAGGTCTTGAGTCGGATTTTGCAGAAGTACAAATGGGAACGCACGCATATGAAGGATATCCCTGTAACATTAACCTGTCAGGAACATTGTCAAACATATCAGAGTTCCCATCTCAGTTCACATGAACAGTCCACAGACGAGAATACCACCTCCACTAGCTTTAACAATACCCTGTTGGCAAGAAACTTCCCTCTCTTCGCGGTATGTTCACTGTACACGTGCCGTGCCATTGGCATGCACCAACCTGAATCTCGACTCACTAGTCAACATTTTTTCGTTTTTTAGAGTCGAGTGGCGATGTTTGCGCGTCCATGTTAATCTTTGGGCCTATAATGTGTGGTCAGCAGAGTTTCCCTCGTGCTCTGATGGCTTCTGTATCCCGTATTCAGGAGATGGTTCTGTACGGTGTGGCTGCTACCCATGTTTGTCCACCAGCGTTAAATTACCGAATGATTTGTTGCACTGTGACTCGTCTGGCTTCTGTTACGAAGCGAATCAACCAGCTATGAACCTGCTCATCCATATCCTATTGTCCAATGTAGTCGGCCGCGTAGGAATGGTTTTACCGGAATCTACGTACTTATGGTACTTCCTCGACCCATCGGCTCGGGAAAATCCTCGTGACTGCACTACTTTAGAGGTGTAGTGACCTGTTCGTCGGAACCCAACAATTTGCCAGCGATCGAGTGCACTTAGATAATTCGTTGTTATTATTAACGCTTTAGGGCGCGTCGACAGCGGGGCCATTAGGATCATAGATCATTCGTCTAACCCATAGTGATCTTCATATTACCTAATCTCCGGTTGGCTGATTTCCTCTCCGTGTACCCCAACGTCACGGGAGCCGTCTCTTGTTTGCTCTGCAGTTTACGTTTGTGAAGCATCCCGCAAATTTATCAATTAATGCAATGCGATAATTGTAGCACAGCCAATGTTCCAAGCCTACAAGATTCCTGACCATCTCAAACTTTTCTTTGTGTCATAAACAATGTTCCGTTACCATGGAGTCCTTCTGGAAAAACAAGTATGCTCTAAAGTTGTACTCGAGTGTCTACCATAGTATGGCTTTATTTTTAAATTATTTAGATATTATTCCCAATACCAATTGACATTTGTTAATTTCACTCTTAAACTAGTTACCTCTATCAAAAGTTACTGTATATGTATGACATCCCAGGTATTTGACGTATGTGACGTGTTCAAATGGTGCACCTCTTAGTATTTGAT
Organism: Vandiemenella viatica; assembly: GCA_031002005.1. Lineage (NCBI taxonomy): Eukaryota > Metazoa > Arthropoda > Insecta > Orthoptera > Morabidae > Vandiemenella > Vandiemenella viatica. The sequence goes on from CM061920.1 coordinate 379,292,702, forward strand.
TGTTATTTTTATTTCTAGGCCCAACGTTTAGTTAAATCACTTTTGTTTTCCCTGTTCGTATCTATCAAATCGGATTACAATGTTGTCCGATAAAAACATTTATTTTGTAGTTCTTTTTCAGTTGTGGCAATAAACATCAATATTTTGAGTAATCGGTTATATCAATTCAAATTTCACTTTGATATATTTTTTTACATACTTTTACTATCTGATCTACATACACGAAGATATTAAAAAGGGTGGGTGTATAGGAAATCCTTGTCGTAGTCCTCTATTTATAATTTCATATTCACCCTCTCCAGCTGCAACTTTGTATGACTTTGTGTATCGTATATTTTCTCGTTGTGTATTTTACATAACTTGTATCAATCTACATAATCGATTGTATCGCAGTAAGATGTTTGAGGAATGTCGTTGGTATATTTTCTTTGAGGATGGACGAGAGACACTTCCAGAAATATAAAGAATTTAAAGTACCGCTTTGCTGTTTGAAGAGATACATCAACAGAAACCGTGGAGACAAAAAGAAATATGATCAGCATGCAAGAAACATGTCTGCTACGCACTGGAATTCACAATGTTCCAGGGAAAAGCGGAAAAGTTCGATTTATATTCCCGGATACGTAGAACTGCCTCATACAATATTCAACAAGGATACTTCCTCTTAAAAAAATGTGACTTGTTGCCGTCGCCCAGCGTAAAAAATAAAAAAAAAATTACAGGTATTCCTACGATAGTCCAGAACCAGATGTGCGATATAGTGACGCCATTCATCGTGATTCACCGCTATGACACAGTCTGTTTAGTTAGGTTCTCTTCTCGACCAACCAATTAGCACTGTCAGAGGAACAATTGATTCACCAAGTCAGTGGAAAAAGTTCTTGGGACATCTCTCTCAACGGCGTCATACTGCTGGGAAATCAACGGAGTTCATCATCGCAGACGTTGCCTTGTAGGGGTAAACATCCCCAATGGTCACGGCCTACGATCGGACACGGTCAAGGCGCTCATAAGAAGAAGATCTGTCATTCGTTTTATTTCTGTTCTTGTTCTTATGGGTCAATCTTGAGCAAAAGTTCAGAAACAATCAAGCGCTCGCCTATACGATTCGAAAATCTGTAATCTGGAGATAGTGAGAGGATTTGATTTCTGCCTTGAGTTGCCTTAGTAATTACAGAACGTTAACCCTCTCAGAAGATCTGCCATATGTTGCAAATTATGTTTTATTAAAGTTACATTTATCTTGCTTCCCATCTTCCTGGCAACAAAAAAGATTTCTCACGGAAACTGAGTAAATAACGTGAGGTGAAACGAATTCCTCCACAAAATGTTGGAAACCACATTAAGGATTTGCATGATACGAAGTGACCAGGCGTATCTTGGCCGTATGAAAATCTAACAGTTAGCTATACCAAGACTGAGGAAACACCTTATTCTCAAATTATCAATTTAATGATGAGCTTGGTGGAAGTATGGGTGTTTGAACCAGTAATGCATGAAGCTTTTACAAGTACGAAGAGCGTCTACCTTGTTAACACGGTTCCCCTGGGAGCAGCTTGGGAGCGGAACAATGCCGTGAAGACTTCTCCCAGGCTTTCCAGATAATTCTCGAGCGGTGCCTTTCACAACCAGCGGCGTCTTGCACGTCGATTATATGTTGCTGGCTGTGTATTACTGTCTGTTTATAGTCTCCCCGCGGCCGACGTCGATAAAGTGCAGTGCCTGGGCCTTTTGCTCAACCCAGAGTTGGCTGGTACAAGATCCGCTGGTGGAATAAATTTCTACCATTAGGATGGTAGAGGTGGTGATGCACAATGAGTAGTATCTATAATTTATACCAAATGCCTGGTTTATGTCCAAGACGTCTCCACAGTGAATCTGACTTTCTTTGTTAAGCTTTCTTCCTCAACTGGTATAGTCGAAGGAAGCATCCCGGCATTCGCCTGAAGTGATTTGGGCAAACCATGGAAAACCCAAATCTGGATGCCCGGATGGAGATTCGAATCGGCGTCCTCCCGAATGCGAGGCCAGAGCGTTAACCATGCTCGGTTTTATCTATCTTGAAATGGTCTTAGACTTCTGGTTGTAATGTATTATGTGTAATGTAATATTATACGAAATGATAATATTTTACTCAATTTTATGTCACAAACCAGCAGGGATGGTCTCTAACATCACTCGGGATGCATTAAATCGCTGTTTCGATCGATACCTGACCAAACGCATCCCTCCCCGCATGCTGTTCCTCTGCTCAGTACTGTCTGAGTACTGGCCGTTTCAAACTGCGCAGTTGTCATGTCGCTCGTAATTTTGAGATGCCGTGCCCACTACCAAACATCAAAACAATTTAAATTATGTAATTCCGTACACTACACATCTTCTCAACTCCTGGTCTGCTTCCGGTCACTTCATGCTGTCGTAAATATTTTGATATTTTTTTAACAGTCATCCACGGTATCCAGTATATGACGTCCTTATTTTTGCATCCAGTAAAGTGGACACACAGCATCGTGGTTACGGTCCGACGCACTGTGCGGAAACGTGATGAGCTCTTCCTGTCCGAACTATCACATTACTGGCTGTAAACAGGTGAGGCAACTCCATGGAAACATCAGCTCCCTGTGTCGTATCTGCAGATATCGGTCCAGTTATGTATTGTTTCAACACCTGTTTTATGTTGTAATACACAGCAAGACAAGGGAGCGTCCATAAACCACGAAGCTCCATTTCGGCCTCCTGTGAACCCCCCTCCCTCCCCCCACATAGCCCGACGTGGCTTTTGTCTCTACCCCCCACCCCTACCCACGTAGCACGTAGCGTTTTTCCATATTGATTCCAGAAGACATTTTTTACTGTTTTCTCTCTATCGTAAATTACATTCGGGGATAATTAAATGATGGAAATAAATATTTACATGCTTATGTGTGTTCTGTATCTCATTTTAACTGTGAAAAAATATGAAAAAAAGCTACGTGGCCTGGCTGCCCCTTCCCCCCCCCCCCTCACGTAGCCCAGCATAGCTTTCCAGCCAACCTCCCCCCTCCCCCCAGACCGAGCCACGTAGTTCGAACTGGAAACCAAACATGTGCGTGTTGAGCTTCGGGCTATTAGGATTTCGTACTCTAATGAACGAAGCATATATCTCACAGGTGATATGTCAGACGGCAGTCGCTTGGCGCAAAAATCAATGGCTGGAACATGTTTTGGTATACTGGTGGACTCCATTCCCCTGATCTACAACAACCACTCGCGCTGTTATTGTGTTCTTTTAGTTACAATCAGATTAATTATAGGTCCGCCAGAACGTAATGCAATTAGAGTTTAGATCATTTAAAATAACATTATAATAATGGGTGGCAAAGAAAGCTAAAATAGGAATTTTTGCTTTATTTTGTTCACAACTTACTTAATACAGCTAAATGCTGTTAGTATTTTTCGTCTATATTGGCAACAAAATTGAGGTTCCAAGGTAATAGCATTTCCAAGTCAGATCTGGTAACAAAACCGATTTAAAATTACCAACACGTCTTTATTTTCCAGTTAATAAAATTGAAAATGAAATATGTGAATGCTCTACTCTACTTTATCCCACACGCTGGAGTAGAAGAAAAATAGAACCAAGGTTCCATTTAGATAAAAAAAACTCTCATGAAAAAGTAAATGTGTATCAACAAGTAATAATAGAAAATACTTTTGTATTACGAGAATTCTTGGTTGATGTTTACATTCGTAGCCTTGTTGAGAGAAGTGGGTTTACGATAGGTGTAATAGCAGCCATAATTTGAAACAAAAATAATGCAGTTAGGTATTAATGGCAAGTTCATACAATAAAGTTTCCATATTCATAAATCAAAGTTTAAAGAAAGGAAGAAGCATTTCATGTAATGTGTTTATTCAACGATAACGACAATAATTATTAACGCATTATATTCGGGGTTGACGGAGTTTTTTTACTGGAACTGAGAAAATGATGTCCACAGAGCAGTTCATACACTTATTTCGATTTCCTGCTACCTCTTCAGTGAGCCTAGTGGGATGGTGTTGGTAGTTACCGTAGTTGTGTAATGTAGACGGGGTGGTCGGATTTCAGTCGAACGGGGTCGCGGGCAGACCTCCAGCGGTGTAGCGTTTCCCAGACAGTCTTGCCGATCAGATTCGATGCAGCGTTCCACTTCCACCAACTTATCTTGCTTCAATCCACATCCAGAAAATATCATTTTTCCTATTTCAATTACTTCCGCTATGTATTTACTTTTATCATTTACATAGAAATTTTATAGTCAATTGTTTTCTCATTTATTTTCAGTATTTGTATTTCGTAGATAACTGATTACTCGAAGGATCTGATTTTTCAGTTTGTCTGTTGGTCATCTCATGTGAAAAGAAAATGTAATTAGTTAAAAGCCTTGAAAGATATTTCATTATTTTGTTGGAATGCTATGGAGTGTCTTGCCATATCGTTCAGCTCAGCTGGTTGCGGCATCGTTATGACGCCCGGGGTCAACTGGTTGGAGTCATGGATGGAAAAAAATGTCACCGGGAGGACTTGGCTGTCAGGTGGCAGAGGTGGTGGTGCACAATTCCTGTCGCCAGAGTCTTACGTCAAATTCTAAACCTCCATGTTGGGGACTATAAGTTCGGTGTTTTTCGGAAGAGTAGATCTAAATGGTATTGCACCTGGTTTTGCCCTCTCCCATCTTTAATATCTGTCATTCACAACGCAAACAACACACTGCACTGAACAGAGGAAGTGTGATAGGGCCTCTGTTGTTTCTCATATACATTAATGATTTGTGTGGCGTGATAAGGGAGACAAAAAGACTATTTAACGATAAAATCAAAACCCAGGACCAATGCGCTTTGTTACAATATTATGAAAATTATTGCGTGGTGTAAAGACTGGCAGTTAAATTTAAACACTAAAAAGTGCCAAATCATTCGTGTAAGTAAAAAGGTGCACCATTTAGATCTGAATATACAATTAATGGCCTGTCCTTAGAACAGTAGATTCCGCTAAATACCTATGGGTAACAATTCGTAATAATTTGTCGTAGAATGAAGATATCAAGAAGGTAATTGCGAAAGCAAATCGTATGCTCCAATTTCTAGGTCGTAATTTAAAACATAGATTGTATACAAGTCACTAGTGAGTCCTCACTTAGAATTCTGTTGTTCCGTATCGGGTCCCCATCAAAAAGGGATAATGGAGGCATTGGATAAAGTCCAAATAAGAACCACCCAATTCCTGACAGTATATATAATTGGAGGGAAATCGTAAGTGCAATGTTGAAGGAGTTAAATTGGGAAAACCTGAAACGCCGAAAGCGTTGCTCTCGACAGAAGCTAACTGAAAAATTCTCGACTTATTTCGGAATTACAGCAAACAAATATTACTACCAGCAACATTTATATCTAGGAATGGCCGTGAAAATCAGATGAGAGAAATCTGGGCCAGAACATTTCTGTACTCATTTTTTCCACGAGCGATTAGGGAATGGAATAGGAAGGATTTATCTGGCGAGTAAACTTGAAATTCGACAGGAGTAGTTATGGATAAATCACTTCGTCCATCCTGATCTGGGTTCTCCGTGGTTTTCCCAGACTGCTCCAGGCGAATGCCGGGAAGGTTCCTTACAATAGCCCATGGGCGCCTCCTGCCATATCCCGTGTATCCCTTCCAAACTATTACACTTTCGGGTAGGTGCAATGCACACACTTTTAGTGAATCGCGGAGTAATAATAATAATAATAATAACATCACAGTCATCAATACAAAACAATAACACGTTCCTGCACTTCCATCAATGGAGAAAACAAGAGGAAACCACAAAAATTAAGATTTTCCAAGAAAACTGCGATGCAGAAACAACTACCTCCAGGGCAGCCATCGGGTAGTAGCGTAATGAGAAAGAAAAAATTAAATTGCGAATCTCTTGTTTATTAATTTGTTCTCGTGAGTTGAAGATCAGTTGCAGCGAAGCTGAACTCAATGCCAGTTGGAGCGTTAATTTACTAAACAAGTTACGAAAGTGAGAGCTCGTAATGCTACCACGATCATCGTGATGACTAAGGTTGGTCGCTGAAGAACTAAATGTGAGTATGAATAAAATGAACAAACATTAGAATCGTATGATGGGAAATATATCAAGGAATTTAAAGGAAAGAGAGAATTATTTTCAGTTATTCCACTGAATTTTTGTTCGTGGGAAGAAAATTTTCTGGTTCTATACTATTTTTATTTTTTAATATAAAACAAAAATATAGTTACCGTGATTTACGTGGAAGAAGAATTGATGGAAGTGGTAGTATCGTTACAGCAAAATGAGAATATTGTTTATTGGCAGAGAAATTTGGTAGAGTTTTTCCATTTAACTTCACATAAGTAGCTATATTAATAGACTAATTAAAACAAGATTAAATAATTTAAATGATATGATTGTGTTTCAAAGACACTCCGTTTTGTCCTTGAAGTGATTTGTCCTTGAAAAACTTCAACGAGCAACATGTGATCCCAAGTTCGTAATTTATAAAATTCTATCTTGACTAAAATTCACAGATACAGGTATATACACAATATCAGTTTCTGATATATGGTTAATAATAAAGCTTTAGTTACCAACTTAAATGGGAATATCTTATCAGTGTCTCTACTTGTTTGGGAGTACAATATTTTGTGCGAATACTTTATATTTTTACTGAAATGGTTTCTCGTTGTATTCTGCATCCATCTGGAATTAGTTACTTCTAATAAATTTGTATTAACAATCTCATCTGAAGGATGGAGGATTGTTCTGTTCTCTGTTATGTGATCATTACCTAAAGCTAGTCTACTCCCTATACAGAGCCTCGTCTATGACAGCTATGCGTACTACGAATTAGGGATGTAAGGGTGCTCCACGGAATTTACACGTGAAATCCTACCCCCGCTTTTGTATCCGCAACTTTTAATACGGAGATAAAACGGAGGTTTCGTTTACATTGCAATATATATGTTATATACATTATTCCTTTATCTTCATACGAGATTCGGCCCATCGTAAGTAAGCTAATCGACAACGTTATTTCTTCTTTCTTACGATCGTGCATTAAAATAATCAATGAACTGAACGGTGTTGTTACCTAAGCAACGAATTTACGAATTTGAACTTGAATGTAACGTAGAGTGGTCTATTCACTGTCCAACTTGTATCACCTCCGTGTAGAACTTCCTTAAGAGGCACTCATTCATTCACGCTACTAGAAGAGGTCCAACAAGATGCTCCAAGCAGTCTCACTCCCACTTCTCGCAGGCACACTTTAGGTTGTTTCCTCCAATCACGATCCAACGCCATAGCTTGTCGGACGGCAGGGGTCCGTGTTTGTCTGGGGGTCAAACAACATCCAGCAAGTCCTACATCGGAAAATCGGATCACCATAGGTTCTTACATGCTGGACTGTGAATGGGCCGCTAGAACGGTGGAAAGGCGGCTGGCGGGCAAGGAGATGTGCGGTGGCGTGGCCTTGTGCTTGTCGCTCGAATTATTCGACCACAAACTCCGCAAAGTTCATATCACAAAGATTATTTTGTTGACAAATGCGTTATTATGTAAATAATTTAATTCAGTTGTGAAATAATCCCACGTTTTCTGTTGTTGAAAGATGAGGCAAAAAATAAGTCAGTATGGCAGTATATGAAAATAGACTATGCATATGCAAAATGTAAAATTTGTGGAAAAAATATAATTATATTTATTTTAAGTTTATTTTTGATAAAATATTAAAATCTATTATTTATCTACCTCTGTATTTACAAATATATCCTCCCTTACAATCCTACTACGAACACATGTAAACGATGGTAGTACTGTTTTTGCATCCTGATATTTTTAGTTTTAGGGCAACACAAAGCGGGGAAATTTGAACTGTACCGAGCCCCAGAAGTCCGTTTTTCAGTTTTCATGGTTTTTCGAAATTACTCCGCGAGAATGTCAGATGATTCTATCAGAAAGGCCATGTCAGAATTCTTTTCCATTCCTTGTCCCCAATCCTCTCCCTGCTCTGAAGACCACGACATCGACGAGCCGAAAAAAAACCTTAAAAAAAAAAAAAAAAAAAATCTCAGCCTCTTTAATTTAGTAACTTAATTTCCGAACCTGGTGGGCAAGCGTGTATTATTTTTGATTCGAAGTTCCATTGCACTATCCCGTTTTTTCATGTTTCCCCTAAGTCACTCAAGGCGAATGCAAAGATGATTCTTTCGTATCCGTAAGAAATCACTGAAAACAGTCAATTAAAAAACAATAATTTTTTACCGAGAGATAAGTTGCGCCGTTGTTATACCGGTGATATCCAGTTTAACACTAGTTCTCTTATACTCTCCTATAATAACAGGTTGTTTTCAGATTTCAGGAATACGTTCGATATACAAGATATATATACATGTAAAAATAATGGAAATAAGGGCTCAGATTAGATACTGGGTGCTGGGCTATGCTGTATATGGGTACAATAAATAAATAATTCTATTGCTATCTGACATCACGCCATTCAGTACTAGTATATGCGAAAATTTGCCACGATTAGTATGGGAAAAAATTTGAAACCATTTGCTATCATCTTTACCAACGATCTATTTAGAATTTCATTTTTTCCCTTGACTTATGGCCTTATGACTCGTTGACGTCGAGATCATTAAGGCTGAGAAAGGACTAAGGGCAAGGAACTGAAAAGAATTGAAGGAACCATCCATTCATTCGCCTGGAGAGATTTGTGGAAACCATGTAAAACCGAAATCTGGGTGGCCAGACGGCCAGACGGGTATTCGAACCCGTGTCCTCCCGAATGCGAAACTAGAACGTTACCGCTCACCCGCCAAGCTCGGTAGTAGAATTTCAATCATCCCCACTGAACATTTAGTTTGTAGGACAAGGGTAGTCGTTTCGAGAAGTACAAGTAATGTTCTCATGTTCCATTATGCAGAAGAGTTTGAATTTCTTGTCGGCAAAGTACGAGAAATGCCTTCAGCTTCGTTTCGATATGATGATGAACATACATAATATTATTGAGGACAGTTCCATTCTTGGAGCCACGTGATCTATCGCAGGACTGCGATTGGAGAGCTATCTGGGATGCGGAAACCGCTGGAAAATCACGGGAGGTCCAAGGACGACTCCGCTTGGAACGTGGTCAAAGCGTCAACAATATGGCAGCTGTCTACAGAAAGTCTGTCAGGACCACACACATCTCAAACATTCACAAAAGGCCTCTACTGAATGTATGTTTCTGTAACGCTCTTGCATATCATTCGGATGCCTTTTCAAGTTTATAACCGTAATACAAGCATAACAGAATATTGCTTTAGATAAAGCGGGAACCGTAATGCAGTTTCTTCCCAGACTTTTTTTTTTTAATGGCATTCGGCTACTGGGCCATACAGCCAGCATAATGTGATTTGTTTCTATCAAGTATTGACACAAGGACACTACAACACGGACAAGACATTCACAGACACAACACTAAACACCCATGCCCTCGGCCGGACTCGAACCGTTGACCTTCGGCACGCGGAGCTAGCACTCTAGCCCCTACGCTACCCAGGCCGGCGGATGTTGTGTTTAAGAGGAGCATTTTCACTTGGAAACTAATCTTTACAATCACATCTCAAAACGAAATTTATCTTAAAATTTCTCATCTTTGTTATAAAATATATTCTTTCATTAATAACAAGCCATCAATCATGTTGTTTCTGAGAAACTAATACGAGCAAAGGCCTTTGCAATTTAGTAGTAATTTTTTAACTGTAAAAATTTTAATGGTTTCTAATAGGGAATTCAGATTGGGTTACATACTACAAATCATTACGTTTTCAATAGTAAAAACATTATTACACGTAGAGATATAATTACTAGAAGTAATGACGGGTCCTCCTCTTATCTATAATCAATATACCGAGCTCGTTGCGTGAGCAATAACACACGGGCCTCGCATTCGGGAGGGCGCGGATTCAAATCTCCGTTTGGCCATCCAGATTTCAGTTTTCAATGGTTTCCGGAAATCGCTACAGATGAATGTAGGGATGGTTCCCTCAAAGGATTACTTCCAAAGTCCTTCCCATTCCTTGTTTCTAATCCTCTAATGCCACTAATGACCTCGACCGTCGACGAGGCGCAAAGTCGAAGTAAAATAAATAATAATAAAACATATTATGCAAATATACGCCATATGCAGTTGTTTATAATTCTCTTCATTTTATTCTTGTTTTCAGTTTCATTTATAACTACCATCAGCGATTTTTTTTTTTTAATCTACATAGTTCGTTTCTTTTTGTTACATTGTAATGAATTAAAATACATATAATAACATTTCTATGGCATAGTTTGTTTGGTTCTACATCACTGTCTTCTCCTGTCATTTTTTATGGATTTTATTACAAAAATACATAATTCCAGTTATATACATCAGTAGATACCATTTAATTGAAGTCGTGGCCTATTCTATTCTGTAGTGGTGTGCGCAAGTGCTTTGTTTTGGTGGCCATCTTGTATTATCGTTTAGTAAATGCGCGTTCAAAATGCAAATGTTTGTCTTATTTGTTTTGTTTCTTTACGTACCAGATGGTACGAGGCAATGACACGTGAAATGTCATAGTGGATATGTTTTCCTGAGACCTGAACGCTGTGTAAACCGTTCCATTAGGTAATTTAGTGTAGGACCTATATACCATGTTTTCATCCAGATAATCATTTTTGAATGTAGTAATTTTGCTGGAATGAAGCGTTACCTAAAATAATTTCTCGTACCTTGTTAACAGCTAAAATAATTTTAATTTTCATTAACTTCATTTGATCAACATGATTCGTTTAGTAACAGCTAGTGAAAGTTACCATCCAGGCTCCACATGCTGTTATTGACAAAAGCTATTTCGTCCACAGAGTATATCAACGTGGTATACCGGTTCTACCTACCAGTGTATAGGATGACGCAGTTTTATGTAACCTAATATTTTGGTTAAACATGTTACAGCTATAGTATTTAACCAATCTTATTTTCATTTACAGACTCAAAACTTATCCTCAGACTGTAGAAACTATCAAAAGGGTCAGAAATGTTCCTACACTATCACTCCGAAAATTCAGAGACAATAAATGATTAGATATAAATGCGCTTCCTCTTCTTGCATCTCCACAGTTAAGATAAATTAACCATCCTTTTTATTAGCGCTAGGAGGTAATCCTTCAATCACTGGCGTGGACTAATATGTTTTTGATGAGATTGGCAGCTTATTTCACCTAACCGTTTACACTTTGCCTTAAGAATTTTTACTTTAAAAATTTCTCTAGCAAATTAATCCATTTTTTAACACGATTAACTCGCATAGTGGTTTTAATTTCGCGATTACTGATTTATACGACGGGAGAGACCATTAGAAACGGTTAAAATTGATTAAAATAATTGTTTCAACCAATGCGTTTGGACAATTATAGTTCGTCCCAAACGGGCTAGGAAATGGAATACCGAAGGGTCCAATTCAGTGAAACAATTCCTTCCAACCTACCACTTTTTTTTAAAAGTAAATATAACGGTACTTTCTATGCTTTCATCAATCCTCGGTATGTTTGGTGCAGTCCTCCATTTCTTGCTATTTTGCGCTACCCGCTTCATCTGAACACACCCCTTACAGTCTCAATTATCTGTTTCATATATTCCAATCTTTCCTGCTTCTGCAATTGTTTCCTTCAACAGTTCCCTCTACTAACAGATTAACCAATCCCGCATGTCTTAAAATTTGACCACCCCATCTTGTCTCCTGTTTCGTTGAGACTCTTCCACGAACCTATTTCCTTATCCATCATTCCAAAACCCATTCAGTTCATATTTTATCTGTCCGCTTAATTTTCCGCATCTTTCTATAGCACGCACCACATTTCAAATGCTTCAGTTTTCCTTCTTTCTTAACTTGATTATTCTATTGGAATTATAAAACGAAATTAAACAAATCATATAGAAAGATTATAAAAACAAAGCCCTTGCCAATGTTCCATTGAGTTAAAGTAATGCAGCGATAATATTTTTTTTCTGATGATCCATTAAACTGGTTACGCCTGGAGCAAGGCTGGCCCATTAAACGCTGAACAGCCAGTTATTTGTGCCTGCTTCCGAGCGAAAATAGATAATGTTATTCGGGGATCAGATGCGGCTTGCAGCTATAACAACGCACGGTATGCAAGCCGTGCCAAATGCACGCCCAGATTCAGACACAAAAAACATTCAGACAGGCAGTTTTAGCATCGTAATTCGTGGCATCAATCAGTATTGTGAACGGAAGGTATGCATTCTAATGTGGCTGTAATGAGAACAGAACTGGTACCTGTAAGTAGGTCACTCGTTAACTGCGATGAATATAACCGGTTTAGTGCCAGGAAGTTCACTGACCTATCGTGTTGTAACTCTGGACTCCAGTAAAGATAAAGGTAGTGTACCTTTCACTATGCTGAATTACTGTACTAAGGAGAAACTCTTGAACAATTGGCAGAGGACTGCAAAGGGCTAAAGAGAGATTTGTACAATACTACAAAGTGGGTACGTCAACCAGGAATGACATGCTAAAAACGATCAGTTATTGGGTTTATATATATATATATATATATAAAAGTTTTATGCGATTTTACAGGAGGCTGCTTGTTTAGGGCATTCAACACAAATATCTCTGAATATTATCTAGCAACACAATGCATATAGTAGAGATGGTAATGTAGCATGTAGCAGGGAAGTGACAGATCTGGATTACAAATCTTCGCCGGACCTCTTTATTGGGTATGCTGATATTGCGAGTATCAATCAAATCAGCAGTTAGAGAGGAAGCAAAAAAAAAAAAAATCAACTAGATTTATTACGGTAGTACATGCTTAGTAATTGAAATGATAAAAGAGTTATATTCGGAGTCATTCGAAGACAGTTCGGATAACAGAGTGAGAGATGTGCATGAGGCATTCGTTCAAACCAAGAAGCTATTGGACGAGAAATTAAGGATGATTATGTGGAAATGAAAATGACCACGATTATAAATTATAAGTGGATTTCAGGCATAAGGCAGCGACTTTGTGGCGATTTCATGATGCATCACTGTGTGTGTCTGTATCGCTGGCAAGATTTTTTCCCCCCAGCTGTATAGGATTTCTTTGTTTCAATTTGCCTTTTATGCTATTATTGGTCAGTAGGCCTATTCTGATTAATTTTTAATTTTGTATTATTTTCTTTATCAACACAATAAAATTTCAGCATAATCACTCCATACTGCAAATTTTCGTAAGAAATTGGTGGATATTGACGAGAACTTTCAGTTAAGACCACTACAAGCGTGGTAGCTCCAGCGTGTCACAAGTTATACTGCGCGGAAATGTTCCGACACGGAACAAGGAATCAAAAAAGGCGGCGTGTTCCTTTCCGCCTTGTTAGAACGCTTGTGTCCCTATTCAGGGCAATAAATTCTTAACTTCTTTGTCTATCGAGTAGTATTACTGGATTTAAGGTACAGATATTACGCTTCAGTGCCAAAATATTTTAATCGGTATTTGTGGAGTAGTACATCCCTCTACTCCCACACCAGTATGTAAACAAATTAAAAGACATACATCAGATCTGTCAAGTGTGAATTACACTAGTGACCTTTGGGTTCTGCACACTGTTTATTAAATTGAAATCACTAAACAAATATTAAAAAACCTTTTAAAAAAACAGTAATATGTATTTTTAACTAGAATTCATTATTCGTTTTGCAGAGTTGGCTTTCTTAACGGTATGTTTAAATCAAAACAAAGATTTCATTTAATAACAAAAAATTTCGAGAATTTTCAAAGAAATTACTTACAAAATGCTCTGCAGATGATATTTTTTTTTTTTTTGTCGAATAACTCTACTAAAGAATTAAATTTCGTTGAAGTTACTCATTTATCAAAACCATTAACTCCAAATATATTGCTACAATATTTCCTAATCTTAAGGATCCTACATAACACTAAATTATGGAAAAAAAATTCGGATCAGCGGTTCCAGAAATAAAGGGGAGGGGGATTAGATCTGATTGATTTGTCTCCAAAAGCTCTAAGAAAACGATGGGAAAAATTGCAAAGATTTTAAGACCAAGTGGATTGCCAGTTTTCATTTAACATCCATGAAATTTAAAAAAAAAAAAAAAAAAACCTTTTAATCCCCACTAAATCCTCTATAATTATTTTCACACTAGTGATTTTTCCTATTTCATGTTGTAATCGTGTTAATAATGATCTAGTAATTACAAGGCAGTGATGAGTGATTCCATATGGGTTTCATTATTCATTCAGAAAGTACGGAAAACCTAAAACGGAACCGAGTCCCTGTTCTGATCTTGGTGAATGCTAGTAATTGAGAGCGAGGATTACGCGGTGCACTGTTAGACGGCTCGCTCCAGTTGCGGCTTTCACCCGGCGCGGCGCGTGGCGCTGTACTCCTGCCAATTGGTGCATCGTGTGAGCTGTGCAGCCTGGGGGAAAGTGGCCGTGCGCGCGGGATTACCACCAACGTGTTGCGCTCACACAAGTTGTCGTCTATATATTTTTAGAACCACTCGTGCCAAATTTTTAGCGGTCAGCTGTTGGCTCACCTCGGCTGTGGCGCACTTGGCACGGGCTTGCTACTTCGGCATCGACGTTTTTAATAGAGGTGAAGACACCGTAAATTAGTTACATCTAACACTGGAAAAAATCTTTGGCAGAAATGATTTTATTTGAGCCTCCCTGCTGTTTTCAGGTGTTTTTACTGTAGTCCTATGATTCAATTCAGTCACTACATTTTATATTCTCAACTCTCCTGCTGAGCGCTTGCACTCAAAATTCAAGGTCCGGGATCAAACCCCGGTGGGGCCAGGAATTTTTAAGAGTTGTGTTTGATCCTGTGCCAGGACAACCCCGTAGTTCGCATTCCACGTTTAACTGTAGGTTCGCGCCTCCAATACCTCGACGTCGACGAGGCGTAAAAACATAAGTAAAAAATTGTAAGTCCAGCCACGACAGAAACTGGATGCGTGGCAAATCGAACCTCGTCATCAGGTCGTAAAGTCACACGAATTTACATTACCCTCTTAATTCGTCTCATAGTTAAAAGTTGATCAGTTTATGCTCCATTCTCTCCAAATGTTCTCTTAATCCCAGAATAGGAATGTTTTCATCAACCGATATCCTTTAAGCCAGATCATAAGATAAATAATTAAAACATCAAATACACTATAAAAATAAAGTTAAATAAATTATTCGACAAATGTACGTAATATACGAGCCAAACTAACCTAAGTGAATTCTTGACTGATTGCTCCTTTAGATGCGTGTTAAGGAGGCATCCATAAATTACGTGAGGTGTTTTTCCGAATTTTCGCTCCCCCCCCCCCCCCTTCTGGTGAGACTTGGTGAGATCTGGTCTCATGAGACCCCCCCACTAGCGATCGCCCTCGCAACTTTTTGAGACCTTTTTTTAGCTCTACAGTCCAACACAAATTTCCAAAATCTTACGTGAGATTACCGTTGATTCCTCCCCCCCCTTCCCCTTGGTGAGGTTTGGTGAGATTTCACTGCCCCCTCCCCTGTTTCACCTCACGTAATTTATGGACGCCCCTAATGGTTACCCATTCTGCCGCTGGGGCACGGCTTTCTGAAGGAGACGTGTTTGGAACCCCGATCCGATCATTCAAATTACGTTCTTTGATGGTTTCCCAAAATCAATGCAGGGAATGCCGCGATCGCACCTAACAAATACCATGACCGAATTCCTTCCAGATCAGTACCTCCAGTCCTCTCCCGTCTCGATTTTCATTTTAGAAAAATTAATTTAAAAAAAATAGGCCTCGGTGCAAGTATTTCATGAGTCTTACAACACGGTGCTCAGATCTGCAATCGCACACGGCTAACCCACAGGACAGTCGTTTAGATCTTGGTGGCCGAGGTTATCTGATAGGAGGCTTCAAATACGTTTGTTGTGACAAATATATTTCTTCAAGGTCTGTCTGACGTTTTGGAAGCTACGTATCAATCGACATTAAACGGTTAAATTCGGAGCAGGCGAATCTCTGTTACCGCGCGTTACTGATGTAAGCATGTTAAATCGTTATACCCGCCTCGCGGCAGAAGTTGCTGAAGGATTGAAACGTGTGAAAAAGTAAATGCGAACGGTATTGTGGTTGGGAGGATTATTCGGTCACCTAATGGAGAGTATTGGCTATCATCCACTAAAGTAACTCAGTAAGCCCACCGGGTAAAGGAGACCTGTAGTTTTACATAGAACCCGAACCAAGAGGCGTACTCCACTTGAACGAAGCAAGGCTGTGCCAGAAGTGAAAGTCAATTTGCGGGCCCGTAAAATTCCAACAAATACTAGTATTCAGACCGATATTCCGATACGTAGTTACGGGGGCTTAGCCAACTGAGTCACTTGACCGCTTACAATACGAGCCATGTATAAATGTTTTCGTTATAAACTAGCGGTAACAGGTGTCTTGTCATTTGAAGTGTCGAGTAGGTGTCATCTCCTCCGACAGTGAATTCGCACGGGTCGGGGGCAGGGGTTATGTAAACAGCAGACTCTTTGTGGTGGACGAACAAGTGAAAGTCTGCGCCATTCACCAAACACGTTTACAAATTCCAGCCACCTCATTCCATAGGACTCTACAACCCTCAATATGAAACAGTTTAATAATCACTCTCGAATCAAAATATTTTAATGCAGAATGACGTCATTGTTAATTGGACTTGACAGAGGTTTGTCGTTCCAGATCCAAACTTCCGTTCAGACCTAACGCATATGCCAGTTACGATTCTGGGTATTTTTCTGCAGCCACCTCGGTGTGTAGTAGGATGGCATTTCGCGCCCTAAAAACTACGAATAAAATAACACATGAGACACAATAAGAAATGTTTTAGCTGACGCAAACTCTTCATCTGTACCCCAATGAAAGTTTCAGCTTTAGAGCGTACATTACACACATTTTGAATTCATTTCTTTTTTCCTTAGTAACCTCAGTAATTTAAAAGTACGTCAGACGCACCTCTTTTGCCAAAGTCGCTGACAATGAGCGGTGTGTGGCTTCTGCTACTCGAATAGTTGATTCGAGAACCGATGGCGGAAGTAATTTTCATCATTCGCAACTTCTCCAGTGAGATGCAATTCACTATAAGCAGGTTGTTAACCACTGTCAGCACTGTTTATGGAATACGAGGGTACAGCATTCTTGACAATGATTCTTTCGTCTGATGGTGATGTAAGGCTCGGTATTTTCGGAAGAGTAGGCTTGATTGGACAGATACCGAGTTTCACCTTCCTCAATTCTTTCGTCTTCATATACTCAGCACAAATGACAACCTTCATACAGACACAATGGTCACATACACACACACAACAACACTTAGGACGGTCAGTATCCTCCTTTCAAGTGTCTACCTTGTACCCAGGCCCAGTACACCTTTATCAACCTACAGGTTGCTGATCATATACGTATATATATCACATGCATTTCCGACGTCGATATTACAAAATAGGTGGCTATTTAATATTTGTTGTAAAAGTTAAATGTGGTACTGCAAATACGTCTAGCCAACACCTTATCCAATACCTTTGGTTTGTTTTTCAACTTTTTTTTATATTAGAATTCTGGCGAATGACCTACCTATCGATAATATATCTCGGAGGTTTGAATGGATCCGTCTGTGAACCCCATACTGTATTTGCGGTCAAATGGGGTAAGATTGGAGCACATGGTGGATTAACAAGCACAAATAATGGGTCCTGCTGCTCATTTGTTGTCATTTCACATTTACTTTTCCTGCTGTAAAGTATATAGTCCTTACTAGAGCAATTATGCTCCTGTTTTGTAAATATTTTGTATAATAGTATGGTCATAGAGTGTATTATTAACCTTGGAAATTTAGTTAATAGGTCAAAGAAATCGATAGTAACGGGCTGGAGTATCAGAAATGAAGATGTATAGAAAAGAATGGGATTGATGGAAGCACGAACATGCGACGATTTATTCGAAAGAGGAGGCTTTAAGAAAAGAAGCTAAAAAAAATGAAATTGTATCTCCCCTTGCAATTGACAATTTGTGAATAATTGTTAATGAAATGTATACGGCACAAAGAAAATCTAGTTTACGACCTGTGAATATTGTGTGTCAGTAGGAAATGATGTATCGATAAATGCATCGAAGATAAATATTAATTGTACATTATAATATACGTGACGTAAGATTCAAAAATAAATTGTATGTTTGGTGACTCAAGGACAGTTGAATGAATCATGCAAGAAAATGTCTAACTAAATATTTAATGATATTAAGATCAGGATTTTCAGATGTTAAGGTGTTTGGATGAATAACAGATATTGAAAGCCAGAGGAAGAAGTCCAAATTATGGTAATGTCTGGTACGTGTAAAAAGGGAAAGGTAACGCCAAAAATAAACAAACGTAAGCGTGTGTACGGACAACCGTCATATATACTTAAAACAAACAAGGAAAACGCATACATTGCGAAACCGCATTCAGTGCACCTGTTCCCCCACTGATGTGTAACACATGCAGACATCTGGTCTTCAGGTCTGCATCCTTCCTTATTTAATTCTGCGCTTTTTGTTTTCACTTTCTACATTTATATACTGTTATATGATTGTGTTTTTACCCGTCTCTAATGACCTCGAAGTCGACAAGGCGTAAGTCGAAGCAAAAAAAAGTTGTTTTTTTTTACTTTATACTTAATGTTCACAAATTCATGTTCTGTACGGTACTAAATAAACCAAAGATTTTAACAGGTCCCCTTAAAAGTTGAAGAAATCATGATACATTCAGCTGCTTTGGGCACCACAACAGATCTAACGTGACATGTGTCGAATGCTGCCTGCTATGGCGCCTCATGTCTTACTAACGCTGTAGCCAACATAATTTTTACAGCCACCAAGCTTCGTGGATTGTTGCAGCACTGAGAAGCAGACGGGTTTCGATCCCCGGTCCCATCCTTCAGATTTCGGTTTCCCACAGCTGGCGAATGGCAGTATGCTTCAGTTGCACATATCATGGGCATTTCCTTCCTGTATCTTGACTATCCTCGTCGTCGATAGGCGCTTAATTCCTTAAAAAGTATTTTATAACTCACGTCAACACATTTCACAGATATTTCTTCTGGGTATAACGTTTATGGCTCTGTAATTAATCCTTTTTATCTGTTTTCTAACAAGTCATAGGAACAAATGTTTTAACCAGAAGAAAATTAGAATCATCTATTGTGTCAGATGTGAGTTACTCTATACAGTTTATTTTTTCGTTCGTTATGAACAGACTAGACCACTCATTCATCGATGCGTTTTTGTGTCAATGCCAAAAATTTCGTACACAGTATCAAACCAAAGATATGGCGAGAATTCTTTGCTAATACTTCTTCAAGGGTCACAGAATATACGATTGTACTGTCTCTGATTGCTGCTTGGTATTCAGGCCGAATGTTGATTCAGACCTCCCCTGATATGAATTAGGTTTGCCAGTTCCTTCCCTTTTAACTTTACCTAATCCGATAATCCTACCGGGTAAAGGGACCTACAGTTAAACGTAGAATCGGAACCACGGAAGCGTTCTGGCGTACTTCACATTACTTAGCAGCTATGCTAGAGGTGAAGTCGGGTTAAAGGCTCTTCAAAATCCCTGCCGGGACAGTTTCGAACAGGGACCTTGGAACCTCCGTCAGACGCCTTTACCACTTAGCCACCTTGCCGCTCAAAATCATTACTGACTCCGCATTACAGCCACAAACGACGATCGATGTTTCCTGCGTGCGTGATGTCTCCGAAAGTACGCCGCTACAGACGGCTGAAAATATTGCACTACCAGACATGTTGCCTGCACAAACCATAAATTGTTTCAATATCATCAGCAGTTTTAGACGAAATAGCTTTTCTAGAAATACGCATACATATAGTCAAACAAAGTAAATCTGCTGTTTAATGCTGTATATTCTAATCGTGCCCTTTTCTTTGTCACCTTAAAAATTGTTTCTGTAAGGAAGACAAGGGGCACACACATCTTCAATTCACCTGTTCAGTATACCACGTGTGACTTCATGTCTGAGCAATAAACGGAGGCGACTGCGCAGGTCAGGCAGGTTTTTATGCAGACCGCTGGCCTTCGCGAGAGACACGTCTTTTACGACGATAAACTGAGCAGTTCCATCCGGTAATCCTACAGTCCTGCCGTCACCAGCCATTATTATTATTATTATCCTCCGCGATTCCCTCAAAGTGTGTGGCGAAGGATGCATTGCACCTATCCCAAAGGGTAATAGTTTGGAAGGGATATACGGGATATGGCAGGAGGCGCCCATGGGCTATTGTGAGGAACCATCTGAATATAAACCTGTGGCCATCATGACTTCTTCTTCAAACAACACAGCTGTGATGACACAACAAACTGCGTCTCTTTCACCAACACTGCATGGAATGCCAAAACTGAGGGAACTAAGAACGGAACCAGAGGAAAACCGAATGTAGCTTATGCACACCTCCAGTTTAGATAACTGTACAGTTTTACTCATTTATTTAGTAGATAGCTGCGCAGTTAAACTGAAGGTGTGTAGCCACCTTAACACCAGGCTTATAGTTTAAAAGACTGTAATTTTCCTTCTCTGCAATATTTCCTGTCGTCAGGGTATTCTGAACAGTTTCAAACTGTTCATCGTCAAGTGATCGCTGGATTCCTGCAAACGAATTTGCTACAAAATTGGAACATCTAATTAAATGGCGTCTTGCAGTGCTCTCTGACGCCATTTTAAGAGAAATTGGATATAAAAATGAAACCAGCTATCCTGAGAATAATTACTATTTGTTTGAAACAGAGAGTGCAAATTGATCGAA
The DNA here is from genome assembly GCA_031002005.1 of Vandiemenella viatica. Classification (NCBI taxonomy): domain Eukaryota; kingdom Metazoa; phylum Arthropoda; class Insecta; order Orthoptera; family Morabidae; genus Vandiemenella; species Vandiemenella viatica. The sequence goes on from CM061920.1 coordinate 379,313,592, forward strand.
TATAAGTTGTTTGATAGTACAGGATCTAATTCCCCAAATGTTTAGCAACCTGTGATTCAGATCGCAATTATGCGTCGCAATGAATGTGTTACACCAGCTGATATAAGAATTAGCTGTTACACTAGATAGTACCTTAGAGACGCTGAGGTCATTAGTGGCGGAATAGGATTGCGGACAAAGTACAGGAAGGAATTTGGTCAAGACCTTTTTGGAAGGGACGATGCAGGATTTCGCCTGGAGCGATTTCGGGAAACCTTGGAAAAACGAAACCTGGATGGCCCGTCGGGGATTCGAACCGGGTTGACAGGTATCTAGTCTTAAAATGAAATAATTAGTCCAAGAAGATTCACTTTCAACTTTATTTTCTTTCTAAAACATCGGAATCCAAAGATACTAGGTGCAAACGTAAACAGATGATCCAGCGATTATACCTTTCAACACCATAACTCAACTTTTTTTTTGTTTTTTTTTTTTTTGCTGTCGTCAGTCTTTAGACTGGTTTGATGCAATCCTCCATCCCTTCCTATCCTGTGCTAACCTCTTCATTTCTACATACCCTTACAACCCACGTCCTCATATATCTGCTTCATATATTCTAATCTCTGTCTACCTCTACAGTTCTTACCTTCAACTGTTCCCTCCACTAACAAATTAACCAATCCAGCATGTCTCAAAATATGACCTACCAGCCTGTCTCTTCTTCCTGTAAGCTTCTTCCATAAACTTCTTTTCTCACCCATCATTTCCAAAACTCGTTCATTTCTTACTTTGTCTGTCCACTTAATTTTCAGCATTCTTCTGTAGCACCACATTTCAAATGCTTCAAGTTCTTTCTTTCCGGTATTCCTAAAGTCCATGTTTCGCTACCGTAAAGTGCTGTGCTCCACACATAGAGTTTTAAAAAGTTCTTTCTAATTCCTAGATCAATATTTGAAACTAAAAGGTTTCTCTTTTTCATGAAGGCTCTTTTTGCTAGTGCTACTTCTGCTTTTAACATCATTCCTGCTTCGGCCATCGGTTGTAATTTTGCTTCCCAAGTAACAGAACTCACTCACTTCTCCTATTGCATCAGATCCTATTTTTATATTTAATCTGCTAGTATTGGTATCATTTCTGCTACATTTCATCACTTTTGTCTTACTTTGATTTATATTCAGTCCAAAGTCTTCCTTCAGTATTTTGTTCATGCCATTCAATAACTTTCTCAATATCCTCAGCCCTCTCTGCTAATAAGACAATGTCGTCAGCAAATCGTAGCATACTGATTTTTTCTCCCTGAAAACTTATGCAACATGGAAATTTTTTTTTTCACTTTCTTCATTGCTTCCTCCACATACAAGTTGAATATTAACGGGGATAGACTACAACCTTGTCTCACACCCTTTTTAACTGATGCATGTCTCTCGTGATTCTCTACTTTTATTACAGCCACTTGATTCTTATATAGTTTATAGAGTATTATTCTATCTCGATACTTTAGGCCTGACTTCTTTAAAATTTTGAACATCTTGTCCCACCTAACATTATCAAAAGCTTTTTCTAAATCAACAAATGCCATAAAAGTATCTTTGTTTTTCTTGATCCGCCCTTCAAGTATTAATCTTAAAGACAGAATTGCTTCCCTTGTACCGCGATTTTTCCTAAACCCAAACTGATCTTCACCTACTATCTCTTCTACTACCCTTTCCATCCTTCTGTATATTATTCTAGTCAGTAATTTTGAAGCATGTGATGTTAGACTAATGGTGCGACAATTCTCACATTTGTCGGCTTGTGCTTTCTTTGGAAGTGTGAAGATGATATTTTTATTAAAATCAGTAGGAATTTCTCCTGTTTCATAACTTTTTGATATCAGCTTGAATAATCTTTCGTTTCCTTCCTCTCCTAGAGATTTAAGAAGTTCTGCAGGGATCTCATCAATTCCAACTGCCTTATTTGCTTTCAAGTCATTCAGAGCTTTATTAAATTCTGTCCTCAAAACAGGATCTCCTAAGTCATCAATGTCGATATCGCCTTCCTTTTCCAATACACTATTGTTCAAGTCATCACCATCATACAGTTTCTCAATGTATTCCTTCCATCGGTTAGCTCTATCTTCTGAGCTTAAAAGAGGTTTCCCTTCGGCAGTTTTAATGTTCATACCGCTTTTCTTCATTTCTCCAAAATTCTGTTTGATCTTTCTATATGCAACATCTACTTTTCCTACGACCATTTCCTTTTCTACTTCTTCACACTTTTCTTGTAGCCATTTTTCTTTTGCTATTTTGCATTTCCTATTTATTTGATTTCTAAATTGCCTGTACTGCTCTCTTCCTGCTTCATCCTGAGCATGTTTGTACCTTCTTCTCTGATCCATCAGCTGCAAAATTTCTTCTGTGATCCAAGGTTTTCGGGCAGCTTGTTCCCTAAAGCCTAAGGTTTCTTTGCCAGCTTTCATTATTTCGGTCTTTAATGCATTCCATTCGTCCTCGGTTGAGCTCCTTTCACAGTTAATTCTTAGACCTAAGTCTACCATTTCTGCAAATTTTTCTCTTGTGCTAGATTGTTTCAGTTTATTCACTTCCAGTCTGTTCTGCTTATACTGCTTCCTTATTCGCTTGAATTTCAGCCTGCACATCATTACTATCAAATTGTGGTCCGAGTCTATAGCAAAATTAATACAAAATCTTTCACAATCATTATGAAATGCACAGAAACTAAAATTAAAAATATTTATACACAAAATTACGCACATAAATCAGTCCAAACTGTCACAAATTGTCCACCTTAATACTTAGAATTACTAACTGTAAATCAATGTTTCATTCATTGTACTGTCCTTGAACATATGAAATAGTATTTATATAGTTTCTTTCCAAAAACAATGTCCATTTACACAAAATCACAATTTATTGCAAGAAAAATATATAAAACCATATTTACTCATCTCCCAGCTTGCTAAAAATAATTCTTAAAATACAATTTCATTAAAGGTCTGGGTGTGAGTGCCAGGAGCTAGTGTTACGGATCACTCATCACGCCTAAAAATAGCAAGAAAGAAACCCAAAGTGTCTTCAGTTTTAATATTTTTGTGATATGTTCTAGTGGACTAAACATTAAGCTTCATTTTTTTATCTACCTAGAAAAATATTGAGTGATTAATAGCCACCAAAATTGAAGGTTGTAATGTGAAAATTTCTTTGTTTTGTATAAGGAAAAAATAATTTCGACAAAACAAAATGAAAAATTTTATACCAGGGAGACTAAAAAGAAATAGTTTTCTCAAGTCGGTTGCTAATTTTTAAATGGAGAAACCATCGCTCAATTTAAAAATTCCAACCTAAAAATTTTTGACACCAAATGAAAATTCTATACGCCAACAACCACCCGCAGTAGAGGCGTGAAGGTGCTTACTGTGATTTTAAAAAAAAATCGCTATACTTAGATTGCTGACTAGGCACAATGAAGGCGAGGGGACAGACCATCTAGTTCAGCTTTTTTACCAAACTTTATTCCTGGTACCCGATTATTTTTGGGATTCATTTTCGTGACCCATAAAAACTTATTGCCTATTTCGAGACAAGTGGCTAGACAACATTATTTAGATGTCACTATAATTTGTATGTACTTTTTAGTAATTACTTATAATATACGTCTTGCATGAACAATTGTATTCTTGGTATATGTCTTAGAGTGATGTGTCACAGCACATCTCAGTTATAGACCCGATATCCGAATCCGGCAATTCAGTCTCGGGTTCTACGTTAAATGTGTATGGATTCCTTATCCACTCTTTGTTGTCGTCAACTGGGAGAAAATATTCCTTTAATTAGTCTCCAGGCCTAGCAAATGTTCCTTGACATACTCTGTGGCGAGGGTGACGTCAGACGCCACTTTAGAAACGCTTAAGTAGACATTACTGCAACTGTTCGCTGGGTGGCCGCAGGTGTTTGGGCAGTGTTGTTTGCAGAGCGGGCAGATGGCAGCTGAGCTTCCGGTCTTGTGTTCCTGGGGTCGCGTTACTCTGGCCTCTCACGCGGCCGTAGCCAAGCGAAGCGAAACCTGCCCCCACAACGGAACCACTGTTAACACTACCAAAATCAACACTCACAATCGCACCCGCCGTACTCAACATAGTTTCCTGTGGTCAGGTAGTCGAATCATAGGATGACATTACATTGCGCCTCAGAAATTATACGTTTATCAAAAGAAACAACACAAAGGCTTATTTGCACGATATTTATACCATCTGCAGACAGTAGGCAACACTTAAGTTCCGTAGGTAAGATTTGTCCTCATGTTTCTGCGGCAGCCAGTTGATAATGGTAACATTCACTATGATTACTGAAACGCCGTGTTTCATCACCAGTTTTATCGACTCCAGTAATTTTTAATCGCTTGAGAGCTAGATTTTCCGTATGATTTTTCTACACTGAATTTTGTTAGGAATGCTTTCTTGAACTGTAATTTTTGTAGCTATTCTTCTTGCAGTTGTTCGTCAATTATTAGTTATTACAACAACCGAAAAATATTCCCGTTCATCCTTTTCCTTTCCTCTTTCTTTCTTTAAAAAGTGTGTAATAACAGCTTTTTAAAACCGAGCGTAGTGCTGTAACAGTTAGCGTTCTGGCCTCGCATTCGGGAGGACGGCGGTTCGAATCCCCGTCCGGGCAACCAGATTTGGGTTTTCCATGGTTTCCCAAATCACTCCAGGCAAATGCCGGGATGCTTCCTTCAAAAAGGCCATGGCCGAATTCCTTCCCATTCCTTGCCCCCCATCCTTTCCCGTCTCTAAAGACCTCGCTGTTAAGAGAGGTTAAGCAGTTTTAAAAAAAGCTTTTTAAAATGTAATGCACCTTTGTGAAACTTGCTGAGTTATTGTTCTGGTTCCTTTTAAGACTTCGGCACCAGATTGTGCCATGGCCAACGCCAAACTCAAGCTAGCAGTTCTGTCTTTGACATCCATTCAAATTCGTTTGACGGACACAGTACTATGAGCTACTGTAAAGAACATGTTCATAAAAGTTTCGTATGCATACATAGCGGCAAAGTCAAAATAGGTCTCAGATGTTGAAAATGAAAATATTATAGTTACTATAATTCATGCATATAGTGACAGCTTTTCCATTACGGTATGAATGGCAAAACACCTTTTTCATTCGGGCCTTATAGCTAGTAAAAGACGAGGTCATCAGAAGCAGGTAAGGATTTTGTACGAGGAATGTAAAACAAACCGAGGATGGCTTTTAGAAGATATCATCCCGGCACTCACATAGTTTGATTTTGCGAAACAATGCACAACTGATATTTGGATGGCTGGGCCAAGAATCGAACCCACGTCCTCCGTAACGTTACCGTTCAGTCACCAGGCTCAACAGGGGGAATAAGATTGCAATCAAGCTTCTGAGAACAGTAAACCTAAATGAATGCCAACGTTTTCTTGATGAAGATTGTGGTAATAGACGACTCATTGTTCCGCAATATTTGAAAGCAAAATAATTTCCATTAAACTGTGTTCGTCTTTCCATATTAATCGTTGGTGTTGTTCTTTCAGGTTGTAATAGTTTCGAGGTGGAGTTATTAGACTCGTGTAAAGAATGCCAATCTCTCCTTTAGATGGTTTACCTGTCTCTGCATATATGAGGCTATTGAACGATTCCCTGTATAAGCAGTTCCCCTTAGTTTGTCCCTCCTGAAATGTCATCCTCGTTACCTTGATTTGGAAACGCTCCAAAAAACGGATGAAGAACGATAACAGCTTTGGGATGCAGAAGAAAACTTTATACAGGGTGTTACAAAAAGGTACGGCCAAACTTTTAGGAAACATTCCTCACACACAAACAAAGAAAATATGTTAGGTGTACATGTGTCCGGAAACGCTTACTTTCCATGTTAGAGCTCATTTTAGTTTCGTTAGTATGTTAGTACACTCTCCTGACCTCAACCCTCTTGACTTCCATTTATGGGGGCATTTGAAAGCAACCCCGGTACCAAATGTAGAGACTCTTCGTGCTCGTATTGTGGACGGCTGTGATACAATACGCCATTCTCCAGGGCTGCATCAGCGCATCAGGGATTCCATGCGACGGAGGGTGGATGCATGTATCCTCGCTAACGGAGGACATTTTGAACATTTCCTGTAACAAAGTGTTTGAAGTCACGCTGGTACGTTCTGTTGCTGTGTGTTTCCATTCCATGTTTAATGTGATTTGAAGAGAAGTAATAAAATTAGCTCTAACATGGAAAGTAAGCGTTTCCGGACACATGTCCACATAACATATTTTCTTTGTTTGTGTGTGAGGAATGATTCCTGAAAGTTTGGCCGTACTTTTTTGTAACACCCTGTATAAAGACCAGACATGGTAACCTGAGGGCATGCAATCCTCTCAAATGGCATTATGAATGATGACTACATCCTGCGTAAATAATTCTAGAGAGGTGTTTAAACTGTAGTAAGCGTTTGACGAGGCTTGTATTCTGTCAGTGCTGTATTATTCCAAGTTCCGTGTGATGTTTCCAACAGGCAGATGACTCAGGTTTCCTCGACAGTGAAAGCTGTCACTAAGTTCGTTTCTCCGCGGTCGGTTTTTATGATTTCGTCTGGCAGGAACCACAGGGGAAAGCGAACAACACGGTGTGAGTGCAAAAGCACAGAATTTCTCACCACGCAATTAGCTTGGTGTATTAAATTTAGGTAACGTGGAAGAAGAGACTAGAGTGGCATACATACGAAATATGATCAACGCGAACAGCGCAAAAACTTTCACCATTACGTGAAAAATGTAACTCCCATCGTAGTGATGTTACAACTCAATTGATGCCGTACTGAATCCACCGTCAGCTGTTAATGTATGTTTCCAGTAATATAATCTTCGTGGGTTCGTTTCCGGATTGTATAGATGAAAGACGAGCTTTTGGCGACGAACTCTGCCGCCATCTTGTGGTAGGGGCCTTGGTGGATAAATACGTTATAGTTATCTTTCATACATTTATGATTAATCATTAATAAAGAGGGTTTTGATTTTAATTTTATGGAGGAGTGAAAATATGGATTCTTGCAAGAATCTCGACGTTATTTGGAATACAGGAAAACTGTCACAATATGACATTTATTTTGTTATCATTGGCGATTACAAGTCTGAGCGAATTTACCGTTAACATTAACACAAATTGGCAAAATCATAAAAGCAACGCTCAGAGGTACAATTAGCCGTCATGAGCAAGCAAACAATTGTATATATATTTTTAAATCCATCTCAGAATTAATATGCAAGAAAGAATGATACTTGGAAACAATGTACAATACAAGTTATGACGACCTCAGACATAGGTATAATAATATTGTGACTTTACATTTCAAAAAAATCATAGGCGCCACTAATGAACAATATGCCATTCGAAAATAACTAGTTCTGGCAAATTACGCCTCTAGCTCAGGGGTTTTTCAATTACAAAGTTAGAACATGGATCTATACTCTCAAAGACGCTTAAGGGTTCAGTTTCACGGAATGCACAATCAGATGGCTTGGTCGTAATAATTTACTATTGTAGTTCTGCGTCTGATGCCTGCGATGTTCGGAGATGACCCACTGTATGTGAGACTATCTCACCAGGCGGCTACAGGCACGTCCGATCTGGTAATGCGCATCATCTCACTACTGGCTGTGTCGCCGTGCGAAAAACTGCTCCAGCATGCCGGCAGCGTAAGTTTTCCGACACCAGGAGTCGGACTGCAGCTGTTAGCGAGAACAGCCAACTTTCGGAGTCCACCACAGAATAGACTAGAATATAATATGAAGCTCGTCGCTCCTCTGTCTGCGAGGAAACATCTGGCTCCGCCCCTTGCAGTCTCGAAGATCACATTTAATAGAAAATTCCCAGGATTTTAAGTTAGGTGCTCATTTGGATTGGATCTTCAGGTTGGTACCTAATGTCACGTGATATCCCCGATATCTTATTCGTCCCGCGTATATATCACAGAGGTCGGACATTTTCGGATAAGTTCGCCGGGGTGAGTACGTATTCAGGTGGCGGGTTTTTACATCAGGTCAGCGGCCTTTTGTGGACTCCTCACCCCAAGGTGAAAGCCGGCAAAACCCTTTATCCCTGACTTCCTGTCTCCTTGGTCCGGGAAGGCCACGATTAGTTTCAAGCCTACACAGCTCAATAATTCTTTAAGATTCGTTGCAATAAGATATACTGAATGTTCGCCATTGCATTACAGTCCTTACTTGGAATCTTGCATACTTTAGTAAATTGCAAAAAAAAAAAAAAAACTATATAGGTGGTAGCCCAAGATTTATGTAAATTACTCTAACATTATGATTTATGTAAATTACTCTAACATTATGATTTATGTACTCTGACATTATGATTTATATAATAAAAAATGCACATTAGAATGTGACGAAAGCGTAACATTATAATCTTCAGGCCAGGTACTCACGCTGTCACGACCAGAGCTGCAAATTATAGCGAACCCGCGAAAATTATATTACAGCGTAACGCCGGAAAAGTCTTCGTTCACATATCTTTCCACTGTCAGATGCCCATCGTATACAATACTAGATTTTTCCTGTGAATTAGATGAAGTGGAACAAACAAAAAAGATTTCCGTCGTTTTCTCGTCGAATTATGATAATTAATTCACTAATACTTCATAAGTTTTAAAATCCATTTCAAACTTAAAATCCGTATATGAGACAGCCCAAAGTGAACAACAAGTGTGTCCGATGTTGTTAAAAAAAATACCTATCAAATACAAAATTGAAATCGTTTAACACGAAAGCATAGGATTAAGCATTGATGGAAGAAATTCAGTACAGTGTTTCTTTGTCCTTTTCCCCACTTTATAACAGAGGACTATACTATATAAGTATGTCAGAAATGAATAACACCACTCTTCCTTTCTTTCTTTAGCCCCACAAGCAATTTTTGTACGCGTTTTTATAGCTTCGTTATCAACCCCCTTTGGGTTCATTCGTATTAAGAAGGAGTACAGACACTACATCAAAAACTCGACCACCACAACATAAATCCACTGGGAGGCTGGGGATGTTGAGTCTCAATAATTTGGGGTGTTCATCATTTGATAATTGAGGCAAATTAAGTTGTTAAGAGTATATCTTCCTCATTATAGTATCCAGAAAACTAACACATTGGTTCGTGAGAGTGACGGTGTGAGTACTCCTTGCTGTGGAGTCCCACACACGTGTTATCGGAGGTGCCACGTGCATTGTCTCCTCACCCGGTGACGTCAGACAAGCTTGGCGTCCTCATTGGGAAAGCAGTCGCGGTGGAGCGCCTATTGTGTGTACTCAGCCCTGCCCACGAGCACAACGGGATGTGCGGACGTACACAGGAATGCCTCTGCCTGCTAACACTACCGCTGCAGAGGTAGTCAGCGTGGCGAATTGAATCTGTCACATGGTATTTAAGGCTCTTATCGTTAGCCAGTCATCATCACCATGTTTCCATTACAGTGGACCGGGTGTGGTAATTAACTAGCCTCTTCCATGTGGAGGGTAGGCGGTGATATTCCGACCTCACATTTGGGAGAACGTGGGCTCGAATCCCCGTCTGGTCATCCAAGGTTTCCCGAAATCACTTAAAGTGAATGCGATGGTGTTTCCTTCAAAAGGCGATGGTCGAATTCCTTCTTCCTTGCCCCAAGCTCTTTCCAGTCTCTTAAATGACTTCGGCAAGGTGTAAAGCCAGAAGCAGAAAAAAAGAACTTTCATAATCTTCTGTCTTGCCACACTTCTCTTCCAGTATCTTCTCAGACTCTGAATCTATTTTTACTTGCTTTGTTCAACTATCTTGTGGTCTTCGTCTTGGCATTTTTCCAGTTACTGATTTTTCAATATATTCCTTCGATAGCTTATTTGGTGCTATTCTCATTATGTGACCAAATAATTCAATCTTAATTCTCCTAAATTGTCTCAAACACTTTTTTCTACTCCCCGTTGAATTCGGGTTGGTTCACTTTTGATTTTATCTTTTTTGATAATTTCGATTGTTATCTAGTAACATGAGAATGATTTCAACAAAATATTTGGTGAGCAATGTGAAATAAATATATTCCAAGCTAGTTATAAGTCATCACATGTAGAACAGATAACAGCAATAGAGTAGACTAGATACAATTATAGGATAGACTAGAAATAAGGGAATTCTGTAGTTTAGGAAGTAAAATTACAACCTATGCCCTAAGTACGAACTATCTCGGAGGCATATTACTTCTAATAAAACGAGTCTTCTTCAAAAAAAACAAGTCCCTTAGTTTGAAACAATGACCTGTACATCTTTGAAGCCAGGACGCTACGAGAAGCAGACTGAAACTGGTACAATTGGAATTTGGTAGTAGGAAGTTGTTAAACAAGACACATGAAGTAAAGAATGAACATGTTATAGAAATCATTGCTTGCAAAAGAAGTGCGTTGAAGTGTTTCATAGAAAGCAAGGACACTACGCTGAGCTCATTTTAAGACAGTCAAAATTGTCTGTTCAAATTATTTCCTTTCATTTATCTCGTTCGTATATTCTTCTTTGATATTTATTTAAAAAAAGAAATGTTTATTGATCACATGAGACACGCCAGGGCGGTTTGTGATTCAGATTTTACGTTAAATTGTAGGTCCAGTCACGAAAAAGCGAAATGAGTGACAAATCGAAACTAAGTCGTAAGGGCACACAAATTTACTTTTAGTAGCGGAAAATAGTTTTTGGAATTCATTGACAACGCGTCATTCTTTACGATAATTTGATCAGTATCAGATACGAGTATTTCTATCTGCATTGATTCGAGTACCCTTATCAGCAACTCGTAGTCACTGTAAAAATCGCCTGGCCATTCCTGTGAATGACTGGAGCACTCTTTGCTGTGATAAGATGAAATCCGTGTTATGACACAGCATATTTCTGTGCAGTGGAAATCGCGCGAGATTCATATGACGTCTGGGAAGGTGTAAATAACACGAGAGAGTGGTTCTCTGTACAGGCCGGAAACCTCGCTGGGTATGAGGGGACGCTTCCTGTCACACGCTGCTCAGTGGTGGTGGGGGTAAGGGATAGCGGAGCCACTACGTACCAGGTGCAACGCAGGTCGTCTTTGCTAAAAGCCAAAACCACCAGCCAAGTTCACAATTATTGACGCGAATCCAAGGTCAAACGCGGCAAGCAATGAACAATCACGCAAACAACAGGGCAGTTTCTGCCTTCAGCGAGCGTGATAAGGTCATCCTCTCATTAACATTATTGCGTTGCCGGTCCTTGCAGTTTTGCATGTGTGACCTCGCAATGTAAAGGTCGCCCGTTCGAATCCAGCTTCGGGCTTGGGTGGTTGTAATTAATTGTGTTCATATTGTGTTGTTCTCACTATAGTCTCCCATAATAACATGAATAAATCAAAATACAATAGAATAACGTAAAACAAATTAGTCTCAGAGACCGAAGCCCATATAGCATTATTGCAGTAACAAAACATCTTTTCAATCCTATTAAACAAGAAGTTTCAGGTTCGTTACTAGTTCCATAGGGATTGTCCATAAATTATGTGGCTCTGCCTAGGTGGGGGGGGGGGGGGGGGGAGGGGGGCTGGAAAACAACGCCGGGCTACGTGGAAAAAGGGGGGGGGGTCCGAGCCTGGCCACGTAGCTTTCCATTCATATTATTTGTCACAGTTAAAATGAGGTACAGAACCCATAACAACATGTGGATATTTACAATATTTCCGTCATTTAATTATCTCCGTATGTATGATAATTTACGATAGTCTGACAAGAGGAAATAGTACAAAATGTCTTCTGCAATCTATATGGGAAAAAGCTACGTGCTACGTGGGAGGGGGGGAGGGTAGAGGCAAATACCACGTCGGGCCACGTGGAGGGGTGGGGGGAAGTTCTCAGGAGGCGAAAATGGAGCTACGTGGTTTATGGACGCTCCCTTAGAAAAGACGCATAATATTGTTCGTTGTCAACACATTGTCGGTCATTCCTAACATTCGGCTCAATGTAAAAACGGAGACTTTCCCGGCGTATGCTTGAAATGAAGTCTTCACGGGTGTATCGCCGGATAGTGTTTTGAAAACACTTTCCGGCGGTACACCCGTGAAGACTTCATTTCATTCGGCTGAATGATTACGGTATAGTGTGGGCGGCATGTCGCATCTAGACCGTAACTCTCGGTCTAGTATGGACGACCTTTAGCACGCACCGCTAAAATGGGAAGTAAAGGACGTTATTATTGCTCTATCATGATGGGGAAAAAAAATGTGCCGTACCTTGGGACGCATGAAAGAAATTATAACATGGTGTTTTCCTTTTTCCAGGGATGCTGCAATAGAATTTATACGCAACTTTCTTTCTAAGATTTATCTGTCAGAAACGCATTCTCCACTCTTGTTATAAACTTATTCGTGAGTGTAATGTTTAACTATCAGCACACAAAACAATGGTTTAAAAGTGACAACGAATACAATTCATTAAGACAGATATGTACAAAAACACACATTTTGTTAAGTGCATACAATTACAACACGTGTAAAACCAGTTTCCAATCACAGTTTGGTGAAACTCTAATGACTAGTTTCAGAAACATGTAATGCTAAAATAACGACGTCTATCCGTTCTCTTTTACAGTTATCCGATACTTTGCCTTAAGAACCGATAACTGTCCTTACAACACGAACATATCTGCAGCTATCGAGATAAAAACAACGAGCTAGAGCATGCGCCATTGCGTGTCTCCTCAATCTGTCACCGCAATGAGTATCTCTTCAACCCAGGCTCCGCTATAGAGATTCTCATTCCAAAAATCGTCACCATTTATTCCGTACTCCGTGAAGCTATCATTACTTTGATCATTTGAAACCCTAGTAAGAATGCTTTCTTGTAAGTCGTACTTATGAATCTGTACGTGGCATTTAAAGGGTAACAGAACTCCCTTACCAGATATGCAGTTGTTATAGCGTCCAGTCGTAACGGACAGCCTTGATACTATATCACGCGTCATTCCATATAGGGACGTAACGGATATCCGCATCCGCAAGTGCGGAACTTTCGCGTGAAATCCTACATATATATTATACCTTTCACTTTATACGAGATTCTGCCCACCGTCGCTTAGCCAACAACAAAGTGGTTGTTTTTTTCTGACGATCTTGCAATAAAAGTAACAATGAACTGAACGGTGTTATCACTTAATCGACGAATTTAAAAAGTTTGTACTTGTATGTAAAGTAAAGCGGCCTATTCACGGTCCAACTTATAGGACTTACGTGTAGAACCACCGTAGGATGCGTTCACCCATTCACGCTATGTCCCAAACAATTCATTCCACTTAGACTTTCTCGCGGCACACCATTTGTCCTTATCGCACAATCGTAGGATGTTTCCTCCAATATCCATAACATGTTGGACAGCAAGAACCCTTTTTGGTTGTGTGGTAGTCCAACAACATCCAACACGTCCTACATGTAGTCCTCTAACGCCTTTCACAGTCCATCAAGGTTCTTTATCGAAAATCGGATAATCGTAGGTCCTACAAGTTGTACTGTGAATGCGCCACTAAAGTGGTGGGAAGTCGGGTGGCGGGCACGGAACCGAGCGTCTTGGGTGATTGGTAACGCTCTGGCCTCTCATTCGGGAAGACGCGGGTTCGAATCCTCCGCAAAGTTCATATGATAAAGATTGGTTTTTAGACACGTGCGTAATTGTGTAAATAATTTAATTAACTTGCGAATTTATCCGACGTTATTTGTTGTTGAAATATGAGGCAAAAATAAATCAATATGGCAGTATTTTATGGAAATATAATTTACTTATGGAAAAGATAGAATTTTGCATAAAACATATACTTTTTATTTTAAATTTATTTTTGGTAAAATATTAAAACCTAAATAAATATAAATTTATTTTTCCGCTTCCGCAAAACATCCGCTTCCGTCAAACATCCGCTTCCGAGTATGTCATGCACTGAACATCCGTTACCACCCTAATTCCATAGGCTCAAGCCGGTTAGCAAAGTTGCTTCATCTATTTCTCTCCTTGTAAGTCTCTCCTTTCTTAATTTTGCCTAGTTTTTTAATTTGTGACTCTTATGTTTCCCAACATTACGTGGTCGTCTTCTAGGGATATATTTGTTAAATTTTGGTTTACTTGTATCCATTTTTCGAGTATAATCCTACCATATAAATCTACGCATTGTAATTTTATCCTGTTGAATCTACTTTGGCCAAGTCCATCGCCTTCTTTCATCTATCATTCTGTCCGGTCTTGTTTTGTCAATCATGCCTCTGACAAATTTCACGTCAGTTGCAATAATCTTCCTCATAATTTTCTTCTGTATGGTCCGCCTCTTACAGGTCACAGTTTCAATGTAATATTGTAAGTTCACTTGATAACGTTTGCACATCAGTGAAACTATGTTTTTCCGTGTAAGAAATTTTTTTGTAGAAGTTTACTCGAACTAAAATCCTATTAAGTTGATTCGTTGTCTGTTATAATTCAGCTCGATAGAATCTATTCATTATTCCTTTTTTTTGTATAACCATCAGTTCGCTTTTTATCCTGAATACGAGATAATTTTCTTTTGTCGTCTTTGTCGAAGCGTTTGTATCGTCTTGTGTCTCTGTTCTCTAGTCTCCTCGAACAAGGATATCATCAGCGAGAACTGGAAGTGGGCGGCTGGAATGTACTCGTATGGGAAAGACGGATAGATCCCATAAAAATATATCATTCAAGTAGTCAACTATATGACCCGATGTCTCTTCCCACTGGATTATTGCTGCATAGATGTGTCTAAGCATGATTATAATATTCGATTTTAAGCCTTTCATGCGAGATTTTTTATTTTAAAAATAAAAAAGTACCGTGATTATCATTTAGAGACTGCAACGCAAGAAAATGTTTCAAAAAACTTCTGATTAAAATTAATATTGAAATTAGTAATTAATTGTTTGTAGTTCATAATTATTGTAATTGTGTGTGAGAAACACACAAATTCGTAGTTTAAACCGTATCTACTTACATTACTGCACTTGAAAAACATTAAAAAAATATATGATCGATTTTAAAATGCGAAAAACAGCTTGAAAGTTTTTACTAAAATACGCACATAGCTAATCATCTGAGCGTGTTATACAAGACAGTTATACTCTCAGTACCCTGCTATCTCTTACCAGTCTCGGGTACTAAACATAGATCCTGAATTTATACGAGAAATTACATGATTCATTTAAGGTTAATAAATCAGTTCCTCTTATTTTAAACTGGAGAAATAAAATATGTAGAATTTCAGCTTCAGATCGCTTTAAAGAATTAAGTGTTGGATTATTAAAATCTGCCCTCGGAATGAATCAGTCCAGTTCTTAATCAAGATGACGGTCAGCCCATCCTCTTCATCTGACAGTAGAATCTATGTACATCAAAGCAGGTACAGGCTCTCAGATAGTGCACATTGAACTTCTATGTGGTGTTTGCTTATCTGACAGTAATCAATTCCTGTTCACCAATTTTGCGGATGGCAATGTTTCTTCGACCGCCATTAATAAAACTTCCTAAGTTTTGGATTAGATAGGTAACTCCTTAAGTGGAGATAAGCGAATTTGGACCGAAGACGCGAGGCGATAATTACATTTGGAGATGGCACCGGAACAAGCTTAGATACAAGTCAAGGAACAGACAAGACATATAAAATGAACAGAAGCCACTTAAGCATGAAAAAGTAAGTAATGGCTTCAATCCTCGATATCATTTGACACGATGTATCAGTAGCAAACGATGGGGGAACATCGTCCGGATTGGGATTCACGGGAACGCTGGAGGAGAGAGAAGAGAGTGCTGGGAGTGTACATCGCGTACTGTTATGTTGGTGATGAAGATTGGAAGGATAGTGTATAGAAGGGAAAAGGTTATATTTACCAAACCTAGGTACTCTATTCCAGGCATAAGAAATTGGGGAAAATTTCTTGTTTTCCCTGGTTCCTCGAAATACCTTCAGGCGAATTCCGCGATGGTATCTTCAAATATGCGTGGTCAAATTTTTTCCCGTTTCTTACCCCTAGTCCTTTCCCGCCTTGAATGCCATAAAAAAACGAAGCAGGAATTATCTGTTCAGACCTAAAACTGTAAGAACTCTTTGACAAATAAGTGTAACATGTATGTATAGTTTCATTTTAATTGTGTAGCTAATGGCCTTCACAAAAAAGACACTTTAACATCCAATAGTCTTTTAATACATCATTTCAATTATTATAGGCTATAAGAGAGACAGCTATTTATCGCATATTGTTAGTGCGGAAAGCGCATTGCAGAGATATTGCCACATTACATTAGCCTAGTTTACCGTAAGATCGGATTCGTTTTGGTCAGCTCATCCAACATATTAAGCAGAAATAATGCCGATTTAAAAAGTTCTGTATTAAGTAGCTTACACTTTTTTTCAAATAAAAGTATCATGTAATAATCCTTTCTGATCAAGACTCAGGACCACGCCAGAAAATCGGAAGAACCGCTTGTAAATTATAGAAGGAAACATTCCTGCTACATCTAGTGGCGAGCGACCGTATCAGAGGAGCGCTGCGATTGTGAAAGCTATGTAGGCGCCGCGACTGAGATAGTTCGCGCTATTGCCGTTAGAAAGCGCTGACGTGCTTTACCTTCAATATCCGGAACTGGTAGTCACGTTTCCCGGAACTATTCCCGCGCTACCAGTGTGCATCATATTTTTGTTTCTTGATGACCTCGGAGTTTCGAACTATCCAGCGTTATCAGACAATATCCATAGCAACGGCAGATGCGATATTATTATTTTGTTAACTATCATCGCGCTACCGCTCCCAAGCAAAATAAAATAGCTGTGTAAGCAAGATATCGTAATATATAAATGAGAAGTTTCCAGAAAATTCAAATGACCAAGACCGAAGAGTCACTTATCAGTTAACATGCGAGGAGAACTCTCTGGGATTACTGGAGATCGCGATTCCGCCAGGAATTGGCATCATAATACTGCAGTGGTCAAATGCAAGACTCCAATATAAACTATTTCCTAAGTACATTTAACGGTTTCATGCTTGTTCAGGCTGTATTACAACCTAATTTTTGCTTTAAAACAGTGGTCCAGGCTGTATTACAACAGAATTACTACTTGAAAATAATACGTCTTGCAACTGAATACAGCAGTATTCCAACGATATTACTGCATGTTATTGTAGCGGAATCTCCAGTAGACCCAACTCTCTTGCTACTTTCTTAATACATCTGTGTATCTATAAAGCTGCAGTGAACCGTTTCGCAAGAATTTGGTTGTATTGGTTCCCCGCCAAAATTACAGAACAGATTTTGATGGGGTTTCAAGGCTTAAATTCTACCTTTAAATCTGCGGCAAGTCTTAAAAGTCTACGAAGTATGAAATGATAATTTGGTCTTAACCTTAAATTCGCACACAAGAGCCTTAATATAATCCAGAGGCAGCACACTACATCATAGCTTAAAACTTCAAAAAGCCTAAATTTTTTTTTAAAAAAGTGTATTTTTAATTCTACTATTCGTTGTTTGTGGTGTTTATGGGAAATTGCACTTCCTTTTCTTTTCAGGTGATACCAACGTTTCGGTCCTAATCTGCCTCCGTCAGAGCTGCTTAACGATACTGTATCCGCTTCGCTTTAGGGTACCCTAGACTCCTAGAGGCACTGTCCGGCAGAGATCATGTTTGTCCGGCAAAGAGTGTCCGCTGTTCGAGTGGCATTTACACTCAGTTGAGTGATCTGCCCAGACCGCTCTACGATTATCGAAAATGAATCATTTCTTCAGCCACTCACTAAACACCAATAACTATTTTTAACCCCCATGATTTTTTAAAACCGTATTAAGGTTAGTGAAAACCAAAGTAGTGCGCAGTTATAACTTTATAGGTTAAAAACATCAGGAATTGTCGACCGAGCGTGGTGGGTGAGCGGTTAACGCTCTGGGCTCGCATTCGGGAGAACACTGGTTCGAATCCCCGTGCGGGCATCCAGATTTGGGTTTTACATGTTTCCCCTAATCACTCCAGGTGAATGCCGGGATGCTTCCTTCAAAAGGCCATGGCCGAATTCCTTGTTCCAAGTCTCATCCCGCCTCTAATCACTTCGACGTCGACAAGGCGTAAAGCTATAAGTAAAATTTAAAAAAGGTCTTGTGAATG